>CM022671.1:6828726-6886226 GCA_012295275.1 Chrysomallon squamiferum | reverse complement strand
TTTTTTAATAAAATTAAACATGAAATTTACTTCATTTCCATATAAAGAAACCTGTGAAATTGTAGAAATCTGAAATATGAGTTTTTAATCAGTGTCATATTAATGTTATACAACAGACTGATAGATAGACAGACAGACAGACAGTAGTTATCAATTACATTTACAATTCTACAGTTACAACAACTCAACTATAAAACTGCTAGGAAAATGAGAGGAAACAATGGGTTTTTTTCTATTTATTTTATTTTATTATTATTTTTTTTAATTTTATATAATGACAGTTTCCTTTGCTGCAGGCTTTGTTCCCTATAATTACTATACAAACTTACTAACATAGTTACAAATACCAACTTTCTAACTTCTAAATTAAAACATTTACAGTCGGTTACAACAACAAACGTCCTACCATCCTCGTGTCTGGTCAATGCCCTCTGCTATGAAGTCTGCAGGGAAACAGTCCTCGAACTCCTTCTTGTTCTCGAACGGGTAGTGGTTCTGTGCGTAGGGCATGCTGCCACTCTCAAACCAGCAGTCAAACACCTCGGCGATCCTCCTCAGCTCTCCCTTCCCTCTCTTTGAGGCAATCGTCAGGTGGTCAATGCTGAAACCAGACACACACAGACATCTATCTCGCTCTTAGTCAACAATGTGTTATCTCCGTGTCAACAGCAGTTTAATCAACAGAACGTGTTGTTATATGTCAACAGCAGTTTAATCAACAGAACGTGTTGTTATATGTCAACAGCAGTTTAATCAACAGAAACTGTTGTTATATGTCAACAGCAGTTTAATCAACAGAACGTGTTGTTATATGTCAACAGCAGTTTAATCAACAGAATGTGTTGTTATATGTCAACAGCAGTTTAATCAACAGGACGTGTTGTTATGTGTCAACAGCAGGTTAATCAACAGAATGTGTTGTTATGTGTCAACAGCAGTTTAATCAACAGAATGTGTTGTTATACGTCAACAAAATCAACAAAATGTGTTGAGAAAGTGTTATTTTATCACATGTGAGTGTTTATTACAAACAGCAAATAATTTAGCATAAAATGTTGGTTTTTTTTTTCAATTTTTATGTGCAATAAAGAAATAAATGTGAATAAAAACCGAAGGTGTTATTAAGAGACATCAGTTCAATATGGCTAAGTTGTGAAAGAGTAAAAAGTATAATGTTAAAAACTATAATGTTAAAATGTAGACAAACCTTTCTCTGTGTAGATCTGTCACTTTCTCTCCTGTCAGATTCTCCAGTTCTTCTATAGAACCAACACACACCACCTGAATAACAACAACAGCAACTACTACAACCCATGCCACCTAAATAACAGCAACTACTACAACACACACCACCTGAATAACAACGATAACTACTACTTCAATATATATAATAATGATGATAATATCAAAAACAAAACTTTGATAAATAAATGTTGAATTTAGTGGTATGAAAATCACTACAATGAATGATGAAACTATGAAGATAGTGTGTAACCTGTTATAAATATGTACAAATTACTGGTGTATAATAATTCTATTATTTTTATTTTTACCTCCTCCCCATCCTCACTCATCCACAGGGGTATGGGTGTGCCCCAGTACCGGTTCCTTGAAATCGCCCAGTCACGAGCGTCACGCAGCCAGTTTCCAAATCTCTTCTCTTTGACAAACTCCGGAACCCTTCATAAAACAAATTTGTTAATTTTCACATTTTTATGAACACAAAACAAAACAGACTGCTACAGAATTTCAGTTTTGAAACAATGAGTTAAACTGTTTTGTCTACACTGTGTTGTATGTTTGACAATTTAGCATTTTACAGCAAATACAAAATAACATTCGTAGTGTCACGTGTTGTTTTTCCACTTATATAAAGCACAATTCAAATAAAAACTCTTTCTTTCATTACTTGTTTCTCTCTGGATCTCTCTCTCTCTCTCATAACAGACTAACAAAAATATTGCATTTCTAGATGTACATGTAAAGTAACACACAACACGCAACACACACACACACACACACACACACACACACCCACACACACACAGACAATACAGTATGTTTTCTGGTTTTGTTCACACACACACACACACACACATACAACACACTCACACACAAACATACACAACACAGACACACAAAGGTACAAATTGAAAATACCAGTAAGTTTCCTGATTTTGTTCAGGCAGTAGATGTATGGCTTGTATCACACACATACAATACACACTCACACCCACAGACACAGATGTACAAATTGAAAATACCAGTAAGTTTCCTGATTTTGTTCAGCTGCAGTAGATTTATGGTTTTTATCACACAGCATATACAACACACACACACACACACACAACACACATACACAACACACTCACACACACACACTCACACCCACAGACACAGATGTACAAATTGAAAATACCAGTAAGTTTTCTGGTTTTGTTCCAGCAGTAGATGTGTAGCTTGTTCTACTCTGACAAACCAACTTGGAACAGCTTTGTAAATCAGTGGAGTTTCTGATCTGAAAAAAAAAAAAAATAATAATAATAAAAAATCTTTATTTTACTTTTACTGGGACACAGAAGTTTTCTTCTTTGATTTATTATTAACTTTTCATATTAAAATGACATTTTTTCTCTAATTACTGGAAGATGTATCTAAAGGAGGTGACCATGTTAAAAAGACAACAACTCAACTGCAAAACGCTAGGAAACAAATGTATTTTTTCTATTTATTTTATTCTATTATTATTATTTGTTTAATTTTATATAACGACAGTTTCCTTTGCTGCTAGACTTTGTTCCCTCTAATTACTAAATCAGTTTACTAACATAGTTATAGACACTAACTTTCTAACATTTACAAACACAGTTAAAACTGACCTCCAGCAGAAAGGGTAGCTGTGTTTGACTGATCCCTGGTGAACCAGTCTTCCATCTGATTTCAGTTTCTTCATTATTTCCTTGTCAGCATCCTGCCATTAACAAAGTGTAAATTTAAAACTACTTTCTGTTCATTAGTTAAAACTAATCTGTGTTACGAAACTTTAAAAAACTTTTAAAATTATAACATGTAACTATATGTTAACTGTGTAAAGATTATAACAAGTGACTATGTGTTAATTGTGTAAACATTGTAACATGTGACTATATGTTAACTGTGTAAAGATTGTAACACGTGACTATATGTTAACTGTGTAGATTATAACCCATGACTGTATGTTAACTGTGTAAAAATTGTAACATGTGACTATATGTTAACTGTGTAAAGACTGTAACCCGTGACTGTATGTTAACTGTGTAAAGATTGTAACACATGACTATATGTTAACTGTGTAAAGATTGTAACACGTGACTGTATGTTAACTGTGTAAAGATTATAACACGTGACTATATGTTAACTGTGTAAAGATTGTAATACATGACTATATGTTAACTGTGTAAAGATTGTAACACATGACTATATGTTAACTGTGTAAAGATTATAACACGTGACTGTATGTTAACTGTGTAAAGATTATAACACGTGACTATGTTAACTGTGTAAAGATTGTAACACATGACTGTATGTTAACTGTGTAAAGATTGTAACACATGACTATATATTAACTGTGTAAAGATTGTAACACGTGACTATATGTTAACTGTGTAAAGATTGTAACACGTGATGACTACATGTTAACTGTGTAAAGACTGTAACACGTGACTATGTTAACTGTGTAAAGATTGTAACACGTGACTATATGTTAACTGTGTAAAGACTGTAACACGTGACTATATATTAACTGTGTAAAGATTGTAACACGTGACTGTATGTTAACTGTGTAAAGACTGTAACACGTGACTATATATTAACTGTGTAAAGACTGTAACACGTGACTGTATGTTAACTGTGTAAAGATTGTAACATGTGATGACTACATGTTAACTGTGTAAAGACTGTAACACGTGACTATATGTTAACTGTGTAAAGATTGTAACATGACTTGTACCTTGACATAGAGTCCAGCAAAGTCAGTGACCTCAGAGGTGAATCGTCCACTGGCATCGACTGGACAGATCATGTCCATGTTTTTAGTGATGACCTTGTTAGCCAGACACACACGCTGGTCATCCTGGAATATGTAACACAAACACAATGAGATTACCAAATAATACAATAAAAACAATCAAAATTACACTATACAATTAAAATTACATTACAAAACAGACATACCTGTACAATTAAATAAAAAATTTAAATATATTTATTTAGTTGTTTTTTTAACATAACAATTATTGTTGTTGTGGTTGTTTTTATGTCTTCATTTTAATATTATGTTCTAAATGAAATAATTTTCAGTTTCCGTACCAAATGAATAACCTTTACATAAGCTTGGAATATACAAAGCACATTTTTGAAGAAAGAAATAAAAGTAAAAGTATTGTTTAAAAGAAGAGTGAACTCTGACCTCTCCAAAGTATGGTGCCTGGTGTACGACACCTGTACCACTCTCCGATGTTACGTAATTGTCTGTGAGAATTCGGAAAGCTTGTGTTTTCGTTCTCATCTAAACACACAAAAACACTTAAATAAATGAATATCTCATATGAACATATAATCTGGGATTAAGTCACATTTTAGTTGACTTGAACAAATATTTTTATTTGTTTTGTTATCACTCACATCTCCATAACTTGTTTGTTACAAAGAAACATCCAGATAATTATTATAATTATTATTATTATTATTATTATTATTATTATTAAAATGTATTTATACAGCACCTTTTCCAGACTGAATATGTTCAAGGATGCTTTACAATGTAAACTAATAAACTAAAATATAAAAAGACATGAACATAAACATATTAAAATAAATGTAAACATAATGGTCAGCATGTTGAAATGGTTGAAAAATAAATTAGTCACATTTAAAAAAATAAAAAAATCATAATTAATAGCTTGAAGAATTTAAAATTGTAAAAATAAAACATAACTATATATGAACAAAGAGGAAAAATATCGGTAATCATGGAAAAGTCAGACAAACTGAAATGTTTTATCTTTCTGAAGATAAAAGACAAAAGTAGATTTTGTGTGCAGCTTGTGAAAAAAGTGTAACTTACGTGTGAGAAATAAGGAAACAAAGGTTTGTAGTGTTTCCCTTCCAGTGTTTTCCCTTTGAATCTAAAAAATATTTATTATGAATATAAAAATCTAGTTTTTCACTATCTTTGAAAATAAAGATTTACACCAAAATAAAACATATATACATTTTTTTATTTCAAGGTAGTTTCAGTTTTGTAAATTAATGACTTTCTTGTAATCAACAGATATTTATCAACAACTTTTTGTTTTCTAAATTTAATAAGAAAAACTCTGATACCATTTTGATATTACATGTAATCTGACTGGTGTTTTGTATAATTTGTTTGTAAGATGTGTATCATAATATTTAAATTGGTATTTTGGTCAAGAAACAAAAACATATCTGTGTCTTTATTGGTTACCATATCATAATCACTTTGTTTTTATGATTTATCAGAAAACAAAAACAAACAAAAACAACATTATTTAACTACCTTCATAACAGGTACAAAACATAAAAATATATCAAACAATTTAAAATGCATATTTATATTTTTTTTAAAAACTTTGTAATTTTTATACAAGGATTATATTTTCTTACAATCTTTTTAATAAATAAGTAAATAAACAAACAAACAAACAAAAAAAATAATTAAAAAATAAATAAATAAAAATAAATAAATAAATAAATAAATAAATAAATAAATAAATAAATAAAATAAATTAAATTAAATTAAATTAAATTAAATTAAATTAAATTAAATTAAATTAAATTAAATTAAATTAAATTAATAAATAAATAAATAAATAAAACAAATAAATAAATAAAACAAATAAATAAATAAATAAATAAATAAAATGAAAAACAATTAAAAAAAATAAATAAATAAAACAAAATAAATAAATAAATAATGAACTAAAACAAAATGAAACAAAACAAAACAAATACTTGGCAAGAACGGTATATTCGTCCTCAGTTTTAAAGAGAGCTTCCAGACGATCTTCCATCATGATGTAGACGTGACTTGAGTTGTTATCTGAAAGTCAAACACTTAAACAACTTTTAACCAGACACACTGGCTAGTTCTTCTATACCTGTGTATGTCAGACAGCGAGTGTGAATCTTGTATGTATGTATGTCAGAGAAAGATAAAGAGAAAGAGAGAGAGTATGAAAGAGTGAGTGAGTTTGAGTGTGAATATATTTATGAAATAAAGTATGTGTGCATATGTATGTGTGTTTGTTCCACAAACAGGAAAACACCTTGTGTTTGATACAACCTATAATGAGATACTGGATATGGATGGAATGGGAAAAACAGGTAATGATAACACAGACTGTAGTGAACACCCAGCCAAAGGTTATCAAGTGAAAATAAATTAAGGTTTAAGAAATGCTACTGTGATGTCAGACAACACTTACCTCTCACTTTGACGTAGTTCATGTTGGGGTTGACACAAAGGGAGAGATTGCTGGGGAGTGTCCAGGGTGTGGTCGTCCAGGCAATCATTGAGATCTTCGGATCTTCTTCCAGTGGAAAGCTAACAATCACTGCAAACAGATAGTTGTTAACTCTTTAATTGTTGTTACATCACTTTAACCCTTTAACTGTTTGTCTATTACATCACTTTAACTGTTTGTCTATTACATCACTTTAACTGTTTATCTATTACATCACTTTAACTGTTTGTCTATTACATCACTAACTGTTTGTCTATTAAATCATTTTAACCCTTTAGGCAGTTTAGCTCTTATTTACTTACAATTTTAACACCTTAGCTTTTGTTTATTTATTACATTTAAACTCTAACTGAAGTTTATTATAAAACTTTCAACCCATTAACTGCTAAAACCTGTCAATTCACTGCATTACTTTAACCCATTTATCACATAAAACAAATCAACTTTTTAAGTCATTCTAATAAAACAAAGAATTAACAAAAACTTTCAAATAAACCATCTGGTTCTTTTCTGTTGTTTTGTTGATTTTTTTTGTTTTTGTTTTATGACAACATTTTAGGTTTTTTGCTTTGCTTTTTGTTGTTGTTTTACTGCTAGATATAAATGTATGTATGTTTGTGAATGTATATATGTATATATTTATGTATGCATATATGTATATGTTGTCATTAAAGCATTTCAAAGCTTTATAGAAATAAATTAACCCTCAAACTACTGCTAATTTACTACAGAAGGCAAATTAACCCTTTAACCCTCCCCATCCATTGTCCAGCACAAAGATCTCTCTGCAACATCTGTGTGTGCGTGGGTTCAGGCAACCATAAATAATTAATTAGCACAATCTGTAACACCTGTCGGTAATCTGCACTCAGTGACACAGGTACAGTTTGACAAAGGCATACAATATGACACAGGTATACAATGACACAGGGCAACACTTAACAATCTATCTACACCTCACTAATAAACATCTGTTGATTTGTCTACACCTTTCAGTTTATCATGCATAACTGTCTTTTTATCTGTACCTTTCAGTTTCTCAAACACCTTGATTTATTTACACTTTTCAGTTTATTAGACTTATGGACCTGGATTGGAAAACAAGCCAATCCTCTCTGATAAAATGATATGAGTACTTTGTTATATTACATTCGTAGCTGAAAATTTTATAAACTTACCAAGATAAATTAGGAAGACAATGTTTTAAATAAAATCATCTTCTGATCAGAATTATCAGTGAAAGTTCGTATTCATTATAAATAATCAGTCAACTTTTCACAAATTACCAAAATAATTTATAGGTTTTGCTCATTAACATAATTTATTAATTATGTTAATTAATTCAAACCTGCAGGGTCAACAACATCTTTGTAGTTCTGTCCAGATTCAAAGTTTGACAATGGCGTATTGCAGGCTGTTGAGAAGGGCATTACCTACAAATTATAAATATTTACTTTATTAAATATTACACAAACATTTCAGTAAATAAATAAATAAATAAATGTTTAGTAACAAAACACCAACATGAACTTAATGTACTTATATCCTTAATTAATAAAATTGCTAAAATAATTAAACTTAGAGACAAAGTAATTTTATCAGGTTACCAAAATGTGCGACAAGTTTATATTTACTATTTACTTTTCAAATATTTCATCTGTACCTTAACAGTGACTGCTAACTTCTATTAACAGTAACTTCATTCTGTGAATCAGTTCTTCCTTTCTGAATACAGTTTTTTAAAAACAATTTTATTTTTATTTTTATTTATTATTATTATTATTATTATTTATTTTAATGGGGAACAGATTACCTTGAAGCCACGATAAACCAGGCCTTTGTTGAAAAGTTGTTTGAAAACCCACCACACCGACTCCATGAACGTTGGGTACATCGTCTTGTAGTCGTTCTCAAAGTCAATCCACCGACCCAGACGTCCAATGATTTCCTGGGTGAAAATAAATTAAAATTTAACCCTCAATGTTACCTGCCAGTTCGTTCATTTCCTAATTCAATACTACAACAATCCGTTTGGTACTTAAGTCACTTCTTTATTACAATCGCTGACTAGGTAAGAGATATCTCAATACAGACTAGCTAAAAGATATCTCAACACAGACTAGCTAAGAGATATCTCAACAGACTTGATAAGATATCTTAACACAGACTAGGAAAGAGAGTGTGCAACAGACTAGATAAGATATCTCAACACAGACAAGGAAAGAGAGAGCGTAACAGACTAAGTAAGAGATATCTCAACACAGACTAGCTAAGAGATATCTCAACACAGACTAGCTAAGAGATGTCTCTACACAGATTAGGTAAAAGATATCTCAACACAGACTAGCTAAGAGAGAGCACAACTGACTAGATATCTCAATACATACTAGATATGTAATACTCTAGCTGAAACCTTTTCAGTGGTCAAAACAACAGTGAAATTATTTCTGATTATTGTGTGACTTGAAAGGGGTAAAAAAAAAAAAGCACTTTAGAAATACATTAGAAAGTAAATATCATGAAAGTTTCAGTGTGACTGGTTTTTATCTTACTGAAAACAGCATCAAAGACAGTTTGTTGCAAACATTACTTTAAAATATAATGTAAAAATTCTATGATGAAGCCCTTCTTTTGTAAAAGAGGTGTGTTTTTGTTTAGAGTTACCTCCCACTGTTTTGAGTATCTCATGACAATCTTTCTGCATTCCTGATTGTAAGCTTTAATTCCCATCTTGGCCACATCTTCTGGACCCCGAATACCCAGAGTTTTGTCAATTTCATATTCCTGCAAGTAACAATTTAATATCATTTCCTCTGCTGTTATTATTAGCACAAAGAATTTTGTAATATTTATTATATTTATACACCAGCTTAATTAGAAGTTTTTTTGTTGTTTTTTTTTTATTTGTTTTATACATTAAATATATAGAATTTTTAATTTATAACTTATTTCTTTAAAAAATAAAATAATAAAAAATAAATAAATAAATTAAATATGCTTTCATTACCTATTTGTCAATTAACAGTTCTACAAACTAGAATTTCTTGAAATTAAATCTTAATTAAAAAGATGATTAACGAATAACTGACGGCAATTCGGGGGTAAATTTATTATTAAATTTTGCTTTTAAATGAGAGAGAGAGAAAATTAATAAAACATTTAATATTTGGGGGGCAATTTTTCTTAAATTTTTCTTTTAAATGAGAGAGAGAGAAAATTAATAAAACGATTAATATTTGCGGGTAATTTATTATTAAATTTTTGCTTTTAAATGAGAGAGAAAAATCAATAAAACGTTTAATATTTGGGGGGCAATTTACTATTAAATTTTTCTTTTAAACGAGAGAGAGAGAAAATCAATAAAACATTTGATGTTTTGTAAATTAAAAATAGCAATTTACCACTGGGAGGCCGTGGCAGTCCCACCCAAACCTCCTCTCCACGTAGAAGCCACTCTGATGTGCCCACCGCGTGACCACGTCTTTGATGGTCCCCGCTAGAATGTGGCCGTAATGAGGGAGGCCGGTTGCAAATGGTGGTCCATCATAAAACACATAGCTAAAAATAAAACCAGGGGAAAAAAAATAGGAAAGAAATAAATCAGTAAGTTATTTTGGATGGTTAAAAAAACAAAACTAATAAACTTAAAAAAAAAAAAAAAAAAAAAATGAATAAATATAATTAAAAAATGATAAAAAAAAAAAGTGGATAACAAATTATAAAACACCCATAAAAGAAAACAAAATAAACAATTTAATTTTTGACTGTTATTATTTCAAATAATATTATTTAAAAAAAATACATAAATAAAGTAGAGAGAGCATTTTAATGATATTTTGATATTAATATCATATTCTGCTGAAGTTTCTTTTATACCGATTATTTGTTTTACCCTGTATCCAAATTTACTATCTGATGATCAAAGAATTGTTATTATTACATTTGTTAATAAAGTATAAAATCTGTTTTACAATTATTGGATTTTGTAAGCACATCTGTTAACATTTGTTTCCTGATATTGTGTGATGCATATTCCATGCAGAAAAGTGTTTATTTAAAACTGTTCTGCACAATGAATAAAATGAATATCAGAGATCTACACAATGTATTGCTGTACAATAAAACAACAGCTGTAGATTCAGTCCAGTACTTCAGACAAAAACATTATATCTAATTAAAACTGTGAATTAAAAATATGAACCTGAGGACTTTACATCTATTGCACTTTAAAAAAAATAATAATAATAATAAAATAAAGATACATCATTACAAAACAAATTTTATAAAGTGAAATTTGTGATTTTACTGGCACATTAAAACATCATATAATATATTGATCTAACACCTTTTTGCTGCATTTAATGTTTTTAAGTTCCATCCTAGTAAGTCTAGTTATCCAGATAAAAAGTACATGTATCAGTTTAGACAGGAGAAAAGTTAGCTATATAAATAATTATTTCATTGTTGAGTTTATACCAGAAAAGTGATTTTTGTAAAATGGATGAAAAGATTTCAGACTTTGTTTTCATTTTCTGTCATCTACTGTGACAATAAGTAAATTTATACAAACAGTTTCACACATTTGATCTGATTTCACATTTTCTCACTGATCTAAAGGAGGATTAGATTAGTTTTTTGCTCATTTGATAAAAATGTTAAGGTTTACTAGACTGTGAGGGCGATCCAAAGCTGAATCAACAGTTGGGGGTCAAGGTATGGGGATATTTTTTTCAAGCCCAAGTTCAATGAAGGAAGATTCAGCATATGATTCTCCAGTACGTAGACGACACAGCCTTCCACAGACTGGTAACCAAGGTAATCTAATTACTCTGCCACTGGACAAGGTGTGAAAATGTGTGGCTAGCTGCCATTTCAGGAAGTCCCCAGGGTGAAAATATTTTGACTTTACAGACTTTGTGGCAATCACCCGGGTAGATGATCCTGTGTGGGAGAAATTTGTGTGGAATCACTTAGCAAACAACAGAATGAACAATCACCGTGAAGCTCAATTCCCTTACCAACTATAAAAAAAAAAATATACAAATGAACTTTTTTTGTTTTCCCAATGTTCATCTTCTTGGAGAGGGGCTGTTACCCACACAGATTATTACATAATTCCCTCTTGATCTAATAATATTTTAATCCTTACTGAAATTATTTAGATTAGACAGGAAGACATGAGAAAACCAGTCAAAAAGCATACTGAGCATATTAGACAGTTTATAACAATTTCAAAATCAAGGCACGTAACACTGTGATCTTTGACCATTCCCATTTTGTATCTCAATGTTTGGTACAAGCAACTTGACTACAAATGTATCTAAACATATACATGTTAAATAAGAGTTGAATAAAGGGTTAAATATAGCAGGTAATAAAACATCTGTGCACTTCTCTTTGTGAGTTATAAAATAAACCTGCAAGTGTAAAGACTTTTTCACAATGCTTCTGTATAAAGCAAATGTATTTCTTTATTATGCTAACAACAGAAAAATTTGTAATGAATTTAAAATGAATAAAATGTGTACACTAAACAAACATGTGTGACATTCACGATGGTGGGTAAATCTGTAACACAACATTTTACAATAACAGATTTAATCAAATGTTTATAAAGTACTGTATGACTCTAAACAATACATTTTATTTCTCTCTGTACATACAGTTTGTAACAAACTTTCAACATCTGTTATGTAATTGCATCATATTAATTATTATCAATGGTAGTTTTGTTAGTAGTTTGTCTTTGTTGATAATTCAAAATGAAATTTATTGAAAAATCAACATAGCTCTTTAATTATATAAGGGCCTTTTGTATTGCCATGTTATTGTTTTCAGATGCTGAAAACTCTGCCACATGATATGTCATATACCTACATTATTCAGATAACAACCAATCACAAGGCTGGACTGAATGAATGAGCTGTATGTACATCAGTCTGTGTGTATAACAAATTCTTACCATGGTTTTCCAAAGGAAAGCTGCAGGGATGTTTTAAACGCGTCAATCTCCTTCCAAAACTCCTGAATCTTCTCCTCCTCAGCAGGAAAATTGATGTTGTCTGGTACGTGTTCAGACATGTTCCTGCAAAAATAAAACTTCTTCTAATAAACTGCACATTTAATTTAAAATAAGTAAAAAATTAATTAATTATTATTATTTTTTTTTTTTTAAATAACTCTTTATTCACTGTCACATGGATGATGGTAATTAATACTACAAAATTGAAGCATTTTTAGTTGTACATTTAAGTAAATATAAAAAAAAAAGTTCTATAAATATAAATACAGTTTAAAATCACAGACTATGAGTCCATGTAACGTTTATCATTAAAAAATAATAAATTGTCTGCTAGAATGTCCCACACTCCAGAATTAATAGACCTGATACCGTGAATCTAAATTAAAGCTACTCTGCCTACTGGTTAAAACACTAATCAATCACCTATCGCAAATTTCTTGTCAATCAGTGCATACAGTACTAAATTACTGTAATCATACAACAACAACAGCAATAGTTTCACTACAGTTTCATTGGCAGATCAGTAGTCAAATTAAACCTGTGACAGTGTTCAGGTAACATGTGTTTTCGTATTCAGTAGCGCCACGAACCTACACTTTTTTGAATTAATAAAAGAATATTAGTTTAAATTTATCCGAAACAAAATAAATAGAATGTTTTGAAATCAAACTTAATTTACAGAATGTTCTCTTTAAAAAATTAAGTGAAATTTTGTTAAATATTGTTGAAAATTGTTTTTGTTTAGTAATTATGATTTTCGAAAGTTAAACAAAAACCTCATTGGAACGTTTCATCTTTAATCGAAATTACACTTTTCATTATACTTTCGTTGCTATTTCTACTTCCGTTTGCAATACGATTTCCTGACACGCAATGTTTACAAATAGTTGTGCAACTTAAACAAATAAAACAACATGACCAATGGTATCTAGACTTTTTTGTTTTCATACGTTGCTAGTGTTTACTAGTGTCAGTGTAGTTTTTAATGATAGATTTAACAGCTCTATAGAACTCCTGAATTCTGCTCAATGAAGAATATAACTGTTTACTTTTACTAGTTTTCCTCTTACTCAAGTTACTGTTACTAGTGTTAGTGTTACAATTACTAGAATTAGGATACTACTTATGATACGATTTTTAACTGGCGTTAAATAATGTTGATGAAGACAATCTGCAGTCAAGGCTAACCTTATTTAAAAAACGCCGAAGAGCATGTCCTTGAAATTCATATTATTGATTGATGTTTCAATCTAATTCAGCAATTAAAAATGAATAGGTTTCAATAAGCCATCTCACATTTATTAGAATCAATATTACACATTAGTTTATGTGCATATTAGCCATACCAGTGAGTCTGTTTAACATTATCTTAATGATGTTTGGAATGTGTCATTAAATAATTCCTTTCTCCTTTCTTTAATTATTATTAATATATTATTATTAACAATCTATACATTTTATAAATGTATAAGTTTACATGGAGTTCAGTGGAGGTAACTTAACCAGTGTTTTCCCAAATATCATAAAATACTAACTTTTATTATTATTATTATTATTATTATTATTATTATTATCTGTCTGGAAATATTGTTCAGGAGGCTTGCTTAAGCAAGTTAAAGTTATTTTTTTTTTTCCCACACACTGAGCTTTTATGTAAGTGACTGTCAGTTAACACTCTCTCTCTCTCTCTCTCTCTCTCTCTCTCTCTCTCTCTCTCTCTCTCTCTCTCTCTCTCTCTCTCTCTCTCTCTCTCTCTCTCTCTCTCTCTCTCTCTCTCTCTCTCTCTCTCTCTTGCCATGCACACACATATATACACATATTTTATTTTGTTGTTATAATTTATTTTTTTATGACGTTTGTTGTTATTTATTTCTTTATTATTATTATTATTTTTTTTTTTTTTTTTTTTTTGTATTTTTAATTATTCTTTTATTTCAGCATATTCATTTGATGGGTTGCTGGTGTTCAGTTTGTTGGTGATTTGTACGTGTGCCTACATGAGACGAGTGCCTCGCCTCAAACAGTGGTTCCTCTCAGAAAAGAAAGGATTTCTTGGAGTATTCTACAAAGGCAAAAATCTCAATTAGTCACCTTTTCTCAGACACTCAACTACATGCATACAAAATATACACACATACACAGAGATACACACACACGTGTACATGCAGGTACTACTCATTTCTAGAAATGTTTGAAATGTGTAATAAAATGAAACAGTCAGCTGACAACACAGCCTCTTTACCATAAATACACTTTAGTCAAATGTGTGTATGTTTATAAACAAGCTATAGTCAAATGTGTTTATGTTTATAAACACAACCTGTAGTCAAATGTGTTTGTTTATAAACACAACCTGTAGTCAAATGTGTGTATGTTTATAAACAAGCTATAGTCAAATGTGTGTATATTTATAAACAAGCTATAGTCAAATGTGTTTATGTTTATAAACACAACATGTACTCAAATGTGTGTATGTTTATAAACAAAACATGTACTCAAATGTGTGTATGCTTATAAACATAAGCTGTAGTCAAATGTGTGTATGCATATAAACACAAACAGTAGTCAAATGTGTGTATGTTTATAAATACAGGTTGCAGTCAGATGTGTGTATGTTTATAAATAAATACAAGCTGTAGTCAGATGTGTGTATGTTCATAAATCTGTGAAATGGCTGGTTTTAATTTTTTTCTTTTTCTTTTTATAGCGTCTGTGATAGGCACTCGTTTACATATGGCTGTGGCTTTGTCATGTGTACTGATGGGAATCTATGTTCTCGTGCTGAAGTAAACAAAACTATTCATCATCATTAATGCCAGGAAATCATTGTGTTATCTTCAAAGGAAATATTAATAAGCAGATTTTCTTTTTGTTTGTTTTTTCAACTGAACATAGATGAAGACACAGAGACACTCTGAAGTTCAAAAACAGAGAAGTTGAATCACATGTGTCTGATTCTATAAATCCATGAATTGAACCTAGTGAATTAAGTTAATAATTTCATAGCTGATACAGTTTACATACAAAGTCCTCAGTTTCAGGTCATGGACCAAGTTCAAGACAAATACAGAAAACTGAGATATATATTTTTATATTTTTAATTTGCTTGAAGATAAATCAGAATTAGCTCATCTGCATCAATAAAGTAGCATTTGTATTTATTAAATATTGTACTGACAGTTGACAAGTTAAAGATAATTATTAGATATTTTTAATTGTAGATTATAATTAATCTTTACTTGGATTGTGTTACAAAAAGATAATTTCAGGATCAATACACATCAACAATCCATTATCTGAAAATCAATTTTCTTTTGTTCTTGGTAGAAACCATCATTTGTACATGTTTCAAGACTAACTGCATATTTTTCTTTTTGTGCTGTCTCCAAGATCTGATATTTATTATTAAATTTTATTTGTAGTACAGTTGTTAAAAATTGATCTTCTTCCATTGTTGAGAGCATTGTTATTAATTTTGTGTTTAAAACTTTTAAAATATAATAGATTTGTTTTTATCAGTTATTTATGAAAAAAATGATCATCATGTTTTAAAATAAAAAAAAATTCTAATTGTACTGAGAGTTAACTTCAAGACTGGTATAAAATTAAAACAGTTCATTTCTGTAATTTCAGTGTAGGAAGTCAAATACAGTATTGTCAGCTGTAACCAATAATTATATTTATAGATTTGTCTAATTATCTTCTTTACGCACATAGTACTATTGTCTAGTTGATCATTTCATTTTGTTGTGAAATTTTAAAATATTCCTAGATGATGAAATAAATATTTTTTTAGTGTAATATAACTGATTCGGTTTACAGAAGTACTTAAAATATATTACTTTTAAAAAGTGGTATATCATGTTATAGATCGTAGTTAAGCTCTGATAAATTTAATAAGTGGGACACAGATATTAAACTGCAGTTTGAGTTTTATTTAAACATGAACACGTATATACACAGACTTTATCTGCTGTGCTTGATATATTTATGACTGGGACATTATTTAGTATGTTATCTTTAAACATACAGGACATAGCTATTGCTCCAGTTAAATTTTATTAACAGGCAGTATTTGTCGAGTTGTATTTGAACAAACAGAATAGTTTTTGTTTATACTGTATTAGTTGGTATAAGCAAACTGGGGGCACTGATAGTACAGATATGATGTGTTTACACACCAGGGCCAGAGCAAATAACCATGTTACTTCAGACACTTGTAAATTATGTGTGTTCACAGAATGTGCACATTTTTCAATCGAATCATGATCAGTGTCTAAAAGCTTGTTCTGTAGTTTTAAAACTAAGATTTTTTTTTTCCTTCTCATTTTTCACTTATTTTGTTCAGTTGTTGGGGTGAATTGCATGTTCAGAAAGAAAGTATTTTGTGTGTATGTATATGTTATGTAAATATGGGGCTCTCTGTAAATAAATATTTGGTGGTAATTATGTTTTGGTGTTTGTTCTGTTGTTTTTTTTATGTCTTTTTTTATTTAGATTATAAACATTTTTTCATAAATGGTAACTTGCTGTGCTGTTACAACCATTTTTATTTTCATTTGTTTTTGTTAACTGATAACCATGAATTACATTTACTGCAGTGTTTTATAAAATTTTATTTTGTTTTATTTCCATTCTTTCATCTGTTGGGAACCCAGTTTTTCTATACAGTCTTTAAAGACAAGTACAAAACCTCTGTCTCACTTTCTCTATCACATACACACAAAAAATTTGTCTCACATTCTCTATCACACAAACACAAAACCTGTCTCCATTTCTTTCTCTATCACACACACACCAAACCTGTCTCACTCGTTCTCTATCACACACACACCAAACCCATCTCACGTTCTTTCTCTATCACACACAAAACCTGTCTCACTTTCTTTCTCTATCACATACACACCAAACCTGTCTCAAGTTCTTTCTCTATCACACACAAAACCTGTCTCTCTTTCTTTCTCTCACACACACAAAACCTGTCTAACGTTCTATCACACACACACAAAAACCTGTCTAATGTTCTCTATCACACACAAAAAACCTGTCTAACGTTCTATCACACACACACAAAAACCTGTCTAATGTTCTCTATCACACACACAAAAACCTGTCTAACGTTCTCTATCACACACACAAAAACCTATTTCTCTACCACACACATTCACACAAAACCTCACTTTCTCAATTACACACACACACACACACACAAAACGAATGACAATTACAAAAGAGAATTTTCAATATTTATTGTATTTGTATGTTATTTTGCATATGTCTGTTTTGTTGACAAATCTAGATAAACAAGAAATTGTAAAGACAAGTACAGTGAAAATATCTATATAAGCTGCAGTCATACAAAATTTATACTGTGTATAATATAAAATGTCTAATGAATATATACCATTATATAGATAAAAATCTGTTCAAAAATCAACTGGATTAATACAGTAAATATTTTATACTTTTAGAGAATAAACATGAAATTAATTAACCTTTGTCTGTATGTAGGTATTGTATATAATCCACAACGTGTGTGTGTGTAAGAGAGTGTTGAAATACAGACTTAACTTTTAAAATAAGACAAATGTCAGAATAAAAACAAGACTAAAGTAAAAACCGTTTTTAAATTAATATAGTAATTAAATATAACTGAATAACAAACATATTCTTTTTAAACAGTGATGTTTTTGCAGAATAATTTTCTCATTTATTATTTGTATAAATTAAAGGAACAAGAAACATAATTTTTTTTTTTTTTTTTTGAAAGTATGCACTGACATTCATTCAGAACATTTATGTAATGATACAAAACAATTCATCACAGATCCTACTAAACAGTGAAATTAAATCAGTTTTTAATTCTGAGTTAAAGCATGTGATGTGTTTGTATACAGGTTTGTATTTTAGCAGATACTGACGAGATATGCTGTCTCTTTATTAGTTATCCGAGTAAATATTGGTAAATACTGCATTTAAAATGTACTAAATTGTTTTCAAATGTGATAAAGAACTGTCATGTTGTAATGACTGTACATAATGTAGTGTCTTGTACAAACTGTACATATTAAAGAATCTGTCTCTCACACACACACACACACACACTTTTTTTTAAAATCACATATACTGAACAAGACAACACTGAAAACATACTGAAACAGACACACACAGAAAATATTTCATTTCACTGAAAAGAATTTCATGCACAATTTGTTTACAAACACAACTTTTCATACATAATATATCTATGTTTTACAAACAAAATTTTTATACATAATAAATTTATATCTTTTACAAACAAAAATTATTTATACACAATAAATTTATGTTTTACAAACGAAAGATTTCATAAAACATTTATGTTTACCATAATGATTTCATAAGGTATTTATATTTTTACAGAGCATATATTAAAATGTACAATAAATTCTTGAACAGAAGCAATGCCTAATTTTATTCTCTACTAAATACGACCTATTTTCAAAAATGAATTATTTTTTAGATATAATAATTCAAAAAAAAATATATGTATAATATTAATAAAAATAGTGACTCCATATCTGAAGATTCTTTTGAGTATAATTTGTCAAAGATCTTTACGTTAACAAAATCAAATTCGAAAATTTCATCAAGCAGTTGCAGTGAAAATAAAGTCAATTTTAAGACTGCTGCCATTATTAATATCAATCTTTGTGACACAAACATCATTCATGATGGAACAAGAATAGAAGAAACATGATATCTGTCTGTCAGTTAACTAAGACAGATTTCTATTAGTATATCTGTAAAACAGAGTTAAAAAGGCACAGAAAACTGAGTATAAAACTAGCCAACGAAATAGCTATAAGCTTATAGCTAACAACTCGATATACTTACTTGAACACACCAAATAGGCACATTTTTGTTGATTTTAAACAGAAAATTTCTTAATATCTATTTATTATTCGTTGTGGTTTTTCTGTTGCAATTGTTAAGAAGATTATAGGTGAACAAAATATAATTATTAGTAATCAGATGATATTAATAACCCATCCCTAACTTCAGCATTTCTCTTCATTTGATAAATGAACTCTTATTAATAAAACATAGGGCTTTTCTTCATTTACTAAGGGAACTCTTATTAGTATCAGTATGACATTCACATTTCTTCAGTTCATTTTGTTAATCAACACACCACAACCTATCTGTTTACAAGTTTACTTCAGAACATCAGTTCAAATCCTACTTACAATTTAAATGAATAAATTTAGTGTTTAGATCTATTATTACATTTCACACAACATTCCGACTATTTATCTTACAAACTAATAACAACTCTATTACAAGAAAACAAGACAGAAACATATAATCTGGAATCAAAGAATCTAAAAAATAAATTAATTAAAAATACTTTAAACTACTACCTTCATCATTATCATTTTTATTCTTGTTATTGTTGCTGCTACTGTTGTTGTTGTTGTTTGTTTTCTGTTATGTTGTTGTTGTTTATCAAGGTATTTCAAAGTTTAGTATACCAAACATCACAGATGTTAGGTATTTTTGATAATGTTGTTGTTACTTTAGTTATGCAGTTTCTCTTTACTGTGTAGCACTGGAGAGCTGCTATGTATGTTCAAAGGTTACCACACACACATACAGATAATTAATTAGTTGACAATTCTCTAAGAAGCCATGGCCTCACTTTCTTGAATATCTCTTTTCATTCGTTTTTTTAAAAGGTGATTGTTTGAATCATGAAGGTTCTTGATATTCACACACTGGTCGTAGTCGACTCTCATAGTCGCTAGTGCATTCGTCATTTCCTCCTGTTGGACAGAAAATGTTTCATTTATGATTAAAAATGTTGTTGTATAATGATGAAAGACATTTTTTTTAAATTATTAATTAAAAAAATGTCATCTTTTGAAAGTTAAATTATAATAAATGTAAATAAAAAGTGTCTTTGTCATTTCCCCTAAAAGATGAGTCAAAAATAAAATAATTAAGAAAATAATAACATTCATTTTTTTTTTTAATTTTACTTTAAATACTTAGCATAATATGTGTGTGTGTGTGTGTGTCTCTATATACAAATATACAAACACACATATAAATTAAATGAAAATTGTGCTATGAATATTTCGTAACGGTATTTTTACAATTATTTTATTTATTTTTTATTTATTATTTATGTGTCTAGTTGTCTGAATACTTATTAGTCTACATCACAGCTGTTCTATGTTGTGTTGTAGCTATTATTTTTGTTTCTAGTTACCTGTACATCCATCCACACATCCTCCTCTTCCCTCAGCACCCGCGCAGACATCAACAGTGTCTGAGGTACGCTTGTTTTGTCCTGTAAACAAGCAAATAAATAAATAAATAAATAAATATTAGAAAGAAAAAATGTAAATAAGTAAGTAGTAAAATACAAATATGAGATATTTAATTGTTAAATTCATTCTTTTCTTTTATCTTTTCCTTAGTTCTTTTGCTTGTTTAGTTCTTATTTCTATTTTGTAGCTGTTTTGTATGTTTTGTATTTGTTTGTTTTTTTGTTAAAGATTATTTTAGTAGGAATTATACATTATATATGTTTTTGTTGCAGAAAAGGAAAAAACACAAATATTTCATATTTACAAATTGTAAAGCTCTGTTATGGACAAAACATAAACATGACATAAAATCAAGGCTCATTAAAAAAAACATATTAGTAGTCATAAAACAATTTACTTTCAGAATATTCTGAGCCATAATTATTTGTTTAACTCATTTGACAGTTCCCATATATGACTGGATTGCTCTAAATACATTTCTATTGAAGACATCACTGTCAAACTTACAGCAATCCACTTGTGTTCCAGCACTTCTGTTATAGTGAGTCTCTGGTCTGGATCTGTCTTCAACAAGCCACGGATTAACTCTTTAGCTGTCAAGTAGTAAATTATTATCAAGTTAGAACATTCACTTTTCTCAAAAATTATTTACTTTTCTTCAGAAATGTATCCTTGTTTCTACATACAAAATAAATTAACGATCAGTTAAGATACATTTATTTGATTTAAGTCGAGGTATTTTAGAGATTAAAACAGTTACCCAGAGAACGATTTTGCAGTGAATGTTTAAAAACATAAATTTAACTCTATTTAAAATTCATTTTGGTTTTCTAAAATCTAATTTTTTATTTACTGTCATCTTTCTCCAACAAAATAAACAGGTATCATCATAAGGATCCTAATGAAGCTGAATGTTCTTCAAATTAGTTGTTCAGATTTTCAAATTACACTGTGAAATTAAAGTCCAAAGTAACCTCTGAGCAGGATATAAAAGTAATTAAACAGAATATCATAATACAATATTATAATAATATAATGATTTAAAGTAATAAATTAACAAAATTATAAAATAATATAATACAAAATAATAAAATAATAAAATAATAAAATACAAAATAATAAATTAATAAAAGAATAAAATTAAAAAAATTAAAACAATAAAATAATAAAAGAATAAAATAAATGAATAAACAAAAAGAATAAAATAAATTGATAAACTAAAAGAATAAAATAAATGAATAAACTAAAATAATAATATTAAAATAACACATGAGTGTAGATATGAAGATTACCATCTGGGGACACGTTACTCCACTCTGGGTTAGGAAACTCGTACTGTCCATTCCTGATTCTTTTCTTCATACCGGGAGAGATAGCAGCACCATGGTTACTGTAGAATGGAGGATACCCACATAACCTGCAAGAGTAGAATAATACACTTAATTTTCCAGTATGCATGCACAGATAGTCAGACAAGAAAAGATTCATCAACACATATAGAAACACTGACTCACTCTCACACACCACAAATGTACATTTAAACATGTAAAAAAACAAAAAAAATTACACGATATACATTACAACTCTTATATAAAAATAAACAACAGTGAAACGTACAAGATATACATTATAACTCTTATATAAGAAAACAATGAAATGTACAAGATATTTATTATAACTCTTATATAATAAAAAACACATTGAAACGTACAAGATGAACATTATAACTCTTATATAAAAAAAACAGCAAAATGTACAATGATGTACACTATATCTCTTATATAAAAGAACTGAAACGAACAAGATATACATCATAACTCCTTTATAAAAAAAAAACAGTGAAGCATACAAGATATACATTGTAACTCTTATATAAGAAAAAAGTGAAACGTACAAGATACACATTATAATTCTTATATAAAAAACAGTGAAAAATACAAAACACACACTGTAACTCTTATAAAAAAATTGAAACATACAAAATATACATTATAACTCTTATATAAAAAAATAAGTGTAATGTACAAGATATACATTATAACTTTTATATAAAAACAAACAGTGAAACGTACAAGATATACATTATAACTTTTATATAAAAACAAACAGTAAAACGTACAAGATATACATTATAACTGTTATATAAAAACAAACAGTGAAACGTACAAGATATACATTATAACGCCTAATGACCACATATCACATGACTTGTCATACTTCTCAGGTCCTAATACTTCAGGTGCTGAAAACAAAACACACAAAATTAAAAAACAATAGAAAACATACATCTACAGATTCAGATATATTATTATTAAAATATAAACACTGCAGGAATTGTTTTCAGGCACAGTGATGTATATATGAAATGTTAAATTTACTAATGTATGTGATAACAATAAATTTACAATATCATGTATAAAATAAGTAAATTATATATCTAAATATGTGAAATAAGTAAATTGTTTAAATTTACTAATATATGTGATAACAGTACAATTACCAACATCATGTATCAAATGAATAACTTTTATGTCTGTATATGTGAAATAAGTAAACTGTCATACTTACCCACATAATACGGGGTGTAACATGGGGTCTGGAGAGACTTGAAAATGTTAATTTCTTTAGCAAACCCAAAATCTGTTAGTTTCAACACACCATCATCTCCCCTCTTTGAGTATAGCAAATTCTCAGGCTAAAGAAATACATCAAACCATAAATTTACTTTCTAAATATTTTCAGTTTCATCATGAGGATATGCCTCTTTTTTTTTTTTTTTTTTTATTATTATTTTTTTTTTTTTTGGTCTAAAAAAAATTAAAGTTTAAAAAAACTGAATATTTAATATAATGAAAAAACCAAATGAAATGCTTTTATGGTTATCTTTATTATTTTTTTATTATTTTTTTTCTTCATCTGTGTTCAACATCGAGGAAAATTATGTCTAATCATGAAGTCATTATTTTTTTTTTTTTTTTTTTTAAACTAGTATGATATCTTCTTAATGTACAAATCCAGCTATTTGTTACTTTATAACATTCAGACTCTGCTGTAACAAAGTTTACCTTGAGGTCTCTATGTGCAATATTCATAGAGTGTAGATGTGCTATAGCCTTGGTTATATCCGATATAATACTAGCTGCCTCTGTAACAAACAATAAAATCAGTATCAACTCAAAAACACTGACAAACAATAATATGTAAAACAGTGGCAAAACTAGCATAACCATTGTTTTTCCAAATTTTATTAATTTATATGCAAAAAACAGATTATTATTATTTTTTTTAAATTATACCTATATATGAATCACCATATAAAAATGTTAAAAAATATATTTCTTAATAATTTTAACACTTAATACACTAACAAAGAAAAACTCACCTCTCTCTGTGAATGCTGAGTCTGCTCTGTCTTGAATTCGTGTAAACAGTTCTCCACCTTCCATACTAAATTAACATAAACATAACATTTCAATTGACTCGTATCAACATAAAATTAATCTGACAATCAGTTTATCTTTCTCTCTGACCCTCTCTTTACACAGAGATATAAAATAATATGTATTGTAAGGGTTCATACATCTACAGCAAAATTTTATATAAAATCGAGAGAAATCTATTCTTAAAAACAACATGGTTCAAACATCATCAGGGTGACAGCTAGCAACAAAAAAACTTACATATAATATGATAAAAGACCAGGCACTATAACAATAAACAATAAAACCCTTCACACTTACAATAAAAAATAACTTGGTAAAGATTTACTTCAGAAATAAAAATATCTACAAATCTTTTAATCACTGATAAGTTAGTAATGCATGTTTTCTTACAATGTAAGATCTGATATAGATTTCAAACAATTTACCATTCTATAAAGACAAATCTTACAGTGTAATATAGATTTCAAACACTAATTCATGACAGTTCCATAACCACAATTTTTACAATATAAAATCTGATATAGATATCAAACAAACCAAATTTACCATTCTATAAAGACAAATCCTACAATGTAACATATGATACAAATTTCAAACACTAATTCATGACCATTCCACAACCACAATTTTTGACAGTGTAATATCTGATATAGATTTCAAACAAAACAAATTTACCATTCCATAACGACAAGAAGACATCGCTGTCCTGAATAGTTATTTTCATAAACATCATTAATCTTCACAATGTGCTGACATCCATGACAAGCTCTGAAATGAAGGTCCACTTCCCGTCTAGCTTTAGGTACATCTCGTAACACCTGAAAAGAACAAACAAAAAGAAACAGTGAATAATTAATTACTTGTGTAACATCAGTCCCACCCAAAATGTTCTGAATACTTTACTATCCCTACTCCTGACTTGTGGTTTAGAAACATAATTTCCAAACTACATCAGTAGCTCTCTCTGATTTACAGGCCATTGTAAAACTGTAAACAAGTAAATAAATTCTCCATCAGTATCATCAGTGTCATAATGACATCAATATCATAATTAATTTAATTATGTTCCATGACAGTTGAACCAAAAATGAATTTTTACTAATCATAAAACATAGCTAACTGATATACATTAAAAAAACATACATTTGTTAAGGTCAGTGGTATGTTACTAGATAATTTATTTGTAATAAAAAATAAAATATAATAATAAAAAGATGAATTATGTAATTTAATATCAGTATATATTTTTTTTAAATAATAATGATGATGGTGATGATAATGATGATGATGTTTTATTATACTAACAGAACTGACAAAAAGTGAAGAAAGGAAACCAGTGATGTTAATTACTGTATTTGTTTGAACTAAAAGTGCCAGTAAACATTTATCCAGGCTAATGATTCATTATTATAAACTTAACATCAATAGTACTTTGCTCTTCTGTCAAGTTATCATCGTTTAATATTTTATTCTCTGATGAAACAAGAAGGAGAGTCTAACAACTATAATGCATTCATTTACATCAAGTTATCTCTCTCTCTCTCTCTCTGTATATAAACATACATACGGAAAACATAATAAAATTAATAACATGCTAATTTTTACTGTCAAATTTTTCTTTCTCTTTCACTGTGAGTCTTCAACATTAACATAAAAACTTAATTCATTTTTTAAATTTACTAATAGTTCTAATAAAAAGTAACATGTTATGGTCAGTTATAAAATAATTATATGTATAAAAAATAGAAACTGTTCTTTTGACATTACAACGTATTGTTAAAGTATATTTAATTTCTGAAATTGATAAATAAAAATATAATACTTTATAGTTTACTTTCGTTTTGGGTATCATCCATGATCATATGTGAAAATTTCTTAAATTGGATGGGCGAAATGTCAAGAAAATAAATAAACAATCAATAAACAAGAAACGATCAGTGAACCCAGTTATATCATTATTAAGTATTTTAATATTGATAAATTACTGCTTTTAGAATAAATACGACATTTACATTTTATTTATGAACATACCTTGAGCGCAAATTTCTCTCCAGTCGCTCGAGAAAAACACTCAACAACTTTCCCATTTATACCCAGCCCCAAGACGCTACCGGTTATTCGGTAATCGTCAGATATCGGGTTCTTCTTTGGCTGTAATGGTTTTGATTGTCCTTCACCCATCATATTTATTATATTCTGTAAAAAGGATATATGTTAATACAAATATTTTTAACATAAATTCAACTGAAATTCCCGAATTCTGATGAAGCCGGATGTCTGTGTGTCGACGCCGGAAATGACGACAAAAATTAAAAATAGCTGCATTACAAGTATTTCCACAAGGTGGGATGGTGACTACGTTGTAAAAATGTTAATGTCATATCGATAATTATAGCAATTAGTGCCATTCACAAAGACACAAGATTACCCACATTTTGACACCGACTGATCAGTATTAATAAAACTGCCTGATTTATTGATTCTTCTTTTCTAATAAACTAATAATTTAGCGCTTCTATATTTATTCCAAATATATGTCTGAGAATCATAATTTATTTATTTTATTATTATTTTTTTTTTTTCGAACCCAAAATAACTGTAGTTAAGGAAACCAAAAGTGAAAACTATTTTCGATTAACTTATTTATGTATCTGTATTTGCATTACTTTTTTTTTTTTTTTTTTTTTTCCAATCTTTGGTTTCCTGTAGAGTAGCCTAATCATAATTCGGTATATCGGTGGTAGAAGGTTAGCCCTAATTTCGGACCAGCAAGTAATTGAAGCATTAACCTATCCTTTAAAATCGATCATTTTATAGAAACCATTGTTTAACGTAAAAATACATGATTTATTGAAATATCGATTCTTTAATAAACATAAATAAATCGATTTAATAAATAATAGTGCAAGTAAATAATGAATGCATGTTCTTTTGAGGGAAAAGAGATTTGTATGTGTACATCATCAGCTTTGAAAAATAATAAAATAAAACATCGAAACAAAATTAGCATATAAATGAACGTCGCATAAAACTGATTATTTAATTGAATGTGTGTGTATGTGCATATATATATAGAGAGAGAGAGAGAGAGAGAGAGAGAGAGAGAGAGAGATTTTTTTTCAAAATATTATTAACTTTTTTAAAATGTATTTTTTTAAATATATTTTTTATTATTTAATATATATATATATATATATATATATATATATATATATATATATATATATTGTTGTATTATGTATTTATTTATTTAATATTTTTGTGGGGTTTATTTGATATCTTTGTTTAAATTATTTAACTGAATGTATTTTATTTCTTTCTTTCAAATTTAAATATATTTAATTATAGTTATTATTTCTTTTTTTATTTATTTATTTATTTATTTATTTATTATTATTATTATTATTATTATTATTATTATTATTAATACGAGAATATTGTTTGTAAAATGGTTTACAGTTTTTCCGTACCAGTAAGAAGTGACCGTGCCGAATCCTGTTATGAAATAATTGTTTGGATGTACCACATGTTTACTGCAAACGCAGAATTAGCTAATTAATCACCAGTCGTGCATTGTATGACACATCCGTCTTGTGGTGAATTTGCGAATAACGAATGTCATAACGTTTAAGTATAAAACAAAGCATAAATTACGTAACTGTACCATTGCTAACTGGGTCACTTTCGACTGGACCGCAAGCTGGTCACCGTGCGCATAATTACTGTCCGCTGAGCCTTGCTAACCGTTTCACTATTTGGCAATATTTGTGGAATACGAATTTCAGTTTTATTTTGTACTTATGATACGAATCCGTCCGAGGGATTGACGGTGGCCATTTTAAACCTAATTTAGATATTTATGTTATCCATCATCCCTTCTGGCTAAAGATTTTAGGGGAAAATTAGCCCGAGAAAGCAAATTTGTTGAATAGTAAGACATTTACTGCTAAGAGACTATTTATTAATGTCATAATGACATATTCCACCGATACAGTTAATTGTGTGCTACTAAACAGTTCATCATGTAATGAGGTATCCTGTCGCCACTGGCAACTGTTAGCGCAACGTAGGATGTTTTCACAGCGGATGTCTTGACATAGAATGTTTTGACCGTGTCAACACTTTAAATTAAAAATAAATAAATTAATTAATTAATTGCCATTGTACAGTTTTAGGTGTTAAGACTGACTGTCTCTCAAATTGTGACAGAAACACCAGAGCAGTTCAGGAATGGACTTATTCCGAGGACCCGTTAACACAGACGCTGAATCTGATCTGAAATTCTGTGTACATTTTTGGTTCGTTTTTAGTTATATGAATTGCAATTTCTGGAAGATTCAGACCTAATTCGGTATACAAACTGTTATTTTTAATTTTTAATTTTTATTTAATATATTATTATTATTATTATTATTTATTTATTTTTTTTATATATTTATTTTAATTTTAAAAAATAAATAAAATAAAATACATATGTAATTAGATATTACAATAATTCAGGCCGAAACGTCCTCCCTGAATATAGGACTGATCAGAATGTCCTAGACCAAATCTTTCACAAACGGAACTTTTGTTAACAGACTTTGAAACCGTTCTTAAGCTCTGGAATATATTTATTTTTGTTAACATGCTTTGTAACCATTCTTTAACTCTGAAATATATTTACTTTGTAACCATTCTTAAACTGTGAAATATATTTACTTTCGTTAACAGACTTTTTAACATTCTTTAACTCGGAAATATATTTATTTTTGTTAACATACTTTGTAACCATTCTTTAACTGAAATATATTTACTTTTGTTAACATACTTTGTAACCATTCTTTAACTGAAATATATTTACTTTTGTTAACATACTTTGTAACCATTCTTTAACTGAAATATATTTACTTTTGTTAACAGACTTTGTAACCATTCTTTACCTCTGATATATATATATTAACAGAATTTGTAACCACTCTTAAACTCTGAAATATATTTATTTTTGTTAACATACTTTGTAACCATTCTTTAACTGAAATATATTTACTTTTTTAACAGACTTTGTAACCATTCTTAAACTCTGAAATATATTTATTTTTGTTAACAGACTTTGTAACCGTTCTTAAGCTGTGAAATATATTTATTTTTGTTAACATACTTTGTAACCATTCTTAAACTGTGAAATATATTTACTTTCGTTAACAGACTTTTTAACATTCTTTAACTCGGAAATATATTTATTTTTGTTAACAGACTTTGTAACCGTTCTTAAGCTCTGAAATATATTTACATTTGTTAACATACTTGTAACCGTTCTTAAACTCTGAAATATATTTACTTTTGTTAACATACTTTGTAACCATTCTTTAACTGAAATATATTTACTTTTGTTAACGGACTTTGTAACCATTCTTTACCTCTGAAATATATATATATATTAACAGAATTTGTAACCACTCTTAAACTCTGAAATATATTTACTTTTGTTAACAGACTTTGTAACCGTTCTTTAACTGAAATATATTTACTTTTGTTAACAGACTTTGTAACCATTCTTTAACTCTGAAAAATATTTCATTACGTCACAGCTGTTCAAGTCGTAAATACTGGTCGTATCATTTTCCTGAAATTTAACTGCACAAAATATCCTAAATATATTACTGTTCACATTGTTTTATTAAATAGACACGACTACATACGGGAAACGGGTTTTGTTCTGACGAAGTATCTGGTTCCTTATGACTTGTGTTTGTCATGAGTAATCAATGTCGTTCCAATCATTTGACAAGAAACTGAATATTTTTATACTGTCAAAAAGTGACGTATACGATTTTGCTGTTGTTACTCTTCTTGAGATTATTATAAAGTAGTAATGTAATAGTGATAATTTTCATAGTAATACGCTAACAGGCGTGGGTCTTGGACTGGCAGATTTGTCCAACATACACACTGAATCACGAATGGTGGAAACAGTAATGATGGTAGAAACTGTAACAGCTTAATAATAATAATAATAATAATAATAATAGTAATAGCAGTAGTACTAGAAGTAGTGATAGCAATAGTTTAGTAACAGTAATCATAATACCAGAAGTAAGTAGAAATAGTAATAGTGCAATTACATACAAATATGTTTAAAGCTTAAGTGTTGTCTGTATTTTCCACTTTCGAGAATTTGAGAATTTTGTTACTGTTAAGTGTTTTAACATAGTATCACAAGTTCTCCGTTACTGGGACGTTTAGTTCACTGACCAGCTCATTCTACACGTAGACCTGTTACAGAATGAGGTCAGACGTAATTTAATTATATACCAGACGTAAGAGTATGTGCTCACACTCACATACATACAGAGTACTACTGTTGGTTTTATGATTTCGTTTAACCACTAAAATATTCAGAAAATATTTTATGTTTATTGTTAGAGGTCAAATTGTTATTTTTATTATTACAATGACCACAGTATGAAAGGAGTTTAAGAATTGGATGGTCACCAGGTTTATAGACATACATAAAATCTAATTATTTGCTTGACCACTGTTATCATTCTAATTATACTCTCTCTCTCTCTCTCTCTCTCTCTCTCTCTCTCTCTCTCTCTCTCGTCTGCATATAAAAAATAATACAGTGATCCTTTTTTTTTATTTCATTTAAAATAATTTTCTGTTACTGATCTTTACTGAATTATAATGGCTGGATTAACCTGAACATATGTGCTGCCAAAACTCGGATGCATAGTGAATATTTATTTTGTGAAGCAAGCTTACAAAATACAAGAAAAGAGTACCTAACAACACACACACACATCTGTCTTATCATGATACAGAAGAATGACAGTTGGGGCTTTGTTGTTGTCGTGGTTGTCGTTGTTTCTTTAAAATTTCAAATGTCTCCACCACAAATAACTGAGTGCCAGTTATAATTACTGTGATAGATTTATGTAACTACATTTAAATAATTCTAATTTTAAAAATATATATAATATCTAATAAAAAATAACCATTAATCAATCACTAAATTAATTAATCAATAATAAAGATATTAAACATCTATCACAAATAAACTTAAAAATTATCAACATTTCAATACATTTTATATTGTTTTACGATTACTTGGTGTCATCTTTGTTTCTGTTTTTGAAATAAATCTGTGTTCACATTACATTTACTAGTTAGCAAAAAAAAACAAGACATTTATGTTCACCTTTCTATAAACAGTAAAATATAAATCATGTCCTTCCTTGGGATATCTGTTGGAACAGGAAATAGGTGAATGAAGTGACCTCATTCTACACTAATCAGTTTGTTTCTGCAGCTTCTACTAAACTTAGTTTTACTCTTGTGAACGTTTAGGGTCTGGTTTGAATCACCAGCTGTCACAACAGTAAAAATTTAACACTGACTCATGTTTGGGGTGTAACAGTGTGTGTTTTACATGTGTATCAATACAAATTGACATGTATATCAGAGCATTTGCATGTGTATCCATACGAGCTAATGTGTCAGTGCAAGTGATGGTTTATGTTACTTGCCTCTAACAGTAGTTTTATAAACATGAAAAACAGAAGTGAGGTGTGTCAAATAAAATACATGTTGTATAAACTTTCCGCTTAAACAATGGTTTGTTTGGTTTTCTTCAACAGAGCTTAAAACTAGTTAAATATTATGACAATCTTCAGTTACAGAACATTATCACGAAAACATTTTTTAATACTTTATCATGAAGTCTTTTTTCTTCTTTATTATCATAAATCTTTTTTTTTCAAATACTTATATCCATAAAAAAAACATTATTTTAATAATTTACCATGAAAATGTTATTTTAATACTTTATCATGAAAACATTACTTTAATACTTTCATCATGAAAATGTTATTTTGTTACTTTATCAGTCATAACAAGTATACATCAGTCCAGAGACTAAAATATTGTTTGTTCTGTGATCACATGCTGTACTGGGTGCTGGAGATCTATATGGAGTAATACATTATCTCCACTTCTGTGCAAAGCTCTTGTCAGGACAATTTTGTATTTAGTTTCATCTTAAAACTACTTAGTTAATTTTACTTGCTGGCACAAAAAAGATAATATTGTATAATGTATAAAACAACTTTTGTAAGATGTCAACAATCAGAGTAAATTTGATGATGTCTAGATGTACTCCATGATATGTAATTATTATCAGCACTGTTGACTGGAAGGTGTGTTTAATGCAGTAGATTAGACTTGAAGGTAAATCCTTTCCTAACATTTGTATCCACAGATCAGATTTGCGTGTAAGCATTTTGTGAAATAATTGACCCTACTTGTCTGTGTTGCTATCTGTGTTAGTGACTTAGTCATTTTGAAAAGGTGAATGATCATGCAACTGTTACATCTCACACCCATGCACACAAACACAATCACCTTTACACACGTGCTCACACACATAAAAAAACTTTTCACTGTTCAGTAACTTGATTGTATTTTGATACTTGGAGATGCCTCATTTAAAGAAGAAAACAGACACTGTTATAACAACTCTTAGTGCAGAGATATCAAATATTTATCTTTGCACCCTTTTTTCACAGTGTTTTTCCTTCTTGATTATGTGTTCTGAAGATGTTGCTGCACTGATTAAACATACCAAGTTGATTCTTAATTCAACACTTTTCAAAGTAATTACTTTACTTTTAAAATAACTTTTTATTTTAGTTATATAAAAATACATTAATGATGATGAATTTTCTTTTTTTTACATTTAACTAATATGATCTGTTATGTTTGAAAATGAAAAATCTTAAAATGACTGACTTTTAATCATGATTATTTTCATCTTTTCTTTTTGGTTTTTATTAGTAAAAAAAATGAACAAATTGTATATAAAATATAAATGTTAAAACTTAACAACTCCAAAATATGGCACAAGTAAAACACGATTCAGCTCTGAATCTTGTGATCCGTAAAACTGTTAAAAAGTTTTTTTGTTTTTTTTTTTCAATCTTACACTGATGAGTTTTTATATATATATATATAAAAAAAAAATTCTATCACAGAATGCTTGACAGCGGAGTTCTGTAAAACAAAGGTTTCAGGCTTCACTTGTAAACGTGTTGTCACTATGAGTTAACCGTGGTTTAGTGCCGCTCTCGTTTCTCAAAGTAACAACTCCTGTTGTTTGTTCACCAGAAAACCATGGCGAACCAGCATGATCCAAACAAGTTGTCATTCACCATGTTACTTTTCTTCACAATTAGTTTCAAACAAAGAGGCTGATACTTCATTTTTTTAAAAGAAAACAAATGTATCATCCATAATTGCAAACAGAAGACATGTTGTTGAAAACATGTTCTACAATGGTTATTATCACCGACGTTCAAGTAAAGTATGGGAATAATGAAAGTGATAAAAAATATATAGCACCAGTTCATCCTTGAAGTAGCACAATTTCTCCATGGGAATTAACAACAGTTTGAGTTGGCTACGACAAACAACAAATCTTATAAACACTATTATCATGAAAGCCTGTCACAGAACACGCACTTGAAGTTTCCTGTATTCACAATTTTAAAAACAGGTTACCTTGCTGGTACTGAAGAACACAATTCAAAGAAAACTCTGTCACACGTTTGTTTATTACACATACCTAAAAGTACATCATTAAGTCACAAGTAGAAGAACTAATACATAACATTTTACATCTTCTTGTCCTCTTTGAATTACATGCACAATAAACACGTTTCTTAGCACAAAGCAGACACGATTAATGCACATGTACATCAATGTTACCATGGTTACTAGGGCAAACACAATGACTTGTTTCTCAAGCAGTATCTAAATCATTGCTACATGTAAACACAGGAGCTGTAGGCAAAAATCACAATATCAAACACATCAACTAATTACCAGTTCACATTAATTCATTTTATACATGTTTATTTTTTCACTTTCTATATATGTAAAGTTATATTAAGAAAAAAAAAAAAATCAAGAACAGAAAAATACAGAAAAGGAAGTGCCTCCATAAACAGCGAAATGAAACGAGCTTATATTTTACAAAATACAAAACGATATCTGATGTCTCCCCAGAAAAAGTATAAAAAAAAGAAAAAAAAAAAAGAAGAGAGATGGTATCTGTACTGAAATAACAGAAAAATAAAAAAATGGCACATCATATTCCATGAATCCATAATAAATTTCTTTCTTTTGTTTTTCTTTTTTTTTTTTTCTGACAGAATCATTGGTATGGAGAAAAGCCTTCAATCATCTGAAATAAAAAATTCACCACAAGTCATTTACAGAAACATCCAATTCCTGTGAGAATGCTTTCCGTCACAAAATAATTATTTTATCAAACCTGAAATTTCCTTAGAATCTGAAACACACTAGTCTTAGTCATCACTTTTATAACAAAGTCTGCCTGTCAACATTAACATTAGAAATAGGATTGCTTCTGTCTTTGTCCGGCAAGTTCACTATTCCTTTTTATAGAAAATACTGAACAAAACATCTGTATCCAAAATGTCTTCTTAACACTCTCCATCAAATGAAACGTGTTTAAATTCAGAACCAGTTATTTCTTTGGTGGAAAAAATATCTAAAAAATAAATAAAAACAACAAATTAATATGAGAGAGAGAGAAAGTAGATCAAATACGTAAAAAAACATAATAATAATAATAATAAAAAAAATGAATAAATAAAATAAAATAAAAAGAAGAAAATAAAAAAGACTAAAACTAATAAAATAGTGGTTATTAAGAAAATTAAGTTTCTTAGATGAAGTCTGGATAGTGTATTACTGTTGCTCAACAAGAATTTTATAACTTTTTGAAAGAATGATAAACCAATTTTTAATTTTTGTTCAATTGCCGTAAAACTACATGTTAAAATAAATACATAAATAATAATACTCACTTTCAGTAACACTTTATCTTGTCTCCACTGCCTGCAACAATTCAAAAATAAAAACAGGTTAAGTATTCAATAGAAAATTCGTATTTGCTAACAACCTAAATGCTGTCAGCTTTTCAAGCTTAAACTAGTTAAAGCATAATGACAATTTAATAAAATCATCATTACTTTGTATGAACACTGTGAATGGAAATTGTACTTTACATTAAAGAATCAAAATAAATATGTACATGTATACAAACACTATTTTTTTTTTTTAAAGCCAAACCACTAAAAATGTAATTTAACATGTATATATTAAAATATAAAACTCACCTGGAACAACTAGAGGTCATGCCCTGATGAACTTATGTCTGAAGATGTCCAAGCAGTTTTAAAGGCAACAGGAATCCAGTTATTTCCCAATCCAGACTGGATGCTCAAAATTCAGCACATGGTCATGTCTGTTTTCTCTGTGTTGTTAATACATGTATATATATACATACAAAAAGGAAAAAGCTACATGCGTAAAGAATCACTACTTAGTTAGCTGTTATATACATAGTCTAGTAAATGGACAAGTGCTCTACTACTTAGGTTAAATATTTTGTGAAAAGGTGACATGTTAATTACAGAATAAAATATATGTCAAAATACATTCAACATGTACATTTAAAAACAGTTTCTAACACAAGCGTAAAATTAAGTAAGTACATAGTATTTATACATCTATAGAGAACTGACATGGTTTGCTACTAAGATAAAGTCATTGGCAAAGCATATATTAAAAACATAAACAAAAAACAAGAGAAAAAACAACTGAAAAAAGCATTACTAACATGATATATTGGACCTCGCTGTAACCTAGTAACTGTTAGTTAGGAAGCATGTAAAAACAACTGTAACATGTGTACATGACCAAGACTTTTAGTTCTAACCAATAATAATAATAATAATAATAATAATAATACAAATTAGTATTGTAGCAAAGATGGCCAGTTATAAGTATCATGTAAATACAATTAAAAATAAAATGCAAAGAAACATTTCTATATCAAGTATATTATTCCTTTACTTTTATTTACTGATTTCCAAAATAAAAGTTAAAATAAATAAAAGTAAAGATTTATAAATTATCTGGTACCTGTTCAAGATCAATTTGTTTCAATTCTTTTTGAAATTATTTTGCAAAACATACATTAGTTTTATAAATATACAACAATTGCAGTTTTGTTCAAATATCAGTAAAAAACATTTTTTTTAATAATACAGTTTGTTTCATATCTTAAAGCTTAAAAAACTCTATCAAATCATGAAATAATAATAATAATAATAATAATAATAATGTCTTTTATGAAGGTTCTCAAGTCTGAAATCAAGGAACATTCATTTTGCAGTTTAAACTTTCCTTTATTATTTTAAATTGTATCAACCAATAAATTTTACTATTTTGGAATCAACTAGTCAGCAACAGAAAGTAATAAAAATGGTTTCACTTCCATGAAACACTTCAACCCAACATAAAATACTGATAAATGTCATACTGGTATCATTGATTAGCTTTTTTGTGTTTCTTTCTATTTCCAGAATAATTTATCAACAGGAATCATAATTTATGATTATACTAAATCACTAAAATAAACAGATAAAGGTTTACCTATCAGCATTTTGTTAGCATACATCGAACAGAATACAATGAGTTAATTATACCTGCCAGATTAAAATTCTTATTTCAACATCTTCTACATATAAAGTATTATTATTTTTTAAAACATTTTGGAAATATTAATTCACTGCAATGTCAATGTTGTTAATGATACGTTTTAATTCAATGTAGTTAACAGATATAAAAAGTATATAACATGTATCAGGGGTGGAAATGAGAACAAATATTTTGACAAGCTGAAAGTCACATGAGGGTATGTAATTTTATGATGAATGATGACAATACTTTTTTTAATAATCTGGGTATGAACTGAAAATTTTGGGACTTCTGACATTGCTGATCACAAACATATTTATCAGTATTTCCATAACAATTTGTAATTACATGTTTTTTTTTATAAAACTGTTAAGTGTTCAATTTTGTAACGGTGTTATTTTGGGTTATGAGCAGACAAGACTCAGATAAGAAAATGTAGTAACTTTTTTCTATTTCTTCACCCCTGTACACATTCACATCTTTATACACATAAACTTTCATCAGTAATTTTTGCAGTAACAACTGGCTTAAGTAATCTTAAAGCTGTATACTGCTGCTAAATGATTTAATGTTCACTTTGGTTTTATCATATAATTTGTTTCACATATCCCCTAGTACAGCTGCTCTACAAGTTATTACTAAAATAAAGGATCTATACTTATATAAGCAGTACATACATGCATATAAACACTAAATATAGCTTATTAATTACATACTAAGGTTTTCATTTTTTAATTGGACTTAGGAAACAAATTCAAACTTAACACACATATATTTATGGAAAAAAAAAAAAATTGACAAAACAAAACAATACTTTTAGACAGCTCCAAGCACAACAGCCACCACCAAGTAATCTTCTTTGAGAGGCTCTGGTGGCAGATTTGGTGCACGTTTTTGAAGAAATGCATAACCAAATTCATGAGGAGGAAAAGCATGCAGAACACCGATGTTGTTTTTGTCCTGGGTTGGGTTGGGAGGCAAAGAAATCACACCAGCAGCTTCTTTCTGTTTCAGATATGTGACAAGGTTTTTCAGTGGTCTCTGCTGGATGTTACCTGATGGATCATCGTAAGTCTGCAGTGTACTGGGCATTGCCAAAAGAATACAATGACCATGTGGGCCAGTTGACTGAATTCTTCTGCCCACATCTTCTAACTTTGGCGGATCCATCCTGAGACGTTGGGTAATTCGCAGAACGGGTGTTTCCGTCGATGTTGGGTCTCTCATGAGATTATCCACAAGTGTCACATCACCACTGACAACATGCATACACGCTGCAAATGCACTGCTTTTTAAAATCAGTGCACCATTCCATGCAACAGGCAAACATTTAGCTAGGTCACTCAGAGCTCGCACATGCTCAGTGATAGTCTGCTCTTTGTCGTGTTCCGATAACCTTCGACTTGATTTACTTGACCTGTCCTCTGCATCTCTTGCTGGGAAATCGGCACTAGATCGTCTAGAATTCTCGTGGTCTTTGTTATTGTCATGCACATAACCACGTGGTCTGTCTGGTGTCCGTGACCGACCAGCACGACTTGGAACAATTTCTCCTGGTGACAATGGCCTCCGCCTCCTCTCAGCTTCCACACCATTACTGAAGCGGTCCCAGTCCTCCCTGACTCGAGTTCGTTCTCCATCTCTGGGATTATCAGGATTACGATAAGGTGTGTCACCATCAGGAGGATACCAGTCATCACGTCTGCTTCGTACTCTATCACCTGGAATATCTGTTGCCTTCCAAGGAGCTGGAGCCTTTTCTCCTTTAACAAAACTCCTTGGTTGGTTTGCATATGGACTGGTCAGTTCAGGTGTCTGACCCATCTGGGCAGGATCTGCAAAGTCCACGCGAAGTCTTCGGTTATGTCCACCTGCTGGGAATCCTCTCATTTCCTGACATGCTGCCTGAGCTCCATCAATACTGTCATACAAAATAAATGCATAATTCCTGCCTGGAGGCCATTCTATCTTTGAAATCACACCAAACCGATCAAATTCTCTTTCCATCGTTTCATAACTAACCCATGGACCAAGCCCACCAATCCATAAACAAGTTGTAGGTGTCACTTTACCATAGCCAATCTTGCACTGAAACTTACCAATATATTGTCCTGACATTTCTACTTTAGCTCTGTGTGCACAATCTAAATTATGAAATTTCACAAATGCATATGCATTTCCTTGCCCTCTGAGAGGGCGTTTGATGTCAACATCTTCAACAATACCATATTTAGAAAATATCTGTTTCAGCTGAACATCACTTATTGACAAATCTAAGTTGCCAACAAATAACGTTCTAGTTGCTTTGCTATCAAATTCAGGGTCAATGTGATCAAGATGATATGGAAACTTTTCATTGTGACGTCTATGTTCAACTGGTTGGTCATCGTCACTGTTGTTACTGTGATTTGTATTAAAAGGACCACGAGTTTGATGGAATTCCCTCGAAGGAATACCCTGATAATGACTAACCCCAAAACCACGTCTACTACCAATTACATGAGGTGGTGATCGTCCAGGTGCCAATACACGGTTATGAAAAAACTGGTCTCTTGTTTCACTATTAGGACTGTTACTTCTTTTTTTATTATAAACAGCATCAATGCGAAGAGGTCTGTCAAAGAGAAACAATTTAGATTTGGCATATTTTGCCTGACGAGCATGTTCTGGATATCGGAAATTAATATATGCCACACGCTGATCTCCTGAAATTGTGACTTTTATATTCATTTCTCCAAATTTTGTAAACTCTTGAAGTAAAGTGTCCTTTAAAACAGGGTCTGGAAGTTTGCTAGGAATATTACTAATGCACAATGATCTGTACTCATCCTGCATTTTTTCTGGTTTCTCTCTAACTGATGGGGGATAAGCTGCATCTATTATTCTGTCATTTCGGTATTTTTGTCTAACAGGTGGATCAATATCATCAAATTCTCTTCGAGGGTCCCATGGTTTTCCCCCGAACTTTCCCCGACTGTCACGCCTTTCAAAATCTGGGCTTATTCTGTCCCTTATGGAATCATGATCGGGTACTGAATAAACAGAACGAGACCTTTTACGATTTGGCGAAGCATCGCGATCTTGTTGTCGTTTCATTGTGATAATGTTAGCTATAATATTATATTTACTTGTTCTCCTATAATCCTCTTCTCACGTCGCCATCTTGGTTTTCTTGGCATTCCATAAACCGCTGTGGATTTAACCAACTACTTTTGCTTATTTATAATTATATAACCAGATAAATCAACAAGATATTAACAAATGTTAATAATGATGAATATTAAAAATATATTTATCTGAATAATATGTTATATCTTTAATCAAGCGATCTATTTTGTAGCGCGTAGGTACATTTCGAACGACAGCAACGCCTAACCGCGTAACGATTTACCAGGTGCTTGTAAATGATATTTTTGAGCAAAAACCTTAGTCGACTACGCTAAATAATACAAAACAATAATTATTAACCAAAGCACGACAAAAATTCAAGATAAATAATAATAATAATAATAATAATAATAATAATAATAATAATAATAATAATATAACAACACGAAATTATAATTATTTTCAGTAGCTATTCATATCATTTTAGAAGATAAAAGTTAGTGCTTTGGACTTTTATATCTTAAATTATTCCCCAATCATGAATGTTCGGAAAATTCCATCTCCGGAATTGGCCGATTTGTTCCGGACAACGTGTACCAAAACGAAAACATGGATGGACGTCAGTGGGTTTCTGGGTTGTTTGTTGTGGTATACGTTTTGGGTGGTCTGAGTTTACTGAAGATTATACAACATGTTCAACCAAAACCATACATGGATGAAATTTTCCACATTCCTCAGGCTCAACAGTATTGCAGACACAATTTCACATCAGTCAGTGCAACAGTTGATAAATTATTATTGTTAACTACTACAACTACAGTTATAATATAAATTGTGTTTGTATTCCTTGCATTTTAAACTTTAGTGTTTTATCGGACATGGTTCGAAAATAACCAATAACTAAATCCTAAGGTGATTGCTAATTAAAATATTCAATTACAGGTGGAAATAAATATTGAATTTTACTGGTGTGTATGAAAAACGAAAATCTATTTTATAAGAAAAAAAAAAAAGACTAATAATAATAATAACAACATAACAACATCAACAACAACAACATTTATATGCGTATGTGTATGTTTGTCATTTCAGTACATATATGCATACCCACATCCATTGTGAGAGACAAAAACTAAATATTTAAAACTATTTTAAATAATTTCAGTGGGATCCAATGATCACAACTTTGCCTGGGCTGTATCTTGTCACAGTTGCTATGGTGGAGCCTGTTGCCCGAGTTCTGGGTTTGTCAACATCAGAATTGTGTAGTACTCTGGTTCTTCGCTTTATTAATGTTGTGTTTATGTGTGGAAACATCATCGTACTTCACCAGCTTGTAGACAAACTGCATTTCTCGAAACAGGTAAAACAATATCACATCACTGTTGTATTGTTAACAAACTCTTTTCTTCGTCAAACAGTGCAGTGAAGAAAGGAATTTTTTTATGTTCAGTACTCAGGAAATACAGATCACCCTGCAACATCAGACAGTTTTAAAATTTATAAACAGCCACAGAAAACACAGCACTCATTTTTTGCTTTTTTGTTACTGACATCTAAAAAACAGGGTAGAGTGAATGGTGATAAACTTAACTTTGTGCAGGTTTTTGCACATGTTAGTGTGTGGGAGGAGAATTTTTGAAAATATCCAGACAATTGTCATGTGACTTTCTGGCATTTTTTATCAGGAGTGTCATCAGCTCCATATTGGACGACCATGGTGGGCATGTTCAGTATTGACAGCTTGTACCATACACAAAATAAGTTAATGAAATTAAATCATAGACTTTGTATTCTATTTTCAGAATCGTGTTGTTCTCCTAATTCTTTCACTGATTTAGTCACACTTGAGTTAGTGATGTGTTTTCAATTGATTTCTGTTTGAAGAATCCTGAAAATAATGAAGCTTATTTCTCCCCTTTTTTAACGTCTTTCTTTCTTTTTTTCTTTTTTTTTTTAAAGTGGAATGTATCAGGATATAATAAATTCTTTAGATAATTACTAAGGTAATATGACAGTCTTTTTTGATGTAAAATAAACGTGCATTTTAAATGTTGAGCTTTGTCTTGGCCTTTGCAGATGAGCTCAAACTCAGAAATGCCTGAAAATAGATTGTTACAATGTTTTAAACAATCAAAATCAAAGAACAAAAGCACTTGAAATATATATTTGTATTCATCAGGACTCTTAAATGTAGAGTGTAAAATTCCTTAAGTTAACATTTTCCCTGAACAGATTTTTGTCATTAGTAACATTTTAGTTGAATAAATATTTCTAAATCACATCTTCCAAGTATAAACATATTTAATAATGTGTTAAAATATTTGAGCATAAAAATTATTGGATTTTGTAAAAGTTTTTTAAATTAATTTTTATTTTAGTTTCCACAACAACCATTGTTCTGCAATGTTTCTGTTTTTTAATTGTAAGAAAACTCATCATTTACTATTTTTTAACATTAGATCTTATAAGGTGTTTTTTAATTTTCTTTTGTAGGAAAGAGGTAAATCCACTTTATCCATTGCATTGACAGCCTTGACCTTGGCCAGTTTTCCTGTTCTGTTTTTTTTCACTGGTCTGTACTACACTGACCCAGGATCTGTCTTCTTTGTTCTCCTCATGTACCTCAGTGCCATCAACTGTCATCACGTCACTGCAGCCACGTGGGCAGTGCTGGCCATCTTCTTCAGACAAACAAACATTGTCTGGGTTGTCATGGTTACTGGAATAACTGCCTCAGAGTCTCTCTTTCACTGGGTAGAAATCACTAAGAAAAAAGATGATGGAAAGGACTGTGACGATTGGACAGTGATATCGACTTTCTTTAATTTGATTGGACGAACTCTTAAACACCATCCAATGAAATTGTTTGAATTATTCTGGGAAATACTTGTGAAAACTTGGAGTTACATTCTTGTAGGTTTAGGATTCGGGATATTTGTTTTTTTCAATGGTGGGTTTGTGGTGGGAGACAGAAGCCATCATCAGGCGTGTCTGAACTTCCCACAAATATTTTACTTTGTCTGTGTCACTCTGTTTTTCTCTTTCTCACATTTGTTCAAACCTTACCTCATCAAAGACTTTGTAAAATTCTGTTACCATAGTTACATTAAAGTTGCTGTGTTTCTGTCACTAGCCTGTGTGGCTGTTTCACGTTTTACTTACGTACATGAATACTTGCTGGCAGACAATCGGCATTACCCATTCTACGTGTGGTCAAAAATCTTCAAGCGCCACGAATGTGTTAAGTATGTTTTAATTCCTGTTTACTTTTATGGATGTTGGTCTGTTTGGAAGCTTTTACATCACAAAAACATTTTCTGGAAAACTGCTTTTTTCATTTGTTTGTTTGCAGCGACTGTTCCGCAGAAGTTGTTGGAATTTCGTTACTTTATTATTCCATACCTTGTGTTTCGCTTGAACATGAAACCATCATCAACATTGTGTCTTCTTGCTGAGTTTTCACTCTACACCATCATCAACATCATCACTGTGTACTTGTTTGTTAAAAAATCATTTGTGTGGAGTAACGGAGAAATTCAGAGATTCATGTGGTAACAGTAAAATTTGTTCCTTCTCTCAACAGTTTTCTTACTTTTTAAAATTTTTACTCCTTTTCATTATTTTCATTTTTTTAATTTTTGTTATTTTTCTAATAGTTTATTTATGACTATGTTGTAAGTTGAATAGCAGATGTCTGGAGTATGGTTATATTGCAGGATTAGTACTATTCACACCAGTAGCCCATGGCTCAGATCACTACATTGTTTTACTGTTGATTTTAAAGTTTGAATGATAAACCACTGATGCACAAGAAAACTATTTGTTTATCACAAAATACTCAGTTGTGAAGAACACCTGACTTGATAACATACTAACTGATATAAATCTTACTCTAACCCTTAAATAAAAATCTGACAAATCAACAAGACTGGTAGTTCACACTGCTTGGCTGATATGATGTTTGGGAATCTGGGAATGCGTCTGCTTTCCAAAGCATAATGAGAATGTTTTTTTTTTTTTTTTTTTTTAAGGCTGTGAGGTAAATCTTCTTTCTACATTTAACACTAATAAAATCTGGAGTGGATACATCTGCTTACCGCAATGACCGGGTTAACGGAAGTTAGATGTTTTCATTAAATGACGGCTCAGTCTCTCTTGACTTTTTGCTCACCCCGCTTATAATAATTATTTTAGAAATTATTCGGTGAAATTTTATTCTGAAAGAAACCCCGAGTATATTCATGATTATATAAGAATTTTCGTATTTGAAATTAGTGAAATTTTCTTTCATTTATATAATATTTTAAGTTATTAATAAGTTTCAACAATTTACCAGCAGATACAGAATTATGTGTAAATTTACTAAAATAACAAACAAAAATTGAATATCTTAGTAGTACCAAAAAGTTAATTTATTTTAAGATTCTTAAAATATTTAATAATAATAATAATAATAATAATAATAATAATAATAATAATAATAATGCTACTACTAATTATAATAATACAAGTATACCCTGACTGAAACTCGGAGCACTGTTCATGTGGCCGCGGTAATGATGCAAATCCAGACATTCATGAAGAACTGATTGTAAATGATCTTGTTAACATCAAGTATTAATCCAGATCACACCACAACAGTATTACGTCAGTAGTGGAACATTGGTGTGACGTGCATGACAAAGATAAAAGATATTTACGTAGAACTTTACGTAATATTCAACTCGTGACGTCATCGATTATGATTGTTAGATGTTGCAGTACTAGAAAGTTCGTCGACATTTAATGTATTAAATCAAGGGTCGATAACCTTTTACAGAGAGGGGACCATACCGTTATGAAGAATTTTGGTGGAGAGCCAAGATATCAAATGTATTATGTATATATATATATGTTTTCTTCATTAATCATCCAAACCAAAACAGCCTTGTTTCCTAGCATCCCATGTCTGTGTCTGTCTGTCTGTCTGTCGGTGTTTGTGTGTGTCTGTCTGTCTCTTTCTCTGTGTGTGTGTGTGTGTGTGCCAAAAAGGGATGCTAGGAAGCAAGGTTTCTTGGTCTGGAGGTTTAAAGAAAAAACAACGCAGTTAATCTAATAATTGGTGTCCAAGTCTTCAGTTGCAGGGCCAGACTAAAATCCCTCGCGGTCTGGGTGTGGCCCGCGGGCCAAGGGTTACCGACCCCTGTATTAAATTATTTTATGCATTAATTTAATAATTTTTGTATTTTGCAGTTGTCAGGCTACACTTGTTTAACGCGCGTGCGCGCGCACTCACGCACACAAACACAAATTATAGTTTGTTATTACTTTACTTTCAGGGGCGGATGCGAGATTTTTGAATTTGGGGAAACTAACAAATTATAATATTTAAAAAATATACTTTCTATGTTTGCTTGTAATGGGGAAGATCAGTGAATGTAGGATGTAATTCTTGAACTTCATCTGCGTCATTTCCATAAATATTTTTTTCATCATTCTTATTTAGTACACATTTTTCTTATCATTATCATCGTCATTATTATTATTATTATTATTATTATTATTATTATTATTATTATTATTATTGTTATTATTATTATTGTCACAATGCAGAGAAGACAACAAAGAGAAAAAGAGAGATGATTCTAGAAAAGAAAAGAAATAAACAACGAAATACTGATAAAAAATTAAACTTTTTTGTTTTGTTTTTTTATTGTTTGAAAATACATTAAAAAAAAATAACAAATAACAATAACAAATTATGTATTTTAAATTTTGAGCTTTATCTTGGCCTTCACAGATGAGCTCAAACTCAGAAATACCTGAAAAAATATTGTTACAATGTTTTAAACAAACACAAAAAGCAAAACGAAACAAAACAAAGTAAGAAAAAACACTTGAAATATACATTTGTTTTCAATTTAGCTTCTTTTTGTTTATTTTCTTCTTCTTCTTCTTCTTATAATAATAATAATAATAATAATAATAATAATAATAATAATAATAATTATGATTATGATAATAATATATTGATGATAATAATAATAATACTAAAACGCTTACCTATAAAACAGATCAGTTAAGTGGTTGCTGTACAGTTTTGCAGGAAAGATCTATGTTTATACATTCATTACTGGAAGTGACTGACCGTGTTTTGACGTCGCGACAGACATACACAGTATCAACATCACCTTCCTTTGTTTTCTTTGTCTTTCATACAAAACATACATCACTCTTCTAAAACTTCGTTAATTTCCGCCACAGTTCTCTCATTTGCCATTCATGATTTAAAAAAAATAGTTTTGACAGATTTCAATATGCTTTTGTCTCTCTCATTTTTTTTTTTTTTTTTTTTTTATTATACCCGACAGTCTCTCTGTGAATTAGTGATATTGCGTGTGCGTTTCTTCTTTTGACAGATCCCAGCTTATTAACATGTGAATGTCGCAGACTTCATATGAATTAGTTAACATCGTGTAATAAATATACTATATATTTATTTTACAAACACCAGCGGAAATCAAACATGACAGAGAAAATCAAATTCTATTTCACGCCCCTGTCTGTTTGTTTTACTTTTTATGATGGGCTTATTTATGTTTTATATCTATCTATATGTCTCTGTTTAACTGTCTTCCTGTTTATCCGTCTCTCTCTAGTCAGACTGCGCATGCTCGGGCTTTTATATGTGTGTGTGTGTGTGTGTGTGTGTGTGTGTGTGTGTAACAAATTTAAATTACGACAATCACCAAATGTTTTATGCGAAACGTACATTTTAGTCACTATATTTTATCAATATAATGATTTTTTTATATCATCATCATCGTCAGAATATTTACGATTTGAAACTTTTTTCTTTTTTACTTTTTTTGATAAATTTATAATAAATGACTTTTATGAAGTTCTGCGTCTCTATAAGAAAGAATATAATTTAGAAATTGTGAAATCCAAGCTTTGTTTCAAATAAATAGGGAAAGAAATTTTTGATGAAGGTTGTCTGAGAGTAAGAACATTATAAAATTTCATAAAATATATAAATATAAACTACTACTACTATTAAAATATATAAATACAAAATTTTCAGTACCGAATATTTTTACAAGACCACTCTGCATTTAAGGTAATGTTCATTTTACTTTATACTTAATTTTGATTGTTTACTACTACTGCTACTACTAGTACTACTATTACTACTATTGTTACTTCTACTACTACTACTACTAGTTCTTCTATTACTACTACAACTATTAAAACTACTACTCCTGTTACCAGTATTAGTCCTACTGTTAGTTTTACCAATACTATTGCTAATATTACTAGTATAACTACTACTATAGTTACTACTACTAGTACTACTATTAATAATAATAACAGTAATAATAATAATGTTAATAACAACGACAACAATAATAATTACTATTGAATATTTTCTTATATATAATTGTTCCTTTTTTGTTTACATTTTTAATTTTGTTTTCATTTAATCACAGATGTGATCATTTTTTTTTTTTTTATCATGTTACAGAATGCAGCCAGATGAAGTCATTTTACTTGTTTACAATAGGAATGAAAACAGGACACTTTGAGTGTAAAATATAGATTTATTGATAAATACAATTATTATAGATCAAAGTAAGGATTTCACATCTGACGTCATCATACACCCGTCTCTCATCATCTGCAAAACAAAATAACACATTTAATACGACTACTACTACAACAACAACAACAACTACTACTACTACTACTACTACAACTACTACTATTAATACTACTACTAATAATAACAACAATAATGATAATATTTTTAGTTATAATAGTTGCAGTGGTAGCAGAATATTAATAATAACAGCTACAATTATACGTCTGCTGCCTCTGCTACAACTAAAGCTAGTACTGATATTCTCAGTTTAAAATATATTTCAAAATAAAAACGAGCAAAATAACATGTTCTAAAGCTTTTACATAAAACTGAATTTAAACATACACAGACGCATATTCAACACACACACACACACACACACACACACACACACACACACACACACACACACACACTGTAGTAATAACAGTATCAACATCATCAAATAGAAAAATTGAGCAACTACCTGTTTACCATCTGTTAAATCTTGTATTCATAAAACGTCCGTTATTAACTGCACCATTTTGAAACTGCCCAGGGAATCCGTTATTCCACGCCCCATTCTGAATCCGTCCGACCATTCCATTATTCCAGGCTCCATTTTGAACCCGGCCATTCAATGGACCATTTTGAAACTGGCCGGTCAATGGACCATTTTGAAACTGGCCGGTCAATGGCCCATTTTGAAACTGGCCGGTCAATGGACCATTTTGAAACTGGCCATTCAATGGCCCATTTTGAAACTGGCCGGTCAATGGACCATTTTGAAACTGGCCATTCAATGGCCCATTTTGAAACTGGCCGGTCAATGGACCATTTTGAAACTGGCCATTCAATGGCCGGTTTTGAAATTGGCCTCCGAATCCCGTGTTCCACTGACCAGTTTGAATTTGTGCACCGAAGCCAGACTGTCCTACACCAGTGAAACTGTTGAATCCTTTCCTGCCGTGTTTGTTGTACTTTGAGCGTCTTGGCTGTCTGTATGTTGTAGACCTTCTGTAGCCTGGTGTGTGAATATATTAAAATTAAACTCTCACAAATATTAAAAATAAAATGAAAAAGCACTCACAAAACGCGAAGATAGCTAAATATTTGTAATATACAACTTACTGTACAAGACAAATAATAATCAGCAGAAAAAAATTAACTTACGCAAGTGTCGGCCATATTTGTTTGATGGTATGATTCCTCCTTGCAATGTGGGATAACCTACAACAGAAAAGAAACACGTAATAATATTACAATATATTATTATTATCATTTTTTAAATTTAATTTTATTGTACTTTATTTATTTATTTATTTTTTTAAATTTTTATTGTATTTACAGAATATTCAGTACCTTCAGTAATAGTAACAAAAACAATATCATCAATAATAACAACAATAATAACAACAATAATAATAACAATAATAATAACAATAACAATAACAATAATAATAATAATAATAATAATAATAACATCAGTAGTAGTAGAAAAGGTAGTATTTGTAAATAAATAAACAAATACATAAATATTCACCTGATGGGAATGTGTTGTAGTTGCTATAGTAACCAGGCATGATATAGCTGTTGTCATAATTGCTGTAAGTACGAGGTCTGTAATACGTTGCTGACGTCAGAACAACACATGCACATAAACACAATATGGAAACTCCAATCATTTTGTTTTCTTTTACACGTTCTGAAATAGAACAAATTATCAACGTGAATAGTTAAAGTTTCTTTCTATCTACTTCTTTAGAAATATTTTTAATGTGTAAATAGGTAAATATCGATGAAATAAATTTAAATATCACACACAGACACACACACACACATACACACACAAACATACATGCATACATATATAAGTACAAACACAATAATATACATACATGCTACATACATACATACATACATACATACATATATACATACTCACGTACGTACATACATACAAGCATGCATAATTCTTACCTGTTCTTCGAAAGTAGAATACAAATGTGTTTTGAAACTTTCAGCAAAACTTATCTTTATATACTTTGTGTAAAACTAACTGGTCAATGCAAATGCGTTCCTTCCTTCCACTTCCGTCTCATTAATATTCATCAATCAAAACAATACGTTTCCTTGTTTGTTAGCCGATTACAATCACTGTACGTAGGTATCCCTTCGTTGTCTTCCGTCAGTGTTCGTAACTGTACGTCAACTGGTGCCTGTAAATCATTCAACAAGTCAAAGAACCAGTCAGGTGTGACGTAGTTCTGGTGGAAGCAGGTTAATGACACTGAAAACCAGAAGTGAAACTGATCTATAGTTTGTCGTTTTGTTATCGCTGGTTCACAAAATAGAACGGTTATTTGTGGAGTGTTGCTCTATGTTTAGTATTTAGTTTATAATAACTCGTGTTTCATACAAGGTTAGATGGCTTTCAACCTGTCAAGCTGGCAGAATGGATCCCATGATCCTGAATTGAACACAACCTGTGTTAATACTATTACAAAACATCGTCAACATCGACGACTACTATTACTACTCATGTAATTACTGCTACTACTACTACAGGATGGAGTTGATTATTATTATTTTTTTAAAGTGCTCTAATCAATTACAATGTAAAAGATTTATATAATTAAGCAATGAAAAACTGCAGAATAATCTCTTCAGTGACAGTTTATTTGATTTATTTGACAAACTCGTACAACCAATTTTACTGTGTGGTTGTGTAATATCAGGTTTTACAAATGTACAATTAACAGAAGAAGTGTTAATAAATAAACCCCTGGATTTATCGACTTAGGTGAAATGGTATGATGCCACCTTTTGGAAGCATCTAATTTCTATAAGCTAAAACACGATTTCGTCTCAGCTGTATTATTTAATGTATGGTATCCATAATTCACGATATAAATTTTCACAGCTTTAATAATATTTAAATGGTTACGTAAAACAATTTCCAAATTGTTACATGTTCAGTTTTTACAAATGTGGAAAAATATAACTGATACCGTCTCCAAATGGTTTTAATTATAGAATTTACAAAAATGAATTAGAAAGTTATCTTATGGTGCTGTCTTAAAAGATAATTTGACGACGATATAATATTATGAGATAAAAAAAAAAAAAAAAAAATAAATAAAATAAAAATAAAAATAAAATAAAATAATAATAATAAAATAAAAAATAAAATTATATTTTTGGTGGTTTGAGAAAATTGGAGATGAATGCAATAATATATTTAATGTGAACATCCTCTGTTATTAAATTCGTAAAAAAAAACCTCATAAATATACAAGACATCCAAAAATATATTTTACATAATTATTAGTTTAACAACAAAAGTACGATTGCACTTAACCATTATTTTTTAAATGTTCGTTTGACCTAAATGTGAGTGTATATCCCCCACGCACGTGCATTTTAATTTTACTGTTATTTTGTACATGTACTATATTCTTCCCTTTACTGTAATCCTACAATTCAAAATCTTTTCATTGTCATTGCAATTACTACCACTGATTTAACTACTACTGTTTGTCTATTTCAGTCTATCTATCAGTCTGTCTATCTGTCTATCTGTCTATCTCTTTCTCGCTGTTTTATTATTATATTTTATTTTGTAGTTTTTGTTTGTATTGATTATGTTGATACTGTTATTACTACAGTAGTCTTTTATTGCTAATGTATTATTTTTGTTATTAGTACCGTTCTTGTTCTTCGTCTTGTTAATATCGTCAACATCGCCAACTTCATCATCATCATCATCTTCATCAGCATCTTCAACAATATATTAGTATGTAGAGTGTAACCTTTAAAGCCGACTTCTTTTACCATTCATTTTGTTTTATATTTTTATATTTTAAATGTGAATCCAGTTTATGTCTGACAATGAATATTAGTATACATCTGTAACGAGTGAAAACCAGAGATGGAAATGAGTATTAGAAAAACGCTAAAATTCATCAAGCGGTGTTTGGGAAGAAGAGGTGAAGACGTTATATCTGAGAAATCAGATTGTGATAATAATTGTGATAAATTTCAGCGTTATTCTGAGCCTATGTGCACTGGGTATTCAGGATTTCATTGGTGGCAGCTTTCAAAAAACAACAAAAAAAGAGAAAGATTTGAATGAACTATTACTCAGTTTAGACGTATCACAACAATTTCGGATTCAAATGCATCTTACAACAAAACTATTGCACTGCACTGATTTAGGAGACAACTGCAGCTACCTCGTTAACCTGCAGCGTGCACGTCCCCGCATGAACAACATTTAGTGTTATATTATTTCAGTAACGAAATATTGTGTTTGTTTGTTTGTTTGTTGTTGTTTTTAAAAATAATTTAATATCTGTGTTGAATAAAAGATCGGAGTATGATACAAACAAAAATAAACAAGTTAATTTTAATTGGTAGAAACCAGTCAATCTGGGAAGCAGAGAAAAATGGTTGTATCTCAGGTTATTCTTATTTTTTCTCATTATTAATACAGGTACGTATGTACGTATGTAAATATTCTCTGTCTGGTTAGACTCTGCACATAGACAATATTCGGGAACGCTCTGACGCACGAGGACAAAGTCCAATCATGACGTCACAAACCTGTCAGATGCCGCTGATGAGACTTGGCACGAAGCCTCTTTCGTCATTTTTGCGTGCATTTTGTTTTTCTAGTATGTACTGTTAACATATGTACGTGTATAAATACGTATATATCTATGCATGTATCAACGTGTATATACCTGTACATATTACATATTATACGTATGTATGTATATATGTATGTGTGTATGTAGTATGTATATATGCATGTATGCATGTATCTATGTATATGTGTATGTATATGTGTGTAGGTGTGTATGTTTGTATGTATGATTCTCTGTCTGTCTGTCTGTCTGCGTATATGTATGTGTATGTATAAATAAATAAATAAATAAAAAAGACGTATGATTTATATACAAATTTATTTATCAAAGTAGTGAGAATTGAGGTTTTCACAGTTTGTAGTTCATTTTGGAATTTACCTGTAAAACAAATAAACAGCTTTTATATTTTGTTAAAACATACAGAAAATAATACTTTGTACATGTATTTATACATATACATAAATATCAAGTGTGTTTGTGTGTGTGTGTGTGTGTGTGTGTCTATACAGAGAGAGAAAAGACAGAGACACACACACAGACACGCACAGAGAGGGGAGAGAGAGAGAGAGAGAGAGAGAGAGAGAGAGAGAGAGAGAGAGAGAGAGAGAGAGAGAGAGAGAGAGAGAGAGAGAGAGAGACAGAGAGAGACAGAGAGAGATAGAGAGAGAGAGAGAGAGAGAGAGAGAGAGAGAGAGAGAGAGAGAGAGAGAGAGAGAGAGAGAGAGAGAGAGAGAGAGAGAGAGAGAGAGAGAGAGAGAGAGAGAGAGAGAGAGAGAGAGAGAGAGAGAGAGAGAGAGAGAGAGAGAGAGAGAGAGAGAGAGAGAGAGAGAGAGAGAGAGAGAGAGAGAGAGAGAGAGATGAGCATCTAGCTGTTTACCATCTGTTAAATCTTGTGTTCATAAAACGTCCGTTATTAACTGCACCATTTTGAACCTGCCCAGCGAATCCGTTATTCCACGCCCCATTCTGACTCCGTCCAACCATTCCATTATTCCAGGCTCCATTTTGAACCCGGCTATTCAATGGCCCATTTGGAAACTGGTCGGTCAATGGCCCATTTTGAAACTGGCCGGTGACTCCATTATTCAATGGCCCATTTTGAAACTGGCCGGTCAATCCATTATTCCATGGCTGGTTTTGAAATTGGCCTCCGAATCCCGTGTTCCACTGACCAGTTTGAAATTGTGCACCGAAGCCAGGTTGTCCTGCACCAGTGAAACTGTTGAATCCTTTCCTGCCGTGTTTGTTGTACTTTGAGTGTCTTGGCTGTCTGTATGTTGTAGATCTTCTGTAGCCTGGTGTTAAAAGAAAACGTTAATAATTGTTAGACTTAATTTACGATTAGTGTTTTTACAGAATAAACAGACGTATCAAAGTCTGAAGTTCATTTTTTTTATACTACTGATACATTTTATGAAGTGTTTATTTTTATTCAGACAATTTACCTGTAAAACTTGTCTGACCTCCATTTTCTCAATTAATTGTTACTTTATTTTGTCATTTCATTTATTTATTTATTTTTTATTTATTTATTTATTTATTTATATATATATATATATTTTTTTTATCAAATTGTATTTTAACTCTTGGTATCGCTCTAATTAAATATAATCTTATTCCATTTTCAACAAGCAGAAAGAAATATAATCCAACTTACGTAAGTGAAGGCCATATCTGTTTGATGGTATCATTCCACCCGGCCAAGTAGGGTAACCTACAACAGAAAATAAAAACACGTATTATTACTGCCCAGCCTTACACAGTGTTGATTAATTGTTTCAACACAAAACATGAAATTTTACACATAAAAAATATATAAGAAAGAAAGAAACAGCACAAAATAAAATAATGATAATAACAAAATTCGTATGAAATACACATCATACTTATTTAATTAATTTATTTATTTATTTATTTATTTATTTATTTATTTACTTTTCGTAAATATCTCACAGAACGTGTCATGAAGTAAGCCAGTATTTATTACTACATGATTGTTATTAATTTTACTTTTAACAGTTGCGTTGCCTTTATAAATTGGCAGATACAAAGACGTAAGCACTACATACCTGCTTGAAATGAGTTGATGTTGCCATAGTAACCAGGTCTGATGTAGCTGTTATAATCATAGTCGTCGAAAGACTGAGGACTGTAGTACGTAGCCGACGTCAGAACAACGCATGCGCACAAACACAGTATGGAAAATCCGGTCATCTTTTTCTTAATTATGCTTCTGAAAAAAAAAAAATAATAATAAAAATAATAAAAATAAATTAAAAATAAAATAAATAAAAAATAAAAATAAAATAAATAAATAATAATAATAATAGAGAGAGAGAGAGAGAGAGAGAGAGAGAGAGAGAGAGAGAGAGAGAGAGAGAGAGAGAGAGAGAGAGAGAGAGAGATACATACAAACCCGCGGTTTCAGTAGATCATGTGTAAAGGAGATACAATTGCTGTCTGACAAAAATATCAACAAAACTTATCTTTATATACACAATCCAGCAACACGAAGAGTTCACTGAACATACGACGTGCATTCTGACTTCCGTCTAATTAATATTCGTCAAAAAAAAAAAATAGAGAGTAATTTCGCGACTGTGAGTAGGTACTATTATTATTCCTCTTACTGCTGTAACCTCCCGTCAGCGAGTGTGATATAAATAACAGCAGCAGTGAAGCGTGACGTAGTTTAAGCGGAAGTTTAAAAGCGATCAAAAGAGAGCTGCAGCAATATTTTCCTGAATGCACGTCACGGTCATCACTCAGTGTTTAGTACACAACCACCTCCACTACACTTACCAGTAGCATAGTACTAGTGTGTTTGTCTCACTTACACTTAGTTTAGTGAATGGTGTACAAAACTGAATTTAAGTAGGATTGTTAGGACAAACTTTGTACTAGCTATTCACATACGCTTTATAATAATGTAAACTGGTGTAATAAATATATAAAAATGAACGTTCTATTAAAACATTCTGTAAATATTGTATTAGAATACACATACACACTTACACACATACACACAGACACAATAATATACATCTATATAGACATACATGTACATGTACAGATACACATACACATATATATTCATATGATACACATATATCTACATACATACATACATATGTGTGTTACATGTATATATATATATACATTCACATATAAACATATACAGATAGATAGATAGATAGATAGATAGATAGATTGATATAGATATAAACAGTAGATCAGTTTGTTATTGACTGGTTGCGAGTTCGACTCTGGAGAAATGAATAATGATTTTCACTTCTCTTAAATGATAAGACGTCATGTTTAGAAAGTTTGATAAATTTAAGAAATGTAAACTATTTTTAGTAACACACTAACATACTAACACTAACGGTGAGAGAGAATAAAACTTGACAATGCCGAACAAACAGTCAGTGTAAGAGTGTTTTAAAAGCTGTTGACAGATTTAGACAAGCTGGTTCAGAAACAAATGTTTTAACAACTAATGTTTTAATGTTTTAGATTAATAACAGTTTTGAAAATTAAAATATATCGCTGAGACACTCATATTGTTTCTTTTATTTATTTATTTATTTATTTAAATATCATTTTGACTTACATGCTTAGACCATACACAAATATATAACGTCATTAAGCTATGTGTATAAAAATGTTCCATTTAAGTGAATAATTTAGCAGCTTCCAAGTCTTCATTGTGATGAAATATCTACAGGTTGTCTCCCTTTATTCTGCAGTTTCAAAAACAAAGTAAATTTAAAAAACATATTAAGAATCAATTTGTGTAAGACACTTGACCTGTGTAATGCAATAACTAAATATGTTCGGATATTAAAATTTTGTAATATTCTACATTCTTATGAAAGAAACACAAAACATTAAGCTCTAATGAGCTATTAAAAGAATGATCTGTTTTGAAACACACAAAAATCATTATATATCTGTGGGGGTGAGGGGAACACAAAAATGGAAAAGAAAAACAACAGAGAAAAAGAGAGTGGAACAAATTTTATTTATATATATATATATATATATATTTTTTTTTTTCATGTCTAACAAACAATGTGTATTTTACTTCAGTTTTGTTATGACGTATTACCGCCCAATGTACCAGATATCGGGGATTCAGTACTCTGTACTCTGACCTATGTGAACTGAGTTGACCTTTGCTTACAAAGGATAACAATGATCTACAGTCTTAGCCTTGAGTGCAATGCTATCAGTGGCGTGCGAAAGGGCGGTGGCCCTAGGCATCCAAATTGAAGAGGGGCACCCAATCAGAGAAAAGAACTTAATAAATTTGGTTGATTTATATTTATTTTATGTTTCATCCATTTTTGCATGTTCAAAATACCTTCCTTTGTCATAATATTTCTCAGTACTGGGCCTTATACTTGAGTCTTTGGGGCACACAATCAAGCTATTGGCCCCGGGCATCACCAGACCTCTGCACGTTACTGACTGATGTATCTATGTCTGTTTGTCTGCACGTCTTTGTCATTTACAACAACAACAGCAGCAGTAATATTATTAACAGTAATAGTAAGAAGAAGAACAACAAATAAATAAATAAATAAATAAATAAATAAACAGTTGATGAGGTGGAATCTCATGTATAGTTTATATAAGAGCTTTGAACATTTCTTCTACTGAAATATTATTATTGTTGTTGTTGTTGTTGTTGTTTTATTATTATTAATATTACTACTACTACTACTTCTAAAGCTACTATTATTTTATTATTATTATTATTATTATTATTATTATTATTATTATTATTTGTATTATTATTATTATTATTATTACTTTTACTACTATGATGATCATTATTATCGTTATTTTTATTACTCTTGTTGTTGTTGTTGTTGTTGTTGCTTAAAATAGATATTAAACACATTACAGAATGTGTCTGAATGTTGTTCTAACGACATTCACAAAGATGATAAATGATGATGATGATGTTACACCACATTGGAAGGTTCATTCATAATGATTATATTGATGAGTCATGATGACGTTAAAAAATTTATAAGAATGTGTTAGATTATAAACCGGAGATGATAAAACTGACAAGAATGGTGACATTGGAGTTCAGAGTAATAATAAGGTATGTGTAATGATAGATCACCTACATTTCGACTACTTCATCTTGTTTTGTCATGTAGTAAATCATCTGTCGCACTTTGTCTTTTCCTGAACTTTACAAAACTAGACAGACGTCTGTATTGTAAAAACAAAACAGTCAGATTTCTTACGTATTTCAGTTCTT
>CM022671.1:6821226-6826226 GCA_012295275.1 Chrysomallon squamiferum | reverse complement strand
CTGTAAATGGCCCGCTTCGAACCTTCAGAACAGAAAATAAATACGTATATTTTAAAAATATATTACATCAGAAGGATTATGTATATATAAAAATAAAATAAAAATGGTACAGTAAAAAACACAGATAAAACCATATATGTGCGTGTGTGTGTGTGTCTGTGTTTGTGTGTAAGAGTAAATATAACCTAGAAAATAAAAGTACAAATTTGACTTACGTCTGCCGATTTCGTTTCCTCGAAAGAAAGGTAATTTGTATACTGTGAAAACAAATAAATAACAAAAATTAATCATTAATTAAACACGCACGTATTTACACAAAACACACACACACAAACACACACATACACACACATACATGCATACATACATACAAACAAACATACAAAAATCCATGCATACATACATACATACATATAATTTATATAAGTATATATAAAAACAAAAATAAGGACTCACACAAAAAATAATAAAAAGATAATAACGAAACTACAATATTATTTATATAAGAAAAATATAAAATTAATAGAACATATAGTTTTAAATAATAAAATTGTAGTCTTGTGAAGTGAAAAGATAAAATGACATAAAATGATCTTTTATCGTAAGGAAACAAAATCAGTATTAAACTAAATAATAATTTAAAAACCTACAGTCGAAGTTGAAGCCAGGATAATGGTTAATATGCGGTTCATCCATCTGGTATCTATTTCCATGTACATATGTTGCTGACGCCGTTAAGACGCATGCGCAGAGAAAGGCGATCTCAATTTTCATGGCTTTGTTTAATCCGTTTCTGGAATGAATAGTTTTTGTATTAGCGACAATTACTGGCATGAAAGTGATTTGCAAACAACAAAAACATGGTAACAACAACAAAGATTATATATATATATATATATATATATATATATATATATATATATATATATATATATATGTATCTATATATATGTATGTATGTATATAAATAGATGCATTAGAATATGTGATAAAGAGAGAGGCAATCTAAAAAAATTCTCTTTTATATTAATTTAATAATCAGTGTAAAAAAACAAAATATTCAGCAAAAAAAAAAAAAAAAAAAAAAAAGAAAGAAAGAAAGTAAAGTATAAAAGGAGGAAAATATAAAAAACAAAGAATGAGTGAAAAAATTAATAAATAAATGATTAAAATAAAACTGAAAACAAATGATATCTCAAAACCAAATAAATTAAAATAGAGAATCTTTAATAAAAGTAACAAAAGAAAAATTTTTAAAAACTGAAAACGAAATATTTAAATCAAAGAAAGAAAACAAAATCCCCTCAAGACATAAATAAATAGATAAATAAATAAATAATTAAAAATTTGATAAAGAAAGAAAGAAAGAAAATTTGAACCAAAACTTTGAGTTATAATTTTATACTGAATCTATTATCTGATTAATTATTGAAATTCAGTTGAAATTTTTAAATGTTTTATGTTGCCAAAAATATCTGAGGAATAGTTTAATCTATTTTTATTACGTGCTAAATGTAGACTATATAAAGCTTAAAGAAAATGATATATAACAGCAACAAATACAACATCAACAAAAACAATATCAATACTATAACTTAACATAGCTTAAATTAACATGTAATTAAAAAAATACTCTAACTTACATAGTTTACAATTAACATGTAATTAAACAAATACTCTAACTTACATAGTTTACAATTAACACGTAATCTAGCTTTCATAGTTTACAATTAACACGTAATCTAACTTACATAGTTTCTGTTATTTAAATCCAAATCGTACACGAGACTCACAGAGCTTTGCAGACTGTAATAACTGATTTCGCTGATGAGTTGTTTTATATAGCGGCTCGTCGTTGTTCACGTGACATCAACGATGACGTACACTGTGAACTAAGAATTACTGGCACATTTATCACTGGCGCTGTGACAGTTGACGAGGGCGAGGTGGACAACACGGTCGGTGCTGGGTTGTGACAAGTCATAAACAGTGACAGGACAAAGCTTTGAGTTCGTCCGCTCTCTCTCTCCGTCTGTCTGACATTTATGTATCACACACCGTATTTCATTTTTTAAATATAGATTTTTTGTTTAGGGTTAAAAAAAACAAAGAAAAAAAGATGTATATATTTTTTGTTTAGGGTTAAAAAAAAGAAAGAAAAAAAGAAAGATGTATATATAATTATATGTATGTATGTTTCATGGACGTATTTGTATGTATCAGTGTTGGTACTGATGTGTGTGTGTGTGTGTGTGTGTGTGTGTGTGTGTGTGTGTGTGTGTGGTGTAGGTGTTGTGTGTGTTTGAGTACAGATTTATTATATTAATTTGTCACTGATTTGTTTGTGGTAAACATGTTTGAAATAGTAGTTACTAAAACGCAGTAACATAAAGGATTGGTCAGCTTTTAGAATACAGTCACATGTAGAGTTCTTACCTTGTCATTACAGCAATACATTCTTACGTATATGTATTGTATATCCCACATGTATATGTATTTGCCATATATGAATATACATATATATATATATATATATATATATACATACATATATACATAATATATACACTGTTACGTAGTCTAACGCTTGACATGTGTCCACTGATACATAACTCGTGACGTCTCACAAACTGACCAATCACGTCATCAGATTATTGTCACTGTTTCCTGTAATTAACACAGTTATTTGTTTTACTATTTTGTGTACTCATCTACCTGTTTGTACATCTGCCTGTGTGTCTGTTCGCCTGTTTGTCTACAGCTCAAAGTAATATAATATTGTTAATAGTTAACAGAATAACCTGTTAGAAGTTATTACACATATCTATGTACTAGTTTGATTTTAAAAACATTTTGTTCTGTAAACGTGTATTTATTTCTTTGTGAATTTTTATCTTTGTTATTGTTTATCTTCCAAAGAGTATCTCTTAATATCTGCGAATATGTACGAGTACAAACATATATAAACGAATAAATATTTTTTTGTGTGTGTGTATATACAAGTATATATTTGTGTATATGTGTGTTGTTGTTGTTGTTGTTGTTGTTTTTGAAAATTACTTGTTTAGTGTTTTAAGAACATTTTGAAAACAGTTTTCATTCAAAAATTGTCATTGATTTGTTTGTGATTCAAAAATTATGTTTCTATTCAGAAATATTTTATTTTAATATATAGCGATAACGAAATCAATTTGCATGAATCTACTACTACCGAGAGTGGTCATTTGAGAAATAAAATTGTGTCTTTTATTTATTTTATTTCATTGTTTGTTTCAGTATTATCCTGCTTAAGTCGACTGGCCAAGCAAGTAATTCTCACCTCGCAGAATAAAACTGATATCTTAAGATAGTAACCACTTTCTCCCCATGTGTGAGTGCGTATGTGTGTGTGTGTGTGTGTGTGTGTGTGTGTGAAAACAAAAGATAATGTAACAGTCAAGACAAAGACTAACAATCCGAAGTGAAGAAATTTATTACAGTTCTGTGAAACACGTTTAGAACAAGTTTCAGTACATAACAACTGTCATTTTCTCTGAAGTAAATAATCATGATGACGGTGACGACGATGATAATCAGAGTAGTAGTAGTAACAATAACGACAAAAAGATAATAACAATAATAATAACAACAACAACAACAATAATAATAATAATAATAATAATAATAATAACAACAACAACAACAACAACAACAACAACAACAACGACATCATCACCATGCACTGAAATTCACACAGCAATAACATCATCATCCTCTGGGATTAGTCACCCAAGGATTAATTTTCAAAAATAATCTCAGACGGAACTAAGGTGTGACACTTAATCCTGTCTTGACATAATGATTAGTCTGTAAACTCTTTCGTTTTATTTATTTATTTATTCTTTTATGTAGAATTAGGTCAAATGTGCTGACATTTTTACTATCACTTTGATTAACAGCTGCTAGAAAAAAGAAAAAGATGATCTAGTACGTTTCTTATAACAGAAACTAAAATCAAACAAAATAAACAACTCTTCACTAATATTTTAAAAAATGAAATCATTTTAAGACATTTTAGATTTTTTACATTATTTTAAACATTTTCATAAATCTATCTATCTATCTATCTATCTATCTATCTATCTATCTATCTATCTATCTATCTTTATTTAATGTAAAGTTGCTGAGTACTGGACTGTAGTACGTGAAGTGATAAAACAGAAACTTCATACCTCTTATGTTCACCTCGTTTTAGACAAAAATATAATGGGTCTTGTTTTAGACAAACCTATGATACGTGTTGTTTTAGACAAACCTACGGTACGTCTTGTTTTAGACAAACCTGTGATACGTCTTGTTTTAGACAAACGTATGATAAGTCTTGTTTTAAACAAACCTACCATACGTTATGTTTTAGACAAACCTATGATACTTATTGTTTTAGACATATCTATGATACGTCTTTTTTTAGACACACCTATGACACGTCAGTTTTAGAAAAACCTATATGTCTTGTTTTAGACAAACCTACAATACGTCTTGTTTTCAACAAACCTGTGATACGTCTTGTTTTAGACAAACCTGTGATACATCTTGTTTTAGACAAACCTGTGATACGTCTTGTTTTAGACAAACCTACGATACGTCTTGTTTTTGACAAACCTATGATACGTCTTGTTTTAGATAAACTTATGTTACGTCTTATTTTAGACAAACCTACGATACGTCTTGTTTCAGACAAAGCTACGATACGTCTTGTTTTAGACAAACCTGTGATACGTCTTGTTTTAGACAAACCTATGATACGTCTTGTTTTAGACAAACCTACGATACGTCTTGTTTTAGACAAACCTGTGATACGTCTTGTTTTAGACAAACCTACGATACGTCTTGTTTTATACAAAACTATGATGCGTCTTGTTTTAGACAAACCTACGATACGTCTTGTTTTAGACAAACCTACGATACGTCTTGTTTTAGAAAAACCTACTATACGTCTTGTTTTACAAAAATCTCTGATA
>CM022671.1:6806226-6816226 GCA_012295275.1 Chrysomallon squamiferum | reverse complement strand
TGTTGAAGTGGTTGTAGCTAGACAAGGCAAGCAGAGCGCCAAATCCAGGACCCAGTGAGAAAAAAATCTGTGCAGCAGCATCTATCCAAACCTGAACAACAATTACAACTGTCACAACAACAATACACAATATAAGATTTTTATATTTTTAATAATCTTCTTCAGCGAAAATAAAAGTAAGAAATAATAAATAATAGACTAAAAGTAAATAAAGCTACATATTTTTGATAATAATAATAATAATAATAATAATAATAATAATAATAATAATAATAATAATAATAATAATAATAATAATAATTGTAGAGAAATGTAAAAAAGTAAAAACAAATAAAAATTTACAACATAAAAACCTTAAATAAAGTTAAACTAATTTACAACAAGCTAATTAACTAACTAAACAAACAAAAAAAAAAAAAAAAAAATATACTTACACCGGAAACTAATAGATTTTGGAATTCTGGGTACAGATAGTATTTGATGCCAGTCATTGAACCAGGGAGTGACAAACCTCTTATCAGCAGCACGAATAAAATGAAATAGGGAAGAGTCGCAGTGATCCAGACAACCTAGAAAAGAGTAACACCCCTCTGTTATTTCAGTAACAACAGTAACACCCCTCTGTTATTTCAATAACAACAGTAACACCCTCTGTTATTTCAATAACAACAGTAACACCCCTCTGTTATTTCAATAACAACAGTAACACCTCTGTTATTTCAGTAACAACAATAACACCCCTCTGTTATTTCAATAACAACAGTAACACCCCTCTATTAATTTAAATAACAACAGTAACACCCTCTGTTATTTCAATAACAACAGTAACACCCTCTGTTATTTTAAATAACAACAGTAACACCCCTCTGTTATTTCAATAACAACAGTAACACCCCTCTGTTATTTCAATAACAACAGTAACACCCCTCTGTTATTTCAATAACAACAGTAACACCCCTCTGTTATTTCATTAACAACAGTAACACCCCTCTGTTATTTCAAAAAAAAACAGTAACACCCATCTGTTATTTTAAATAACAACAGTAACACCCCTCTGTTATTTTAAATAACAACCATAACACCCTCTGTTATTTTAAATAACAACAGTAACACCCTCTGTTATTTAAATAACAACAGTAACATTCCTCTGTTAATTTAAATAACAACAGTAACACCCCTCTGTTATTTAAATAACAACAGTAACACCCCTCTGTTATTTTAAATAACAACCATAACACCCTCTGTTATTTTAAATAACAACAGTAACACCCTCTGTTATTTCAATAACAACAGTAACATCCATCTGTTAATTTAAATAACAACAGTAACACCCCTCTGTAGTTTCAATAACAACAGCAACACCCGTCTGTTATATCAGTAACAACAGTAACACCCCTCTGTTATTTAAATAACAACAGTAACATTCCTCTGTTAATTTAAATAACAACAGTAACACCCCTCTGTTATTTAAATAACAACAGTAACATTCCTCTGTTAATTTAAATAACAACAGTAACACCCCTCTCTTATTTCAATAACAAGAGTAACACTGTGTTAATTTAAATAACAACAGTAACACCCCTCTGTTATTTAAATAACAACAGTAACACCCTCTGTTATTTTAAATAACAACAGTAACACCCTCTGTTATTTCAATAACAACAGTAACATCCATCTGTTAATTTAAATAACAACAGTAACATCCATCTGTTAATTTAAATAACAACAGTAACACCCCTCTGTTATTTAAATAACAACAGTAACATTCCTCTGTTAATTTAAATAACAACAGTAACACCCCTCTGTTATTTAAATAACAACAGTAACATTCCTCTGTTAATTTAAATAACAACAGTAACACCCCTCTCTTATTTCAATAACAAGAGTAACACTCTGTTAATTTAAATAACAACAGTAACACCCATCTGTTATTTCAGTAACAACAGTAACACCCATCTGTTATTTCAATAACAACAGCAACACCCCTCCGTTATATCAGTAACAACAACAACACCTCTCTGTTAATTTAAATAACAACAGTAACATCCATCTGTTAATTTAAATAACAACAGTAACATTCCTTTGTTATTTTAAATAACAACAGCAACATCCTTAGTTAATTTAAATAACAACACTAACACTCCTCTGTTAATTTAAATAACAGTAACACTCCTCTGTTATTTTAAATAACAACACTAACACCCATCTGTTATTTAAATAACAACAGTAACACCCTGTTTATTTCAATAACAACAGTAACACCCCTCTGTTATTTCATTAACAACAGTAACACCTCTGTTATTTCAATAACAACAGTAACACCCCTCTGTTATTTCATTAACAACAGTAACACCCCTCTGTTATTTCAATAACAACAGTAACACCCCTCTGTTATTTCATTAACAACAGTAACACCTCTGTTATTTCAATAACAACAGTAACACCCCTCTGTTATTTCATTAACAACAGTAACACCCTCTGTTATTTAAATAACAACAGTAACACCCTTCTGTTATTTCATTAACAACAGTAACACCTCTGTTATTTCAATAACAACAGTAACACCCCTCTGTTATTTCATTAACAACAGTAACACCCCTCTGTTATTTCAATAACAACAGTAACACCCCTCTGTTATTTCAATAACAACAGTAACACCCCTCTGTTATTTCATTAACAACAGTAACACCCCTCTGTTATTTCAATAACAACAGTAACACCCCTCTGTTATTTCATTAACAACAGTAACACCTCTGTTATTTCAATAACAACAGTAACACCCCTCTGTTATTTCATTAACAACAGTAACACCCCTCTGTTATTTCAATAACAACAGTAACACCCCTCTGTTATTTCAATAACAACAGTAACACCCCTCTGTTATTTCAGTAACAACAGTAACATTCCACTGCTCATTTAAATAACAACAGTAACATTCCACTGCTAATTTAAATAACAGCAGTAACATTCCTCTGTTAATTTAAATAACAACAGTAACATTCCTCTGTTAATTTAAATAACAACAGTAACACCCATCTGTTATTTCAGTAACAACAGTAACACCCATCTGTTATTTCAATAACAACAGCAACACCCCTCCGTTATATCAGTAACAACAACAACACCTCTCTGTTAATTTAAATAACAACAGTAACATCCATCTGTTAATTTAAATAACAACAGTAACATTCCTTTGTTATTTTAAATAACAACAGCAACATCCTTAGTTAATTTAAATAACAACACTAACACTCCTCTGTTAATTTAAATAACAGTAACACTCCTCTGTTATTTTAAATAACAACACTAACACCCATCTGTTATTTAAATAACAACAGTAACACCCCTGTTATTTCAATAACAACAGTAACACCCCTCTGTTATTTCATTAACAACAGTAACACCTCTGTTATTTCAATAACAACAGTAACACCCCTCTGTTATTTCATTAACAACAGTAACACCCCTCTGTTATTTCAATAACAACAGTAACACCCCTCTGTTATTTCATTAACAACAGTAACACCTCTGTTATTTCAATAACAACAGTAACACCCCTCTGTTATTTCATTAACAACAGTAACACCCCTCTGTTATTTAAATAACAACAGTAACACCCTTCTGTTATTTCATTAACAACAGTAACACCTCTGTTATTTCAATAACAACAGTAACACCCCTCTGTTATTTCATTAACAACAGTAACACCCCTCTGTTATTTCAATAACAACAGTAACACCCCTCTGTTATTTCAATAACAACAGTAACACCCTCTGTTATTTCAATAACAACAGTAACACCCTCTGTTATTTCAATAACAACAGTAACATCCATCTGTTATTTCAATAACAACAGTAACACCTCTGTTATTTCAATAACAACAGTAACACCCCTCTGTTATTTCATTAACAACAGTAACACCCCTCTGTTATTTCAATAACAACAGTAACACCCCTCTGTTATTTCAATAACAACAGTAACACCCCTCTGTTATTTCAGTAACAACAGTAACATTCCACTGCTCATTTAAATAACAACAGTAACATTCCACTGCTAATTTAAATAACAGCAGTAACATTCCTCTGTTAATTTAAATAACAACAGTAACATTCCTCTGTGAATTTAAATAACAACAGTAACATTCCTCTGTTAATTTAAATAACAACAGTAACACCTCTCTGTTAATTTAAATAGCAACAGTAACATCCCTCTGTTAATTTAAATAACAACATATTAAAAGTAAAAATTCACATATATTTAATATTTAGAATAGTTATACTATTTGAAATGTTAAAAGGAGAAAGTTTAAAATGTAACTGACCTTTCCAGACATTTTGATTCCCTTGAACATGCAGACGTAGACGAGGATTAAGATAAAGATGAGACTGAAGGCGAGGTCCGTTTTCACAGGCCCCACGTGGTCAATCCCACTTGACTTGTGAACTTGCAACAACTCTCGTCTGCAACAACAAAATACAACTACACACTACTACACATATTGCTACTGCTACTACGACTATTGCTGTAACAACAACTACTACCTATACAGCTACTACTCTTACCACTATTACTATTATTACTAAAACTACTACAGATACTGCTCTACTACTACTACTACCACTATTACTACAAATACTGCTACTACTACTACTACTATTACTATTACTACTACTACTACACATTACTGTTACTACTACTACAAATACTGTTACTACTACTACAAATACTGCTACTACTACTACCACTATTACAATTACTACCACTGCTACTACAAATACTGCTATTACTGCTATTATGCTACTACCAGTAATACCACTACTATTACTACAACAACAACAACAATTACTACTACTACTACTAGTACTACTACTAAAATATACAAGCACGAAATTGTCTGTACCGACTATGTTTACAAGGCTATTCGGCATGCTAGTGCTACTGCTAATGCTACTAGCTCTACTACTACCACTTCTACTAAAACTACTACTTCTGTTACCAGTATTAGTACTATTGTTAGTTTTACCACTGCTGCTGCTGCTACTATTACTACTACAGTTACTACTAATACTACTAATAATAACAGTAATAATAATAATGTTAATAATAACAACAAGATCAATATTAATTACTGTTGACATAGGAAATTACTTCACTGGTATCAGTGATTTCAAAGCATGCGAGAAAAAGTGAATGACAAGAATACAGGCAATGTAAATAGTTCAACAATTAGTCTTATTTGTTTATTTATTTGTTTATTTATTATTATTATTATTATTATTATTATTATTATTATTATTATTATTATTATTAGTAGTAGTAGTAGTAGTAGTAGTAGTAGTAGTAGTAGTAATAATTAATTAATTTATTTATTTATTTAATTTAATTTTATTATTATTATTTTATTTAATATTATTATTTTCTAATTCGTTCGCTTATACTTAACACTTTTATTGAATGATACAAATATAGGAATCTATACCTCAGTATACTTTTTTGTAATTCAAGCACAAGGATATTTTGGGACCAGTACCGAGATTTGGAACATGTGGTAATTCATAGCCTCAGACAACTCTTTATACCGCCAACCTCCTTTTTACGCAAACATTAGCTAAGAATCAAGGTGGTCGTTATAAACAGGTTTGACTTGTGTGCAGGGTGGCACATTATAAGTTAAGTGGTTGTTTTAAGGTGTCTTATAATACAGCTACAAAGACTCAAGCACGCTTACCTGGACAACATTATAGCAACCTTAATAACTCATAACAGCAAATAGATAATTTATTTAAAAAAAAATAAAAAAAATTAGAGATTAACTACATACTCAAAATACTGCACTGATGAACTCTCGGTGTCAGTGAGGTTGCCGCTGTAGCCGGGTTCGATGCATTTGGGCGTGTTCCAGGTTCTGTTGCAGACGCTCCACGGTAGAGTCTCGTGCAGAGAGGCCAACAGAAAGTAAAACGCCCACGCGATGATTGTGTTGTAGTACGAGCCGACCAGCGTCGCCACAACACATATACCATAGCCTACACCTGTATGTAAATATAAAAACAAACAAACAAACAAATAAATAAAAAAAAAAAAAAATAAAACAAACAAACAAATAAATATAAAAAAATCAAATAAACAAATAAATAAATAAATAAATAAATAAACAAATAAATAAATATATAAATAAATATATAAACAAACGAATAAACAAATAAATATATATAAATATATAAATAAAAACAAACAATCAAATAAATAAATATATAAACAAGCAAACAAACAAAAAATTAACAAACAATCAAAGAAAAAAATAAATAAATAAACAAATAAATATAAAAAAATCAAATAAAGAAACAAACAAATAAATAAATAAACAAATAAATAAATATATAAATAAATATATAAACAAACGAATAAACAAATAAATATATAAATATATAAATAAAAATAAACAATCAAATAAATAAATATATAAACAAACAAACAAATAAATAAATATTAATAAATAAATAATCCTACATGCGAGTTTAATATTTTAAACTATTGTATATATGTGGTAGCGGGAAAGGTAATTATAATACAAACATATATATATATTTTTTTTTTTTTTCATGAGAGTTACAGATATCAGTCTAATAACACTGATATGAACCAGTCTTCGGCTATGTGATAGGTTAACTCCCTTACACTAGACAATTTATAGAAGGAATACTGGATTAGGGTTCGAAAATTTTATTTGCACAGATTCAGTTCTTTATATACATGTTAATTATATTTAGTCAGTTATTAAATACTAGTTCTAAAAGCGTTAAACGATAACACTGTGCTACACATGACGTTTCGTGTCACCAATACAAAACTTTAAATAGCATGTTACGAGGCAAAATAACGAAAAGAATGTTAGTATGTGCTGTGTATGGGATGGTACATGTTACTGCTGATTGGAAGGAGCAACCCGCGCAGCAGTTTCGTTTCTTTATTACTGAAACATGTGTTATAACCATTAATACAGTAAGCGCGTTTGTACCATTAACATTCCCATTCTTTGTTTATATCTTTTATATACATGAGATTTTTTATATTTATGTTTATTTTTTTTTAAATTAATAACTGGTAAATAAACATTATTTAAAATAAATACTTCACAGAGTAGTTTATATATTAAACTTTTAGAAGCTGAAAGTCGAAAGTAGATCGTTAAGAGATATTAAAAAGTGTGTACTGAACGCAAGATGTGAGTTACACTTATCTCATGTATAACGGGTCCCTCTCTCCCTGTCTCTCTCTCTCTCTGTCCCTGTGTCTCTCTCTGTCTCTGTGTGTGTGTCTCTCTCTCTGTCCCTGTGTGTCTCTCTTTCTGTCCCCCCTCTCTCTCTCTCTCTCTCTCTCTCTCTCTCTCTCTCTCTCTCTCTCTCTCTCTCTCTCTCACACACACACACACACACACACACACACACATACAGACACAGATGCCACTTCATAAGGAGAGATACACGAAGTATTACCCGTGAAGAGAGGACAGACTCTCGACCAGACACTGATCATCCCATTGCGATGAAACTGCCCCAGAGCCAGCTCCATGTAGAACAGAGGCATCCCCACAAATATCAGCATCAGAAAATACGGTACGAGAAACGCCCCTGAAAAAACAAAACACACAAAAAAACAAACCACCTAACTTAATACACAAACATTTAGAAGAACAGAGATAAACAGACACACACACCGACATACTGACAGACAGGCTTACAGATACATACACTGACTGAAAGATGTTTCCATACATAAATATATATATATATATATATACGTAGAGAGAGAAAGAGAGAACGACAGATTGATAGACTGATAGGTAGTTATACACGTGTGCAGACAGACAGACAGATATATAAATAAGAAACAAAATAATAGTATTGTGAAATAATAATAAGTAGTAGTAGTAATAATAATAATAATAATAATAATAATAATAATAATAAATAATAATAATAATAATAATTATAAATAATGATGAAATAATAAATAATAATAATAATAATAATAATAATAACAAATAATAATAAAATAATAATAATAATAAAATAATAATAAACCCAAAAGCAACAACAGCAACAGTGATGATAAAAAAAAAAGCTTTCTTATCCCACCATTTCTGTAATCAGAGAAATCTCCAGACATACCCAAGTCAACTGCAACCCAATCACAGAAAACAGGAAAACTTTTTTTTTATCCCATATAGTTTTCCCCTCATCAGAGATCGACATACAATTTCTAATTCAATTTTAATTTATTTTAACGTTAAACTTTTATTTTTTATATATATTTTAATTTTAATTTTAGTTTTAATTTTAATTTTTTAATTTTTTATTTTAATTTTAATTTTAATTTTAATTAATTTTAATTTTAATTAATTTTAATTTTAATTTTTTAATTTTTAATTTTAATTTTAATTAATTTTAATTAATTTTAATTTTAATTTAATTTTTTATAACACTGTTCTTCTTCACCAACACATTCACTGAACGCATCGATTGTACATATTAATTACTTCCTTATTAATTGTTTATTAATTGTTTAATTTACATTTATTTATTTTGTTATCATCATGTAACTATTCGTATAAAATTGTTTATCACATATTAAACATAACGAGGTAAACAAACAAGGTTCTGAGATGAATATGAATTTTCTTATTTGTATTCTCAGGTTGTCGAAGATTTGTAGCAAGTTCAAGGTTATGTATACATATCCAGCATAAAACAGAGATCGGAATGGAAACAAGAGCAATGAAACAAATAAAAGACAACAGCAACAAAAAATACCCACCCCCAAGCCAGAAAGAAAGAAAGAAAGATAAAAGAAAGAAAAAAAAAAACCCAGAAAATACTGAGAAACGGCAAGAACGATAAGGAAAAGAAGAAGAAGAAGAAGAAAAAAAAAAAATAACAACAAAAAAAAGAAAAAACCCCCCTGAAAACAACAACATATAAGTGACGAAATTCTGAAAAATAAAATAAAGTAAGAACATAAAATTATATTAATGATAATAAAAAAACAAACAAAAAAACAAAAAAACCAAACAAAACGAGCAATATAAATAAAACAAAGCAACAACAGTAACAAGGAAGAAGAAGAAGAAAAAAAAAAAAAAAAAAAAAAATGAACAAGAACCGCATCAAAGGTGAACAGTATGAAATATGTTTTTATATTACTTCAGTCTTTTCAGAGCTCTGAGATAAAGCCTGCGTGCACCGATAACGAATGGATGTTTTTCTTCTTTGCCAGTTTGTTCTTTGTCCTGAGACTGCAAGCTCTTAGAGTGAATGCTCTTAGCCTGCGAGCTGTTAGACTGCTCGCTGTTAGAGTGCTCGCTGTTAGAGTGCTCGCTGTTAGATTTCAGGCTTTCAGAGGAACTGGACTCGCCCGGTTTCGGGCCCACTTTCTTTTTTGGACTCTTCATGGCTTCTTCTGCAGTTAAAGTCGTGTGCGCATGCGCGTTGACATCGATCTCAAAACCTAAATTACAAAAACACTTTCCTTCATGGCTGAGTTGATTACAATCCATACGAGTCTTGCATCTTAATGTTTTAAGTTGTCATGTAGTTAGACGGTAAGCCAGATTTATTAATCTGCAACGTTTCCCGTTCTAACTTGTGTATCTGCAATAGATTAGACACTACCAGAAAGTCTTACTTTTTACAATTGCATGTTTTTGTTTGTACTGAACCACAAATATTCATATTTGAGATAAAAACACCATCTGCATTCATTTATTTATTTATTTATATTTGATTACTATTTTGAATTTGGAGTGCATACATGTAAATGTTTGCTTCTTAATCATTTTTAAATGTGTGTATGTGTGTGTCTGTATATGTGCACGTGTATATATTATTGTTTTTGTTATTATTATTTCAAAACAAAGAAAAACTGTTTGACAAGTACTTAGTTCAATGACACAGTCTTGTTTTGTATAACATAGCAAATGTGACGTCTGCTCAATGAAATC
>CM022671.1:6773726-6796226 GCA_012295275.1 Chrysomallon squamiferum | reverse complement strand
TTGTAACGTGAAGAAACGTAAAACATGTCAGTTTATCAGTACGAAACACCAGTCAACCACTGTGTGAAATAAGAGCTACTAGCACGACTATAAACACACACACACACACACAAACACACATTATCTATGTATGTATAAATGTATAAACTTATGTATATATGAATCTGTACATTCATTATGTATAAATGTATAAACGTATGTATATGAATGCACACACACACACATATATATATATATGTACGTATATATATGTGTATGTGTGTGTGTGTGTGTGTGTGTGTTTGTGTGTATATATCCGATAGGCACTATGTTATATATCATACAGTAAACATAATCATTACGTCATAGTTGTGTGACTACCGCTGTTTAAAACGTGATGGGTTAGTCGTTCTTCGTGCGTAGGTTTAATAAACGCATTGTGTATGCTTTTTATGTGAACATTCTTGTAAAAGATTTCTTGCTGTGGAGTATCGACCTGGTTTCCTCTCTCTCTTTTGATTTTTTTTAATACAAACCACTCTTTAATCATTAATTATTATTAACTATTATTAACAGTTATTAATCATTGTTAGTGGTGTTAAAACGACACTGAGTTACTCATTACAACAGGTAAGTCTGTGGCCCAGGTGGCGCTGCGCTGGCTACTTCAGAAAGACGTCGTCTCCTCCGTCATTATCGGCGCGAGAACGTTGCAACAACTCGACGACAACATGGGCGCCGCGTCAGGCTGGAAACTCACACCAGAAGAAGTAAGACTTCGTTTTTCTTCGTTTTTCTTCGCGTGTCTTCGCTATTCTTCGTTTTTCTTCGTGTGTCTTCGCTATTCTTCGTTTTTCTTCGTGTGTTTCGTTTTTCTTCGTGTTTCTCCTTCTTTTTTTTTATTCTTCTTCCAAACAGATATTTATTAATTATTAGCATTTGTGTATAATAAAGTGTACCAGACAAAAATTAGATAAATTTAGTATAATCCTCCAGTTCCCCCATGTCTGAAATTGGCCAGAAAAAAAAGTAAAACAGAAACTAAGGTTCTCAGAAATGTTAACGGTGTGTATGCACAAAGTTTTCACAGACTGAGTCAGAATGTATAACGTTGTTATAAACACAAAATCAATTTTTAATTCTTTCAGATAGTTAAAATGATGATGGTGGTGGTTGTAAATGTGGTAATAGTAGCTGCAGCAGTAGTAGTTGTACAGATGATGGTAGTGGAGGTAGTAGTAGTTGTGGTAATTGTTGTTGTAGACATTTTAGTGGTCATACCAAAAAGTAATGTATGTTTGTTTTATTTTATTTTTATTTTTATTTTAATTTTAATTTTATTTTTATTTTATTTTATTATTTTTATTTTTATTTTATTATTTATTTTATTTTATTTTATTTTTATTTTTATTTTTATTTTTATTTTATTATTTACTTTATTTTATTTTATTTTATTTTATTTTTATTTTTACTATTGTATTATTTTTATTTTTATTTATTTTTGTTTATTATTATTATTATTATTTATTTTTATTATTTTTATTATTATTATTTTTTTTTTTTTTTAAACTATTCTATTGTAGATGACTAAACTTGATGACGTTTCACAACCGGAACTTCCGTATCCCTACGAGATGGTCTGGCGACTGAACAAAGATCGAAGAAACCCGAACTTGGCTTCGTTCTACGTGGAAAACACGTTTTAAACCGCGAGCAGCAGCAGTCGTCTGCATTTAAACCACAGCATTTCCACTGAAACCACGGCTACAGTAATCCGCTAACATTTAATAACGGGGGTAATTAAGATAACAAGTATCTGTGACGAGATGGTAAACTGTCGCTAGAGGGCGGGTCGCGTTTTTGTTTTAAATGGGTTCCAGTAACCCCTACCCTCACCCCACCAACACGACAGACGTGAAAGTGTATCTCAGAAAACACGTAAATATTTTTTTTTTTTTTTTTTTTTTTTTTGTGTTTAATTTCCTGTTAAATGTCTCGCATAAATTGTTTGCTTATTACGTGAGAAGAATGTGCACAGTAATGATTAAAGTGCATTAAGAACCCCACCCCATCCCTTCCATTCCCCCATTAGACCCAATCTCGACGGCGTGACGTTAAATAACAATTATCACAGATTAATACAACTACACGTACAATAGTTACATGATTCATTATAGAGATTTGAAATATGAAAAAATATCCACGATAAACTTGGGTTTAAATAAAAACATGAAATAATTAATCCTCTGTTATATGTTGTTACTGACATAACCTATTTACAGTGTTTCAGTTGTTGTTGTTGTTGTCTCTATTGTTTCTTTGATATGTTATCAACTGTAATTTGATAATGTTATGTAATTATTTTGACGTTTATTTGATGTGTACGTTTAGTGAAGAATTTAATATTTTTTATAAGTATTCATCCCTTTATTTCTTCCTTTCTTCCTTCTAGTTTCTGCTTTGTTTTCTATAATTACACAATGAAAACTGAAAATGTTCTAAAATTCCATTGTGACGGTTACAAATTATATATAAAAATGGTTTACTTAAGAAAGCAATTTTATAAATAATGAAAGAATGAACAAAAATTTAATAGTAATAATAATAATAATAATAATAACAACAATATTAATGCACACTTCCCTCAAAGATACCGTTATTAATTCACGTATGTTATATAGTTATGACGTCATTTACGAATTACGACTAAGCCCACGTAATAAGTAAACGAGCAGTTTTAAAATGATAATTAGAAACGCGTTTTGCAATCAGTGCCAGAAACGTGCTAGTTGTTTAAACTTTCACCTCCGTACAATTAGATTAGCTCAAGAGTTTGTGAATTTCCCTCAGAACAAAAAAAAAAAAAAAGAACAAGAACTAGAAACGAGCGAACACACACACACACACACACACACACACACAGTCAGACCAGCTTGTTGTCATATATATATATATATATATATATATATATATATATATATATATATATATATATATATATATATATATATATATATAAAGTAATAAATAATTCTAGTCACAGCGGCAAAATAAAATATTACATTACAAAAAGTATCTTTTTTTACTTTTTTCTCATTTATCTTACAATTCACGTACAACTGCATAAACATAATTTCTCTTTAAGTTATATCAAAATATCGGAATAATTTGATAATTTTTTTTTTTTTTTTTTTTTTTAACTATTTCCTTCCCATGTTCCTGCCAGACCGTAAACGCACGTGTTTATATAAAACATACACACGCATCCATCACTCCAGCCGTCCGTCAGTGCATAAATTACATCTCTGTAAACATACGTCTGAGTATGTAAGTATTATTCCACTCGGCGAGCAGTTAGTTACAAGCAGGTCAGGCTGCAACATCCCCCCCCCAGTGAATGTAAATCACCGCATAAAAATATGATATTTAACTTTGTAAATACGGCCCACTTCAAACACTGTTACGTATTTTAATAGCTCTCCATCGCCCGCTGGTATAAATTAACTGTTAAAACAGCGAGCTGATGTCTGTTGATGCATTCTCGAGGGCTAATGATGCTTCAAGGCAAAGAATCACTATTTTTAGTTATGAATATATCAAATTTAATTTACAGAAACGAAAAAAAAAAAAAAAAAAAAAAAATCGAATAAAGAGAGAAAATGTATATGTATATTTGTTTGTTTGTTTCAGTGTTACAAAATCGAAAGTTGTTTCTTTACAATTAGTAAATAACATTTTTTTTTTTTATCACATTTAGAAAACTTAAATTATTTCCTAACTGATAAAATTATCGTTATTATTATTTCCCACTGGTAGAAAACTGAATAATAACCTCTAGTATTTAAATATGTTGTAAGCAAGTATTCAGTAGTTACGTAAAAGTGGCAGTAATCTCCTAAAGCTATTAGTACGTAACGTATTAAAGATTGTATCTGTTTATATCTTCTGTTATCTGTGTCAGGCAAAGTCTGTCAGCTCAAATATTTCATCTAGGAAAGAAAACTTATTTAAAATTTTATTTTTATACTGTTGTTGTTGTAGTTGTTGATGGTTATTGTTTGTTGGCGGTTGTTGTTTATTGGTTGTCGTTGCTGTTTGTTGTTGTTTGTACTGTTGGTCTGGTCATTGTCGTCGTCATCATCATCATCATCATTATTATGATGATGATTATGATTATGATTATAATTATGATTATGATTATTATTATTATTATTATTATTAACCTACATAAACATTTCTTTACTTCAATAGATTACATTAGTTTAATAAACAAATTTAGGTAAGATTTGTTTTCATTATAAACGTGCTAAAGTGCAGTACAGGTTATTATTTTATTATCCATGGCGACCAGTCATTATTAAATAATAAAGTAAACCCACACACTGACTCAAGTGTTCTTTCAGCTGGATATTTAGTTATGACGTCATCTGGTACAGACGTTGAAAGTTTGACAACGTAACTACGTAGTTTCCATTGTTGTATCTTCAGATTAACAGAGTTAACTGAAGGAATTGTTGGAACAGATGAAAACAGAAATATCGCCGTGTTGACAATGTCGTGATGTTGTTGATTTTATTATCAAACTTTATTATTGGTAAACACTGAGCTCGGTAAGTAAATAAAAAAAATAATTTACGAGTATACCGAGTGTGTTTGGACTGCTTGTAAATGACACTAAAGTTACAATACAAGGGACGCAAATGTAAATATAATATTTATAGCACATTTTCAACATTCACAAGAAAAATTAAAGTTCATATTGACTTTTAAATGATATTGCCTATGTAAGAAGTACCAGGCTGTATCTTGCATTAAACATTATAAATTATAATTATTTTAAATAATGATTCACACCATGTTACTGCTGTACGTCTTGTTGCCAAAGATACAGACAAACTTGATGTAATTCCAACGTCAGCTAACAGTTCAGTTCATAATTAGAACTTTCTGAAAAGCGCTGTTTTTCATTAACAGGGAACATGGTGGAACAAACGGATTTAAAAAAAAATAATAATAAAAAATAAAACAAAAAATAAATAATCATAATAATAATAATAATAATAATAATAATAATGATAATAATAATAATAATAATAATAATAATAATAATAATAATCACTAAGGATACAAACTGTACATTCAGCAGCAGATGGAAAACGTTTGAAAAAAAAACACGAGAACAGTGAAAGTTGTACAAAAATAGAATATTCCATTTTGTGGTTTAATTTCTTCACAAACGTTTTGTTGTTGTTGTTGTTGTTGTTGTTGCACTTGTTCATTTCTCTAAACACAGACAAGAACACACACTCTGCGAAACGTTTCGATGTCAACTCAAGAAAGAAACAAACACACGGTCAAGGCAAAGGTCAACACGCTGAAAGTTTGGGTCAGTGGAGAACAAGAGTTTGGTTTCGTTGTTGCTTTCGGCCGTTCACGGGATTCGTGGAGTCCTTCCGGCTTGTTTCCGGTTTTTAAGAGAATTTTCTCGTGCTCTGACTTGTGACGGTGGTCTACAGTTCCTGTCCAAAAGTTCTCCGACGGCAACGTGAAATCGATATCTGTATCCGACGACGACACCGGTGGCGGGCCGTTGCAATAGTCGGTGTTACAAACACATATCCGTGTTCCTTCGTTCTCTATGCAGTAGTTTGAGCCGCCGCTGTTGTCTGCGCAGTCGTAGGAGGCGTGGATACCTGTGTTAAAAATCAATACACGTTAACAACAACTACAACAACAACAACCATCATAATTATCATCATCATCATCATCATCTTCATTAGTCAGTAAAAAAAAGAAAGAAATAATTTTTATGTTACATCTAGTTCTTAAAAACAGAAACTAAATTTAAAAACAAAATCAAACACAGCTCTTGTAGAATTAATTATTTAAAAAGAGAGCAGAAACTCTTCTTGTCGTCGTCTACTGAACAGCAACCACTGACCTCTGACAAAAACCACTCACAGGCTAGAACGGGAAATAATGTCGAGTGTATTTCACAAATGGTTTTTTCTTCGTTCTTAAACATCATTATTTGTTTTCACTGCCCTATTCTATTTTTTTCTTTATTCTTTTTTTTTTTTTTTTTTTTTTTTTGTCATTAAAAAAAAAAAAAAAAAAAAAAATGAAATTTTCTTTTCCACAATGAGGGAACAGAATATCCTCAAATGACCCTCATTATTTAATGAAGCGCCACCTGTCGGGACAGCTGTGTGACCTGTCTGTGCACACAGAGAGGGCAGTTAGACTCGCGTGTGTTGGCGAAAAAATAATGAATTGTTTTCAGCCAGCCGCGTCACGTGTCTGACAGCACAGAACGTAGTGTTGTGCAAAAATAACAGTTTCCGTGCGTCCACGTGACGGGTGTGAATGATGGCGGGCGGCTGGTGCTTGTTTAGGTGTACACGACTTACGTGGAGATGTCGGTTTTTACCTGACAGTAATAACGTTTACACGTTTCTGTGTACACAAACGTTCAGAAATAAGTATATCAATATTTTTCTTCTGTTATTGTTACCTCTCGCAATCTCTCTCTTTCAATCTGTCTCTGTCTCCCTCATTCTCTCTCATTCTGTCTCATTCTTTCTCTCATACTCTTTAATTCTCTTTTCTCTCGCTCATTCTCTCCCTCATTCTCTCTCATTATTTCGCTCGTTCACTCTCTCTCTCCCTCCCCCCTCTCTTTCACTCTCTCTCCCCCTCTCTCTCTCTCTCTCTCTCTCTCTCTCCCTCTCTCTCCTCTCCTCGCTCTCTCTCTCTCTCTCCCCTCGTTTTCCATGCATCTTCATCTCACTCACTCACACTCAATCTCTGTCACTCGCTCGATCACTTTCTCTCAGTCTGTTGTTTCTCTCTCAGTCTGTTGTTTCTCTCTCAGTCTGTTGTTTCTCTCTCAGTCTGTTGTTTCTCTCTCAGTCTGTTGTTTCTCTCTCAGTCTGTTGTTTCTCTCTCTCTGGCTGGTGTTTCTCTCTCAGTCTGTTGTTTCTCTCTCTCTGGCTGGTGTCTGTTGTCTCACACAGTTTTTTTTTTTTTTCGTTTCTGTTTCGTGAGAGGACTGGAGACGACTCACCTGCAGTCAGGTTCAGACAGTGGTGTTCACAGTTGACTGTGAACTTATCTCTGTGCGCCGACATCTCCGTCACATCACACCCTCTCACAGTCACCACAGCGCATCTGTAACATCTCACTGACCCCGCACCCGAACCCTCGGTGTCCACGTCGTCACTGAGGTCGTCGTCAGAAAGCTGCTCTTCACCTATACAACGACAACAACAACAACGGTGTGTTAGAAATAACGATTTAACGATTTATGTATTCTTCTAGTTCAGTGAATAAAACATTACATCAGTAACATTTGGCTACGTTACCTAAATCAGTAACAGTGCTACGTTAACTAAATCAGTAATATTGAGCTACATTACATCATTAACATTGAGCCACAATACATCAGCCACTGAACTACATTACATCAGTAACACTGAGCTACGTTACCTAATGAGTAATACTGAGCATTATTACATCAGTAACATTGAGCAATATTATATCAGTAACATTGAGCAATATTACATCAGTAACATTGAGCAATATTACATCAGTAACATTGAGCAATATTACATCAGTAACATGGAGCAATATTACATTTACATTGAGCAACGTTATCTGACTAACATTGAGCCACAATACATCAGTAAAATTGAGCCATATTACATCGGTGACATTGAGCTACATTACCTAAATGAGTAACACTGAGCATTATTACATCAGTAACATTGAGCCATAGTAACATACACTGACAAAGTACTGAAAGTACTGAGGTGTTTAAAACAGGAAACAATCAATACAAGAAACTCGATTTTATCACGTCTCTTTGTCGTCACAAAAATAAAATGGAATATTGACGCCTTGGTGAACTACGTTTGTGCACGTTGTCGTGAAACCTGACTGAGGTGACGACGTACGACTTCATTCACAACGTCATGCTGATGTTATTGAAATCAGTGAACAGATATTTGTTCAACGATTTCTGAAAACTTTTTTTTTATCAACATCTCTCACTTGTCATAGGATTTTTTTTTTTATTATTTTTTTTAAGAACGAATGGAAATTGGATGTGTCAGGTGTTACATTCATTAATGACAAACACAAGATGAATTGTCTCAACACCTAACACAAACTTACTACAAAAAGAACTGTGTTCTATTGATCCTACGCCGTGCTTCAAGTTGAATCACTTGATTACATTTTTATTTCGCTTTCTACAGCGGTAAGCAGTGTCAGTTTAAAAATCCATACTTGTAATTTGTAAGATCACTCAAACCCACACTGCGATCTGTACAGCGATACAGAGCTTCCAGTTAAAGAGACACTGACGTAATTTTTAAAATATTTTTTTATTGTTTTAAAATCTTTCTAACGTGGTATTCTTATTATTTATTTATAAACTTCTATATAATTTTAAAGTAACAACAAATTGTTATTAGTTGTAAAAAAAAAAATAATAAAAATAAAAATAAGTCTGTTTTTAAAAAATAATGTGTTCCCGGGACAGTAAATTATAAATTATTATTCGGCAACACTGACCAAACCTAAACGCCTTAACTGTAGCTTTGATAGTGAACATTTCATTGTCTCTGTAACAAGGAGGACTATACTCAGCGAATGAATTATTGATATTTTTGTAGAAAACGCTAAATGAGAAACGTGTTAAAGAAAAGAGTAATTTTAATGTTGTGATAAACTGCTTACAAAAAGTCTTGTCTTTAAAACCTCTCCACTCAGCTATACGTAAGAACGCCGAAAGGATTTTCCAGATTTATCTATAATATCTGGTTTTCTTTTATATTCACAAATCATAAAATTAATAATAATTACAGACGAAAGAAAAAATAATAACCTAAAGGGCTTTGATCTCGTCATCAGCTGAACCCGAGGCCAACATTTATGGAATATTTGATAAAACGATAAAAAAAAAAAAAAATTCTTAAAAATATGGTTTCGTTACTCACAAAGAATTCGTACACGTGTACTATTATAAGTAAACCAGGACTGTCTGTACGTGTGTGTGTGTGTGTGTGTGTGTGTGTCTGTCTGTCTGTGTCGTGTATGTGCATCTCATTATTTCTGTGTCTCTGTGCTTGAGTTTTTCAGACTGTAACGATTTTGATTTACTGCAACTGAGAGAGGTGAAACGATTATCTAACATAATGACAAAAACGATGTGCTATTTTTGTTATACGGGAGAAAGAAAAAAAAAAAGAGTGAAATAATTCAAGCTGGGGACTGGCGAGAGAGATCGATGGAGGCCAGGCAAGGACAGATGAAGCCGAAGATCTAATTTGATTTCCTCCAGAGTAATTGCCGAACCTGTCCTCAAGTCAACGGCGAACGGTGAACTCTCGGCTCAGTTAATTTACACAACGTCTCCGCAGTGCAGGACTCAACTAATCTCATTTACACAACCAGACACGAGGTCTCCCTCCGCTTAGCTCACTCACGGAAACTGCCGAGCTATCTATCAACAGTGCTATCAGTCGTGTTGAAAGTATTTCAAATAACAGAACTTTATTTATTTATTTAATTTAATTTAATTTAATTTTTTATTATTATTAGTTTTCGTCACTTTGATAAAAAAGACACATCTCTAACGCCACTCTAAAATTACGTCGTTTTAACACGTTTATACGCAAAAGCCCATAAACAACAACAATAAAAACATCATCACAGTAAACAGCGTTTTAAAGACGGCTGACGTACTTGACTGTTATAACCGCGCTAAAAGGAAAACACTGGTAAATTTGCGACACACGCTGTTTTGTTGGAGGTAACCATAGTGCAAGAAGCAGTTCAGAAGAGACGTTTATGAAATACGTGTTAAGTATGTCATCAGTTATTCTCTGCTCAACGCCATCAGACAGAGTACAGCGGTTGCCTGGGGACAAGCATTCGTTAAATGTGCTATTTCACTTCTGTTTTTTTTTTTTTTTTTATATATGTCTTGTGTTAACGCAGCTACATGCAACTATGCATTTTCTACGTATCAAGTATCTGTGAATATCTCAAGTATGTGTGTGATATCTCAAGTATGTATGACATAATCCTAGAACTAGATACCGAAAATAACATAATAGCTAATAAAAAAAAAAAAAAAAAAAAAAAAAAAATAAAAATAGAATGAAATAGCAGTTTTAAGAGGGTTTTTGGGGTTTTTTTTTTTTCCTGTGTGGAAATGTTGAAATATATTTATTTAAGAGTGGTGTAAAGTTGTTCAGCCAGATCTGTGTATTTTAACTGAGATGTATTGCGGTGATACAACACACTGACTGGAAAAAAAAACCTCACAGCTAACAACAAACAGAACAGTCTGTGCGAGACACCACGTGTTGACTACAATCAACTCGCAGAACCAGAACCAGAACTTAGAAAAAAACCAGCAGTTGAACTGCACCGAGATACCGTAAGACACACAGTCAAATTATTACTGACAGAAACATCTTTGATAAACACAGAGAGTTACATTATTAACAGCAGATGTTTATATTAACAGCTGTATTGAACACACAGGTAAAATAAAACAACAGATAACACGTTCAATTGTTTCCTCAGAAAAACACGTAAAACACGTAAAGTGTCGTGAACACGTTTTTCTTTTAACGTTGTCATCGTGTCTACAGTCTACAGTCTACAGTCTACAGTCTCTCTCTCTCTCTCTCTCTCTCTCTCTCTCTCTCTCTCTCTCTCTCTCTCTCTCTCTCTCTCTCTCTCTCTCTCAAAATGAACAAAATGAACAAATAGTTTTTTTTTCGTCTTCGTGTTTGAGTAGTTAGTCAGTGTTAGGTGTGTGTCACTTATTAAAATATCGGATCCAGAAGCAGAATCCTTTCTTTATTTCAATTTCTAATCGTTCAGATTTCACCGAGTACCACCATATCTCACTTACAGTATCTTATAGTATCATATCTCACTTACAGTCACTTATAGTATCATATCTCACTTACAGTATCTTATAGTAGCACACTTCACTTGTATCATATCTAATTCAAGTGATATCATAAAGTGTGAATATAGACACAAATCTGTATCTACATAAAGACTTTTGAACTTCATATAATGAAAATACACCGTAATTTTTTGTATAATATTTGGGCAGTTTGCGTGTTGTAAACATTATTTTGCACATTGTAGTTGTTTAATTAATTTTTTTACCAGCACATTATTACTGAATATGAACAAATATATTATTTTAAAGAGAGAAAGAGAAAACCCCAAAAATAAAAAAATAAAAAAAATAAAAAACCCACAGGAAACATTTATCTCTAAACTGAAAAGAAACGTGCGTTTTCTCATTTCTGACAAAATTCACAGAATAAAAAAAAAAAGAAAGTCTAGTAAGAATAACAGAAGCGTATCGTGAAGTGCCACAAAGAGAAAATCGCCTCTTGCAAGCAATTACGTAACGTAGAGTCACATGTGAAACCTGACACACGTCGCTCTGTTCTTTGCCCTGTTGACTCCCACGCGTTTTAAAACTGATAACAGGGAAAACGTAATTAATACGATTATCTCGTGTTGTTCTTAATAGCTTGATTATTATTAATTGCTTTATCGTTAACACTGCTGTCTTCAATGCGTGTATTTTCTTACACAAAGCTTGTTACAGCTCGTCTTTATAACGAAATGTTGTAGTAATTAGGATTTGTTCTCCAGAGCATTTCTATACCATTCTAACCAGTACTGGTTGTACCGTTATAACCAGTAAACTTCTATACCATTCTAACCAGTACACTTCTATACCATTCTAACCAGTACACTTCTATACCGTTCTAACCAGTACATTTCTATACCAGTCTAACCAGTACACTTCTATACGGTTATAACCAGTTCACTTCTATACCGTTCTAACCAATAAACTTTTATACCGTTCTAACCAGTACACTTCTATACCATTCTAACAATAAACTTTTATACCGTTCTAACCAGTACACTTTTATACCATTCTAACAATAAACTTTTATACCGTTCTAACCAGTACACTTTTATACCGTTCTAACCAGTACACTTCTATACCATTCTAACCAGTGCACTTCTATACCATTCTAACCAGTGCACTTCTATACCATTCTAACCAGTACACTTCTATACCGTTATAAATAGTGCACTTCTATACCGTTCTAAATAGTACACTTCTATATCATTCTAACTAGTACACTTCTATACCGTTCTAACCAGTACACTTCTATACCGTTATAAATAGTACACTTCTATACCATTCTAACCAGTGCACTTCTATACCATTCTAACCAGTACACTTCTATACCGTTATAAATAGTGCACTTCTATACCGTTCTAAATAGTACACTTCTATACCATTTTAACCAGTGCACTTCTATACCATTCTAACCAGTACACTTCTATACCGTTCTAAATAGTGCACTTCTTTACCATTCTAACAAGTGCATTTCTGTACCAGTCTAACCAGTGCACTTCTATACCAGTCTAACCAGTGCACTTCTATACCATTCTAACCAGTGCACTTCTATACCATTCTAACCAGTACACTTCTATACCGTTATAAATAGTGCACTTCTATACCGTTCTAAATAGTACACTTCTATATCATTCTAACTAGTACACTTCTATACCGTTCTAACCAGTACACTTCTATACCGTTATAAATAGTACACTTCTATACCATTCTAACCAGTGCACTTCTATACCATTCTAACCAGTACACTTCTATACCGTTATAAATAGTGCACTTCTATACCGTTCTAAATAGTACACTTCTATACCATTTTAACCAGTGCACTTCTATACCATTCTAACCAGTACACTTCTATACCGTTCTAAATAGTGCACTTCTTTACCATTCTAACAAGTGCATTTCTGTACCAGTCTAACCAGTGCACTTCTATACCAGTCTAACCAGTAAACGTCTGTACCATTCTAACCAGTGCACATGACTGTTTTATGAAAAACACTGGTACATACGTCCCTGTTTTGTTTGATGTTGACTGTAAATTTGATACTAGTCGTGTAGATTCTCTCTCTCTCATATCACATATTAAGCAACTACTAGTGCTTCTATGACTAATATTGGTTACTACAATTACTATTACTACTACGACTACTGCTACCGCCACTGGCTCTGTCACTACAACGGCACCATTGTTTTATAATCATCAGTACGGTCATTATAATACTCTTCATTATAATGGCTATACTTGTTATTGTTACTTTCACTATTGGTACTACTACTACCACTATTACTACTACTAGTACTACTACTTCTAATACTAATACTAATACTAATACTACACTAATAGTAATAATATTACTGCTATCGCTGTTGTTATTATTGTGGTTGGTGTTGGGATTGTGAATATCTGCCATAAATAAATTTATTTTAAAATATTTAATATTTTTGTTTGCCATTCTTTTTTCAATGTTGTTTTATTATTATTATTATTATTATTATTATTATTATTATTATTATTATTATTATTATACATATTTATTTTATTTTATTTTATTTTTCGTTTCTTATTCTTGTTTGTTTTGTTTTGATAGTCGTTCTTCTTCTTTTTTCTTTTCTTGTTTTCTGAATTTTTACAACATTGTTTTTATATCACTTTACAATTTTTATTTATTTACGTGTTCATTTCTCTAAGGCACGTCAGTGAATTTATATCCGTTTATATAACTGTTTTATGTTTTATTTTTATTTGATTTTATTTTTTAGTCGGCTATAGATTTTCTTCTATGTGTTCATATTACAGAGTGCATTCATTTACGATGTTTTCAATCACTTTTTTAAAATTCAGTTTACCTACGTTTTTTAGTTTTTTTTTCTTTTTTTCTGTGTTTATCAGATAAGACGTTTCCTTATTCATTGTCCACGTGATTATGTAATACCTGTGTTCTACGTGTCACCTAGTACGAGCCAGGTAAAACAAGTAAAAATACACGTGTCACATAAATATACCTGTGACCCAAGTAGAAATACACGGGTCACACAAGTAAAAATACGTGTGACCCAAGTAAAAATACACATATCACACAAGTAAAAATACACATCTCACACAAATAAAAATACACATGTCACATAAGTAGAAATACGTGTGTCACACAAGTAAAAATACGTGTGTCACACAAGTAAAAATACGTGTGTCACACAAATAAAAATACGTGTGACCCAAGAAAAAATACACACGTCACATAAATAAAAATACACGTGTCACATAAGTAAAAATACGTGTGTCACACAAGTAAAAATACACGTGTCATTTAGTAAAAGTAGACGTGCACACAAGTAAAAATACACGTGTCACCCAAGTAGAAATACACATGTCACATAAGTAAAAATACCCGTATTACACAAGTAAAAACAAAAACGTGTCACACAAGTAAAAAATACACATCTCACAAGTAAAAATACACAATTAACTACACGTCTCACACAATTAAAATTACGCGTGTCACACAAGTAAAAAAATACACGTTCACACAAGTAGAGAATTACAGGCGTCAGTAACAGACAGCTGATATCTATTTCTCTCTGCTTTATTTCTCTGTAACAAGAATACTTTTACAAGTTGTTTTCTTTTTTGTCCCACTTGACCTGAACATCATTCCCTTAGGTTAACTGCAGCGTGCTAACAAAACAAAACTATTTAACTGTGTTTCCTACATCACACCAAATTACAGCTTTACAGATATCGTGATCAGGATCAGATTACTACTACAACTGCTACTATTAATACTACTACGTCAGCTTCTTCTACTACCATTACTAGTACTACAACTACTACTACTATTGCTACTACTACTACTACTATGTCATCTTGTACTACTATTACTACTACTATAACTACTACTGCTGCTACTGCAGCTACTACTATTAATGCTACTACGCCATCTTCGTCTATTACACTAACACTAATTCTAATACTACTATTGTTTTCGTTGTTGTTATTATTGTGGTTGGTGTTGTGTGGTTGTGTTTATCTGCCACAAATAAATTTATTTAAAAATATTTATTTTTTTCAATTTTTTTTTTATATTTTGCCATTCTATATTCAATGTACAGAATGAATTATTCGGTTGTTTTATGATTATTATTATTATTATTACTATTACTATTACTATTACTATTACTATTACTATTATTATTATTATTATTATTATTATTATTATTATTATTATTATTATTATGCAAGAGTATGTGTCGGATATTAAGGAATTAGTGAGCTATATATGTGTACAGTCTGTTAAATGGCAGAATTTGTAAATTTGTAACGTGATAATACAAAGTAAGTGTTGATAATCGTCAAAGTCGTAATTCTGTAAAAAAAAATAAAAAAAAAAAAAAAAAAAAACATCACTTGCTACTTCATTTTAAATTTCTCTTTCATCTTCTGCATCAACGTTTTACTTAGCTGTTAACAGCGCAGGGAGTCTGTGAGTGGGTGGGGGTGGGGGGTTGGGGTGGGGGAAATTGATGCCAGCTTCATTTAATTTTCGCTTTATTATTATTGTTTGTTTCTTTTTCATAAATAATTAATTCATCTTCAAAGCAGTGCAATTTTCATAAATGGCACATTAAAAAATCCCATAAAAGTCTGACATAAATCTGAAAAGTGATGTTTACAGTCACGTGAGATCAGATACGTGTGCACGACAGGCTTACTTCAACAGTACTGCGACTGATACACGTGTATGACTAATTAAACATTGCCTACATATTACATAACTAGTAACATGTATGTGATTAAATATAACCTACATATTACATAACTAGTGACGTGTATGTAATTAAACATTATCTACATATTACATAACTAGTGACATGTATGTAATTAATCATTATCTACATATTACATAACTAGTGACGTGTATGCAATTAAACAGTATCTACATATTACATAACTAGTGACATATGTAATTAAACAGTATCTACATATTACATGACTAGTGACATATCTGTCATTAAACATTATCTACATATTACATAACTAGTGACATATATGTAATTAAACAGTATCTACATATTACATAACTAGTGACATATATGTAATTAAACAGTATCTACATATTACATAACTAGTGACATATATGTAATTAAACATTGTCTACATATTACATAACTAGTGACATATATGTAATTAAACATTGTTTACATATTACATACCTAGTGACATGTATGTAAATAAACATTATCTACATATTACATAACTAGTGACATATATGTAATTAAACAGTATCTACATATTACATAACTAGTGACATATATGTAATTAAACATTATCTACATATTACATATGACATATGCGTAATTAAACACTGTCTACACATTACGTAACCAGTGCTGTGTATGTAATTAAACTCGTCCACGCAGTGTTTAACCACCGACTCTGATAAGACACAAAACAATGGAAAACGTTCAAGCGACACGTAGACCTGTGATAGAGGCGTGTGTGCGTGTGTGTGTGTGTGTGTGTTAGAAATAACTGTCTTACCTCGCGAGTTCGCAGTCACCAGCCACATGAGAAAGAAGAAAAACGCTGACATGCTGGAGACATTACAGAAACGCGTTCCTCTCTCTCTATCTCTCTCGCCAGCTCTCTGTTCGGGGAAGCCCGCTTCTGTCAGTGTAAACAGCTCCGAGTCTATCTACTCACAAACACTGCACAGACTGAGCACTGAAACCCACTCAATCAGCGTCTGGGTAAATCTACACAGACTGAGTGATACTCGTTTTTTTTTTTTTTTTTTTTTTTTGAAAAACTACTTTGTTTACGACTGATATTGATTGTGGAGCTGAGCATTTCGTGCAGAGAAACAGTGAATACATTTTTTTGTTAAATATAATGAGGAACACATGCAACATATGCACATTCCCAAATGTATTTATATATTATATATATATATATATTATACACACACATACACACACACACACACACACACACACACACACACATCTATTCACTAATCTCTCCCTCTCTCTCTCTCTCTCTCTCTCTCTCTCTCTCTCTCTCTCTCTCTCTCTCTCCAGTACCATTGATGCTTCTCTGTACAGTTATCTTTACGACTCAGCGCTTCTATCTTCATGTCTTAACGCTTGAAAATCAAATTAACTTGTTAGGGCGCACAAAACATCGACGACCAAAGTTTCAAATAAATAACCCATTTCTTCACAAACTGCTCGCGCTAACTGTGTCTGCTATCTCTCGCATAAATCTGCTCGCTACAACTTTATTACACTCCATTGTCTGAGACGTTTAAAAGCGATAATTTCTCAGTGAATTTATCACTCTGTAAACACACCTCAACGTGTTGTGTCTCCGTTATAAACCTCATTTCGAGAATGTTTAATATCAGGTACGAAGGGCTTTAGAAGATAGTAGCTTGTATCATACGTAGATAGTACTTGTAATTTATACTACACAGCAGATAGGGTAAACACATACACACATACATAGATACATACATACATACATACGTACGTACATACATACATACATTATATGCATGCAGAGACACACATATATAATAATTATAGGAGTTATTTAAACATCTATATATATATATATATAATTGTTATTATTTTATTTGTTTGAAATGTTTTTAAGAAAGAAATTTAAAAAAGAAATAATGAACAAAATTAATAAAATAAATTGACAAATAAATATAGAGTGGTAATAATAGTTAATAATAACATTTCAAATAACGATAGAAAAAACCTCAAAATAAATTTTAAATAAATTAATTAATTAATTAAAAATCAATCAGTCATTAAATCAATAAATAACAACGTATTTATTAAAATATTATTATCTAAAAAAAAGTACAAAACTTTTTTTTTCACTAAGCTGTATTTTATGCACGTGCATGTTTTATTCGGTAAATACCATTCTCTATGGCACAGAATCAAACAGAATTTTACATTGTTATAACTGAAAACAAATTTCTACTTCATCATACTGGAAATAAAGTGTTTTGTCATGCAAATAATGTAAGCCTTTCATCATGTAAATAAACAGGTAGCTGTTTTATGTCGTAAATAAATAACGTACATTTTATTTAACTCGACTGTAAGATTTCTAATCAGATCTGATGTAGGCGTTGTCTATGAGTTGACAGTTCACGTATGTTGTTATTGTCATAGATTGAGAACTAACCTGTGATAACCTTATTTCCACCTGTATTTAGACAATTACGTCCATCTACACGACAGGTATGTGTGTGTACCTGTATTTAAACAATTGCAGGTGTATTTTCACCGACATAAAGCGTTCACGTGTTTGTAGTTCAGTGGTTAGAGTACTAGATGAGTTTATTATAAATGACTGCTAAGCATCGTTCACGCAGACACACACTGTGTGCGGGTGAATGAGTTCAAGTCTCGTCAGCGACATCTTACGTTTGTTAGGCGGTGATTGGACTTTGTCCTCCTGCGCCAGTGCGTTCCCGAATATTGTCTATGTGCAGAGTTTAATCAGATGTGCATAAATCCTAGATTAAATATGCACACACTTATACAGGCACATACACATACAACAAACATACACACACACACACAAACATTGGCAGTGAGACAGACACATTGTTGTTGTTGTTGTTGTTTTCTAAGAATGAGAGAAACTCAGTATAACATTCTGGATATGATCATGTTTTATATTCACTTTTGTTCAGGAGGACAACACAAACCACAGAGTTTGGTCAGTCATTCTGACTGAAAATAACCACAAAGTGAAATCTTCATCTTTCAAGTCTTCACGAGTTACGGTTCTTGAACAAACAGACAAACTGACGGTAAAACAGATACATGTACAGACATAATAACAGACAGATATAGAAGAACAGTCATACAGCTTTGCAAATAGAAAGAAAGAAAATTCTAATTTCGTTTTTAATTTATTATTCTTTTTATTGTAATTCAATAATTACTCAAACAAAATAACATACATATATTAAATTTTCTTGCATTTAGATCAGGTCTTCAAACAAATGTAATATCGTTAAAAATGTACAAAAAAAAAAAAAAAATAATAATAATAATTAAAATAATAAAATAAATAAATAAATAAATAAATAAATAAAAATTTAAAGTATTATTTAATAACAGACGACAAAAGAACGCTAACTTGTAAAGAAATGAGTAAATTATTTTACCTCACTTCTACTCAGTTTATATTAAGTTGTTTACATCTGCCGTACAATATTTTAAATATCACACTGTCCTCCGTGTCACACTGTGTTGTCTCCAAGTATTGTGTATACATTTAACTTATATAACATATACATTATACATTTTTATAACGTTGAATATATTTGTTTCTATAGGCATATGTGAAGTAATAATAATAATAATAATAATAATAATAATAATAATAATAATAATAATAATAATAATAATAATAATAATAATAATAATAATAATGATAATAACAATAATATTAATAATAATAACAAATAATAATAATACTAATAAGAATAATGATGATGATGATTACAATAGATTTAACAGAAATAATATAATCGTAAACAGTAATTCATAGTTAATTGCATATAAACGCATGTAATTAAAGCTATATATAATATTTTTATCAAAGCCGCGTGTTCTGCTGTTTTTACTGGGACCAGGGACGTGATAAGCTGTTAATCAGATAACAGTGATGAACTGACAAACGTGTATCTGTGTACACACACATGTCACTTACAAAGTTATGATTTTTTGAAGCAAGATTGTCAAGAAAGTTTTGTTCAGATGTTGTTGTTTTTTTGTTATTTTTTTTCTAAAACGACATTTCACGTTAGAAAATAATCTTCCGATAATCATGAAAATGTATTTAGAGCTTGTCAAACTGTAGTGCAAGATGAATTTAAAATCAGCAGAGCATGTGGTTAAAGTCAGTGGAGCATGTGGTTAAATTCAGTAGAGCGTGTAGTCGAATTCAGTAGAGCATGTAGTTAAATTCAACAGAGCATGTGGTTACAGTCAGTAGAGCATGTGGTTAAATTCAGTAGAGCATGTAGTCAAAGTCAGTAGAGCAAGTAGTCAAAGTCAGTACAGCATGTAATCAAAGTCAGTAGAGAAAGTAGTCGAAGTTAGTAGAGCATGTAGTCAAAGTCAGTACAGCAAGTAGTCAAAGTCAGTAGAGCATGTTGGTATAGTCAGTAGAGCATGTAGTCAAAGTCAGTAGAAAAAGTAGTCAAAGTCAGTAGAGAAAGTAGTCAAGGTCAGTAGAGCATGTAGTCAACGTCAGTAGAGCATGTAGTCAACGTCAGTAGAGCATGTAGTCAAAGTCAGTACAGCAAGTAGTCAAAGTCAGTAGAAAAAGTAATCAAAGTCAGTAGAGCATGTAGTCAAAGTCAGTAGAGCATGTAGTCAAAGTCAGTACAGCAAGTAGTCAAAGTCAGTAGAAAAAGTAGTCAAAGTCAGTAGAGAAAGTAGTCAAAGTCAGTACAGCAAGTAGTCAAAGTCAGTAGAGCATGTAGTCAAAGTCAGTAGAGCATGTAATCAAAGTCAGTAGAGCAAGTAGTCAAAGTCAGTAGAGCATGTAGTCAACGTCAGTAGAGAAAGTAGTCAAAGTCAGTACAGCAAGTAGTCAAAGTCAGTAGAGCATGTTGGTAAAGTCAGTAGAGCAAGTAGTCAAAGTCAGTACAGCAAGTAGTCAAAGTCAGTAGAGCATGTAGTCAAAGTCAGTAGAGCATGTAGTCAAAGTCAGTACAGCAAGTAGTCAAAGTCTGTAGAGCATGTGGTCAAAGTCAGTAGAGCATGTGGTCAAAGTCAGTAGAGCATGTAGTCAAAGTCAGTAGAGCATGTAGTCAAAGTCAGTACAGCAAGTAGTCAAAGTCAGTAGAGCAAGTAATCAAAGTCAGTAGAGCATGTAGTCAAAGTCAGTACAGCAAGTAGTCAAAGTCAGTACAGCAAGTAGTCAGTCAATAGAGCGTGTAGTCAAAGTCAACAGAGCGTGTAGTCAAAGTCAGTACAGCATGTAGTCAAAGTCAGTACAGCAAGTAGTCAAAGTCAATAGAGCATGTAGTCAAAGTCAATACAGCAAGTAGTCAAAGTCAGTAGAGCAAGTAGTCAAAGTCAATACAGCAAGTAGTCAAAGTCAGTAGAGCATGAAGTCAGACGAGTGCCACCTCGGGTCTGGAGTGCGAGTCTCTGTCGGCGACGCTGTCGTCGAAGCTCATGTTTGCTGTCAGCGTCGTGTACTCCTTCACCTTGCTGCTCGTCTCCAGCACGTCATCGCTCATCTCGGCGATCTGACAACGTTGACGCCGCTTGTGCTGACAGCGCGGCTGCTGTTGTCCCTGAAGACTCGGACGTCGTAACACCTTATTATTATTATTATTATTTCAAATACATGATTACACTGTAGGTTAAAATCAGCAAGCAGGGTTCCTGTGCTCAGTATGGGATGGTTGCTGTAGACAATGTGGTATGATGAATAATAAATAAATCCTGTATCGTGTGGGTTATTTCCCATTCTAGCCACTGTAATAACTCTTGAATCAATCAACCAGAAATACTGGGCAGTCTTGTATAATACTGTTCCTCAGTATTATTTTGGACTGAAAGTTCCTGTTAAATTATTATATTTAAAACAAAATTAATTCCATTGCCACAAACCTATATTAAAAATAGAATAAATAACGGGACAATAACTTAATACCTGTAAACCTTTGCTGAAGTGTTATCAATCATGACTACTTGTCTAGTGATATATATTTTAAACTGGAAATACTATGAGACATTCGTTAGTAATAAATGATTTTTTAATGTAAGCCAAAATAATGAAAGACCAACAATATTTTTAACGGATGTTAATGATGCTAAATAGTTTCAATAAATTTAATTATCATCTTCTTCATCACTATTTGTGAAAATCGATATTTTATTGAATATCAAATAAATATTTCTTAATAGTTATGTGCTAACAAAGTTTGACCGTTTGAAAGAGAACATTCAGATGTTTCAACAGGAGCGCAATTTCAGTGTTTTCCATAAGCGCTGTTTTCGGTAGCTGTGGCCCTTGTCTGAATATATGGCTGATAATTTTATTTATTTTAAAATTCAACGATATTTAAGAAGGCGGCTTAACTTAAAGTCGCCTGTTTGTTTCGTTTATTCCGCGCGGCTTGTAAATACAGAGTTACGGTTCTTGCGATCTCGATATTATGTAGTTTCTGTATCCTACGTTTACCATTTATATCTTTTCTGTCGGATCTTTTATATTTGATTAAAGTGTAATTTTGGTGATATTTCGTTCAAGCATATATATCTACACAAAATGTAAAATTTTAATATATAATATTCTGTACGTCTTATCTCACCTTCCGTTCCACATCGTTTTCTCGCTTCACGTTCTCGATTCATTTGTGTTTGGAACTTTTATTTACTTCATCTATCCACTGATGAAACTCTTTGCTTATTTGGCTTTCATGAACATTTTTTAGACGCACTGCAGCAAAGATTTGTTATGGCATGTCTACGAACAAAACAAGTGGGGACAA
>CM022671.1:6743726-6768726 GCA_012295275.1 Chrysomallon squamiferum | reverse complement strand
CTTTCTTCATTCTCCATTTTTTTTTTTAAATACTTGTATTTAATACAGCTACCGCTCCTTACATTACTGTATATACAACGGTAGTAGTAGTAGTAGCAGTAGTAGTAGTCACAGTAGCTGTTGTAGTAATAGCAACAGTAGTAGTAGTAACAGTAGCTGTAGTAGTAGTTGTAGAAAATGTAGTAGTAGTAGTAGCGGTGATATTAATCGTATTAACAGTAGACGTAACAGTGTAGTAATAGTGCTAGCAATATACTGACTCCTACTTTATTACTACTTTATTACTTCAGTATTATAAATTTACATTTAATGTATACAACACAATAAAGGTTTTTCAACTGATCGTCGCATTCGTGAAAACCGAGAGAAAAAAAACCAACAAAAAAACCCAATAAAATTGTGTACGTTCAATGTTCAAATATTTTAATTTGAAAAATCACAGGTTTAATGTTGTGTAAAGCCCTAATCGTTTTACAGTTATCTCTTTCTACAGTGTGTTGGTGTTTGTACATGATTCAATAGCAGGACGTCAGCTATAGGTATGAAGAAAAAGTAGACATTCAGGTACATTCGTTAACTAGCAGTATTTGTCAACAACGTAGCTAATCTCTACCTGTCGGATTTTCGACAGGGTCCTTCTCCGAACTACAAAAACTGCCAGACTGTCAGACTGCAATCACAATAGATTGTACATTATAATGGCGGCCATCCAGCCAAAATTGGCTAACGCCAAACGTTAAAATTGGACATAATATACAAACTGAATATTTAAATAGCATAACAAATATTTATGTACACACACACACACACACACACACACAAATACACATATACAAATATACATACACACATACACACATATATAAATATGAAATTATAAAAAATTGAGAAATACGTGCGCCTATAAATTTGATATAAGTTATTCATATTCATAATTTAATTTGTTGTAATGGAATTAATTTGGTTCACGTGAAGATAATTAATCGAAGGTAAATCCTGATGAAAATAACGTTAAATACGAATTTTGGTGACATTAATTTGACACGAATTCCAGTGCTGTAATCCCCAGTATCAACAAAAATTTAAAAAAAAACTTAAACATGCAATAATTCCGTCATTCTTCTTCCTGCTACTAAACAACTTTGAAAAATAGGCGTGTTGCAATGACACCATTGTGAACGAAGATTTATTTCTCATGTATTTCAGATGCAAGTGAATAGCGCAGGAGAGTGAGAGAAAATATTTATTAATGCTAGAAAACCGCTTATAAAATTCTGAATAAGACAGAATGCACGTACAATAGTCATAATTATTTGTAAATTAATTCAGAAAAAATATTCTGCATTTTGTGATCATTGGGGAAAAGCAATTGTAAAGAAAATAATGATGTATTTTGTCAGTATTTATTATTATTATTATTATTGTTATTATTTATTAATATTATTATTATTATTATTATTATTTATTATTATTATTATTGTATTATTATTATTATTATTATCATCATTATTATGATTATTGTTATTATTATTTATAGATGAGCAGTGACTTCATATACATACTAAAATAAACCAGTTACATTTCTCAAAAGTTATTGATTTAAATATTGGAAATCTGTGAAATCTATGAAAATTTTGGAAATGTGTAAAAACAAATATTTAAAATTTGTGTAAATGTTTGGAATTTGATTTAGAACAATGCATATCTCAAAACACTATTTTAAGTCAGTGTTTAAAAAAAATAAATATATAACAACAACAATTTACCTAAATTAATGTGCCCTTAAAACAATAAACTAAATTGCATATCGCACTTAATATACATTTAGAAAATAAATAAATAAATAAATAAAGATATATAAATAAAAATTCCGTACATTTTATTTTTCTCTTTATTTCGTTCTCTGTGTTCGTTTTCTGTTCTTTAATTTTTATGCTTCTTTTCGTATAAAGAGCAACGTGCAGATTTTCATTCTTTCATGCAGTGAACTAAGAATATGTTATTAAAATTAGTTTCTTTCAAATTCTGCAATACTTAGTAGATTAGTTTTATCTCTATGGATTATGGATTAGTATTACAAAGGAAATCCCAAAAGACAAATTAAACATTAATCTTAAATGAAAAGTAAAATGTAAAAAGTATTGGAAGCTTTATATAAGAAACCGTGGAAAGGATTTAATCTGAATAAATGAAAAACCTACATCACAACAACAACAAAAAACCCCAACCAAGAATGAAAATGTCAATGATTAGTAATAACTAAACATTAATAAAATGTTTTCTAAGATGATGAGTAATCTTTCAGCGTGAAATTAAATTCAAAATTATTATAAAGAATACGAGAAACAAACAATCCAAAAAAGTTTTTTGATTGTTTTCATTATCTTTCGTTTTACTTTTATATTTTAAATGTTTTAATCAAACTCTGGCTGCCAATGATTTGTATTATAAAAAAATATTAATTTAATTTCTTCCAGAACAAAGAATAATGGAGAAATATGTTTTGTATACTAGTAACAAATTTGTGTCTAAAACAGAAAGACTTCATTCATTTAAAAAAAAAAAAAAAAAAAAAAAAAAAAAAAAAAAAAAAAGAAGAAGAAGTTGAAATTTAAAAAAAGAGGAAAATTATTTTATATTGCAATCATATATTTAAACCATAGATATGTATCAAAATGCTACTCATATAATATTGTTCCTCCAGTTACCATTTCTATTACTATTATAATTGCAATTATTATAATTATTACTATTACTACCACTTGTACTACTACTATTAAACCTATTATTTTTGTTATTACTACTGCTATTATTATTACTACTAGTACTACTACTACTACTATTACTACTATTACTACTATTATTATTAATACAACTTTTACCACTATTACTGTAACTATTGCTATTGCTGCTATCACTGTCACTGCTTATAATACACATATTTCTACTGCTTTTTCATCTTTTACTACAACTGCTACTAACAATAGTATTATACTACTACTACTAGTAGTATTCCCGTTACTACGACTATTAGTAGTACAACTTCTGTTACCAGTACTACTACTAGTTCTTCTACAGCCGCTATTACTACTACTCATACTGTTACAACAGCAATCAAAGCTGTTTTCACGGCAAGTCCACATCGAATTTATTATACATTTTAATACACTATAGCAACTAATTTCATCTGATCCCTTCATTGACTGTCACAGACACACAACTTTACAGGCTTATTATTTACCATACCTTCTACAGATAGAACTAACAACAACAACAACAAAACAGTAAATCATACATAAATGCAAACATACTGGAGTATTTTGAGGCGAGAAAATAAAAAAATAAACCACATACTGACAACTGCAGTTTTTGAATACAAATGTATGACGGTAGCCCTGTCCAGTCGCCACACACAGAAGAAACTGACGACCCCTTAAAGCCGTGCCACGCCCTGCAGGGTGTGCCGTCTTTGCCTTCCACTCAGTATTAACATTGGTCTGTAGGTAGTAATTCTTTTAGAATATTAGAAATAATGTAAATGCTAACATTTCTAAAAAATTATCAAGACTGCTTATATGTTTATTATTTATAAACATTTACGACAAAAAGGTGTTTCTTATGAATTAGACTTAGTGTTAAGAATTATTTGAAAATTACTCCAATTGTGTGTCAAGTAACTTTGAAAACGTTTTGTTGAAGTTTCAAAATCTCTTAAAATATCTCCTGTAACACAAATATGCTATTTAATTTACACACTTTTAACAAATATATATATTGAATTAAATTTCCTGTATCATTTGGTTTGCCTCCGAGGTATACAGACATTTGTTGGAGTCCCATTGTTTTCCAGCGGACATTCATATCAGTTTGGATTTGTTTTCTTCAAAATAAATAAATATATTATTGTTCGGCAGCTTTATATGGTATTTTTACACGCAGTGCACAGTGTCGAAACACAAGAACCCGCAAACAGTGACAGCCAAACCAAGCGAGATCAACCGATTTGGTGCACAATTCAAACATTGAACATCATTCCAAGCACATTTACGTTTCGTAAACAGCGCGTCTTAGCGGAATTTCGAGGTCGAAAAGATGTCGCCCTTTGCACAAATCGGTGCTCTATTTCGGTTTCGACAGCAATATTTTGTCAAATATAAATATACCTTATGCTTATTATGAGTTTGATGACAAGTCAGTATGTTTTATTTACATCCATCAATGAAGTCGATCTGTTTACAGTTGAGTTTTATGAGAACGTCCTGTGGCTATGGCAGTGTTCGACTACGACGATTTACGTTTGTTGTTGATGCTTGTGTGGTGTTTGTCAATAAAGATTGTAAATATGTTAAATGTTTTTGTCATTTCTGATGAGGGGAAACCTCTACTCGACCCCACACGTGTACATACAATTCAGGTACAACTGAATAATGATAACACAGACTTTTTTAAAAATTAAGTTTAACTATACATTAATTAGGAATACTGTGATATAAAACATGAATATAAAAATAAATATACAAAAATTTAAATGTCAAATTAACAAATCTCTGATTGTTATTGTTACTTGGATTTGTAGCACTTATTCCCAGAAGAGACACAACTTTCAACTTCGACTAACTTTTCTTCTAATCTTTAATTTTAATTATAACATTGTATAAAATAAATATATTTTCTTATTTCATATCTAGAATATCTCCTTATCGTATGATACTGAGTTCTGCACACTGCTGAATGTTTGCATCTGTAACCGACTGTCTTGTTATTCTAGGAATCTTCGACGTATTGTCACTTGTTTTGCTCGAACACACGTAACAACAAATCTTCACTGCAGAGTTTCTGAAATTTGGCATCAAAGTCAAATAAACTACCAGTTTCAGCAACGGGTAGAGAAAATAAATAAAGATCATACATCCAAACATGACGGGATCGACGATGTGAAGAGCGAACAAAATGTGGAAAGGCACTTTCGACGTCGCGATCAGAAAGAAAACAATCGTGTTTAAATAAGCCAAGCGGATTTTGCTTTCCGTTGTTGTCTTAACGTAAGAATTGGTCAAAACTGCAGCGTTTTGATGCTTGATTATTTTTATCATGCATACAGTAATCACAGTCGAAGGAACAGCAACTACACCTGTCATGTTAAGAGCCCCAACCCACCAGTTCGTTGAAGTGTAGTTAGGATCGAGTCTGCTGGAATGTTCATTCACCGTGTAAAATGTTCCTTCTAAATAAACGTAACACAACACAGCAGGAACCCACAACCAGATTACAGCCAAATATATCTTCACTCTCTTCTTTGTAACATGAACGTGATATTTTAACGGGTTGCATATAGCAACACAGAGGATGACGCTTAGTCCCATCAGAGAAAAACATTTAACAGAGACAAAGGCTGCGACCAAACCCATTCCAAACATTAGTTTTGGCTCGTAGAAACTAACTATCAGAAACGTGGCAGTGTTTAAGTGTAACATCACATCCGCCAGAAGCTCGTTAGCAATGAAATGTCCTATGACGCCAAAAAGCATCCTGGATTTTACAAGAATCATTAGAATGAAAATGTTGTTGGAAAATCCCCATAATATGACACAGCTGCTTGCGACTGCAGTATTCTTAGAGATGTCATCAGAAATGTTTGTTGCATTCATTGTCAAGTTAAATCCCTGTTCAAAATTAATATCACTACATTCTGCTTTACACTTGCTGTACTTCTTTACACACACTATATTTTTCATGAAATTAAAATATTTGAAAACGGAATATATTGTTATCCTTTACAGGAAACACTCCCGCAAACATTCTGATTATACTGTTTCTGCTTTCATATTGTCCATAAGTCACTTCAGCGGTTTCTTTTATTTCCCTGAATAAAGAAGCCAAAGTCTTTTATCTTGCGACAGAAATTCCTATAAATTATTTCCGAAGTTTATCACACATTATGCTGAAATAAGATATTCTGTTGTATCATCACGTCCTCCATCATTTACATTTTAGCTTTCATTCTCTATTGATTGGTTAAAGTATGTCAAGGGGGTATTGTCTGAAGGTTTGATTGACAACATGAGCCGAGTATAACTGTGTAATTAAGAGTGTGACTATTGAATATATAACCACTGATCTTTTGTTTTGATCGCATTGCTTTCTTTCTTATTTCAATTAAATAATCAAACAATGAACAGTATTTTGTGATATAGACAAGATATATGTGTCTTTAAATGTATACGGACAGTTTTCTTTGTAGAGTATAATTTAAAAAAACAAAAAACAAAACAAGAACTGTATCTAATTTCTTAAAGGTTATAAAGAGACTCGCTGACTAACAGCAGATAAACATTTAATTCTTTTTGCACATTTGATTCTGTTGTTATTCACATTCTGTTAGAGTCTGGAGAAAACGCAAAGGATAACAGATCACACAATGTAGGTAACGCCAGACAGTTTGTTTACTAGTACAGTACTCAGAACAGTTGTATTCTTATAGAATAACAGAACTCGTTTATTTATATGTATGTATGTATAAGTATGTATGTAGTGTGTGTGTGTGTGAACGTATGTATGTATGTATGAAAGATGTGTGTATGCATGCATTATGCATGCATCTATTTATATATATGTGTGTATGTGTGTATGTATGTATGTATGTACGTACGTACGTACGTATGTATGTATAGAATATGTGGATACATCAGTGGACAGAGATATATTGTAAACAGTTGTGTAACCAATTTTATTTTTTAAAGTCAAAAGATGTTCGCTAATGTCAATGGTTTAATATTCTGCTAGTGCATTACCACTGAAACACCACATTTTATCTAGGTTAATAAATAAAAAGATCAGGAAACAGAGTTATTTCCCTTGATTTGCAATCGGAACCGAAAACGCTTTGTTTGATCAGTTACATGTTCTCTTTCTTTCCTTTCTTTTCATTAATAATCAATGTTTCAAAAACAAAAAATACCAAACAACTGACGAACGAATAGTAAAGTCAAGCACTTATAAAATCGCCTTCTTCCGAAATAATTTATTAACATTATTATTTTATTCATTTATGAAATATTAATAAAACACTATTATATTTGCGACCTGTGAATTCAAGGTATAAGGTCAACTAAAATTTATTCTGTTTAGTTTCAGCCTGTCTGCAACTTTCTCTGTATTTGCTGTTTGTCTACTTTTTACCACTTTACTTAAAACATTTGTCGACGAAATCTTGAAAATCCACAAAATTTCGAACTTGCCTCCATTTCCCTCCTGGAAAGTTATCTTTTAAGTTATCGTAAGTTCCACTACACGATCATGACAGTCCCTTCTCAACCTACTTTCCACGAAGATAAGAGTATTTAAACATCATAAACTAACAATCCTCACCCAACCTGTATTTTTCTACTGTACATTTGTTTTGATTTGTTTTGTGTTTTTGTTTTTATAATGTATGACATTTCTTTAAATCAAGGGTGCGCAATATGTCGATCGGACAGACAGTGTGGGTAGATCGCATAAACAGTGTGGGTAGATCACATACACATCGTGGGTAGATCACATAGACAGTGTGGGTAGATCGCATAGACAGTGTGGGTAGATCACATAGAGAGTGTGGGTAGATCACATAGAGAGGGTGGGTAGATCACATAGACAGTGTGGGTAGATCACATAGACGGTGTGGGTAGATCACATAGACAGTGTGGGTAGATCACATAGACAGTGTGGGTATATCACGTAGACAGTGTGGGTAGATCACATAGACAGTGTGGGTAGATCACATAGACAGTGTGGGTAGATCACATAGACAGTGTGGGTATATCACGTAGACAGTGTGGGTAGATCACATAGACAGTGTGGGTAGATCGCATAGACAGTGTGGGTAGATCACATACACATCGTGGGTAGTTCACATAGACAGTGTGGGTAGATCGCATAGACAGTGTGGGTAGATCACATACACATCGTGGGTAGATCACATAGACAGTGTGGGTAGATCGCATAGACTGTGTGGGTAGATCACATAGACAGTGTGGGTAGATCACATAGAGAGTGTGGGTAGATCACATAGAGAGGGTGGGTAGATCACATAGACATTGTGGGTAGATCACATAGACAGTGTGGGTAGATCACATAGACAGTGTGGGTAGATCACGTAGACAGTGTGGGTAGATCACGTAGACAGTGTGGGTAGATCACATAGACAGTGTGGGTAGATCACATAGACAGTGTGGGTAGATCACATAGAGAGTGTGGGTAGATCACGTAGACAGTGTGGGTAGATCACATAGACAGTGTGGGTAGATCACATAGACAGTGTGGGTAGATCACATAGACAATGTGGGTAGATAGCACAGACAGTGTGGGTAGATAGCACAGACAGTGTGGTTAGATCACATAGACAGTGTGGGTAGATAGCATGACACTAAAAAATAGCCTATCATCCATCCTGCAGCCTTAATAAATGTATTATTATTATAAATTTTTTTTTGTAGGCAGATCATTTTGACTTGGTCATTTAAAAACAAGCTCGCAAGCCAAAAAAGTGTGGGCACCCCTGCATTAAATTGTTGTTATGTCTCTTATATTCTGTGTGTTGTTCTTACATTCTGTGTGTTGTTCTTACACTGTTATATTACTTATAACACAGCTGTTATGTGTACTAAAGTTTAATGTTTCGGTAACTTTTAGGATTAGAGTTTTTCATTTTTCGGACTGGGGCTCCCCCTTATTACTCCCCCTTAATATATACATATATATATATATATATATATATATTAAAAACGAATCACGACTAATGTTATTCAACTATTGCAATTTAAAATAAAAAGAGATGTTATAAAAATTAACGAAATGTACAGTAATATTATAATTTTTCTGTTTGTTTGTTTTTAAATAATCTTAGAGTAGGAAGCGGACAACAAAATTTCATAATGAATTTCTAATTTTTTATTTTTTACTTTTGATTTTTAAATTGTTAAAACATTAACTTTATTTTATTTTATTTGTATGTGTGTTTGAAAAATTTAACTTTTGAATACAAATATATGCTTTCTTTTTGAGATATGGCGCTTTGAATACTACGACATTGCTATAGCATCAGCAAAGGTAATATGAGCCATTTTCTCATCAGAAACCTTAACTTGATTAATTAACCAATGACAGTGGCCGCATATTGAGATCTGTTTTACTGCTACTACAAGAAATTAGTCACACATTTTCAAGGCTGGTATGTTGTATCAAAATATATGAAAATGAGAAAAACAAAAACTTTAAATGACATATGTACAAAAAACAAAACAGAAAAAGAAACAGCATTTTTTGACAGTGTCTCATTCCATTTCTGATGATCATTGTTAACTAGAACTTAAAAGCCTGACGTTGTTGCACACAGAGAGCATCATGGAGTTCTTTACAGTGATCATTGTTGTCTGCTTGATGATACAATCCCCCAAACATGAAAAAAAAAACCCATACAAAACGTCTTTTTATGACATCAACAATCACCATATGATAAAATACATAAATGGCTATAACTTATTAACTGTCATATTGCTTCTACGATATGTAACATACTGAAGCTGAAGGTGCCGATAAAGGCTTAACTACAGCCAAAGGTGTTAAAATAATTTGTCTTATCTCCAAGATAAATACACTTTACAAAACCAGTTTATTTCTTTATATTCGCTTTTATTTTATTTTTTTTTTTATACAATATTTGTCATTTATAAATACATTTATTCTTATTTAAGAATACAAGGAAGAGAGAGAGAGAGAGAGAGAGAGAGAGAGAGAGAGAGAGAGAGAGAGAGAGAGAGAGAGAGAGAGAGAGAGACAGACAGACAGACAGACAGACAGATGTAAACAGACAGTTGGATAGACACATCGCATATACACAACACTGTATAATCTGTTAACTAGTTCTAGAATGACATCTAATCATGGTCAGATCGATTACCCAGGCAACCGATAACCAAATATATTTTTAACTTATCTTTGTTTGTACCATGTCTGATTCTTTCACATCTACTACAAAGTTCAGAGTCGACACCGCAACAATAGCGATGTAATTTCTTGTGTCTGTATATCTACCTTTCTGTAGATGCAGGTACGTAGAATAAAAGTAGCTATTTTGACTGCCAGTATATATATATATATACACAGACAGAGAGAGAGAGAGAGAGAGAGAGAGAGAGAGAGAGAGAGAGAGAGAGAGAGAGAGAGAGAGAGAGAGAGAGAGAGAGAGGCATAAATAAGTAACAACAACAACAATAACAGTAATAATGATAATATCTGTACTTGAGAGTTTGCGCATTTGTATGTGTGTCGTTAGATTAGTTGTTTGTTTTTATTTTTTGTTTTTCTTGGGGGCCGGTTTTTTGTTGTTTTTTTTCTCTGTGAAAAGTAGTACAAGGTCATTTCAACATAAGAAGGCTTTAATAATAAAAACAAACTGAACAGCAAATGGCAGGGCGTGTGACGTTCAGAAACACACAACAAAATATATACAGTATATATGTATAAGAAAGAAAGAACCCACCCATTTCCATTAAGAATATGTCCATTCGTTACAAATCCAACAAACACGTAACAGTTTGCATAGGTCACGTTGTCAATCAAACCTGTCACTATAGATACATAATTCATTTTTTTTGTTACGCGTGTTAACCAATGAGAAGCATTAGAAAGCAAAATATAAAGTTTGAAGAAATTATCGCAGCCACATTTCTCTCACTAAATAAATGTGTTTGATTTTCCACTACGAGAAGACAAGATATATAAGTTAACCTCATACAAAGTGATATTTTCAAGAACATATAAAGAAAAGAAGTGCAGTGACTTTTAGAAGATATTCCAATAAAAGGAACGATTCCAGCGTGTTTTATTTTTAATTTCATTATTGTTTAATCTGGTCCACATCAGTATTTTTATATCAAGAAATTTTATATTTTTGGTATAAGAAGTGAAGTAATATATTCATTCTGAAGAAGAAATAATAATGTAATGATGTCGGTGAACGTGCCGATATCTCTGACACTGTTTTCAAATGGTTTAATTTCATCATTGTTGAACCTGTACTTCATCAGTGTGAAATCAGGAAAGTTTATGTTGTTTATATGAAAGGAAAAGACACATTTTAATTCTGAACAAGAAATAACGATGTCTGTGAACGTAACCAATATTTCTGACGCTACGTCGGAAAAAGTGTTGTTAGCGGGAAGCTCTGTTATACTGTTTGGATTTTCAAACAACATCTTCACACTGGTAGTTCTTGTAAAATCTGCAATGAGTTCTGGGGTTATTGGCCTGTTCTTGGTTAATGAAGTTGTATCAGACATAATGCTGCAGATCAGTTCAGAGACGTATTTCATCGCCAACGTCTTCAAGGTAAAGTTCATCTTGACATCGGCTTTGATACCCGCCGTATCATCCGTTAAATGTTTCTCAATGATGGGGTTGAGTATAGTCTTGTGTACAGCTATATGCAATCCTTTCAAATATATTGTGTATGTTACAAAGAAGAGAGTGAAGATGTATGTGGCAGTAATCTGGCTTTGGCTTCCCGTGGTGTTGTGTTACGTTTATTTTGAAGGAACATTTTTCACGATGAATAAACTCACTAAAAGACTCGATCCTAACTACACTTCAACGAACTGGTGGGTTGGGGCTCTTAACATGACAGGTTTTGCTGCTGTTCCTTTGACTGTGATTACTGCGTGCATGATAAAAATAGCCAGACATCAAAATGCTGCAGTTTTAACCAATTGTTACGTTAAGAGAACGACTGAAAGCAAAATTCGCTTGGTTAATTTGAACACGATCATGTTCATCATGTACATACTGACACAGTTGCCGTTTCATGTCGCTTACTCCCTTCATATCGTTGATCAAAGCCTAATGGTATCAGTGATAATTACCTACCTTCTATACAGCCTGATGAAGCTCTTTGTTTATTTACTTCTGATGCGTAATTTCAGATATACGGCGATGAAGATGTGTTGTCATGTTTGTCTGAACAAACCAAGTGCTAAAACGACCAGGTTTCCCTCAGTGAAAGCCGTACCGAATGGTAACACTGACGTAGCTGTATAACTTAGCCTTATAAAAAAAAAACTAGAAAATTCCCATCTTCAAGTAAGAGGAGAAGACTAATAATTACAGGGGAAAATTATGAACATAATTCTATAATTTAAACAGAGCTGAGAGAAATATCATGTTCAACCAACAAAAAACAGCACTGCAAATAGTCTCTGTATTCTCTCAACAGTGAAATTATACTGAAATAAATGAAACAGATTATTGTTATATGTCATAAGTATAGAAACACTGACCTGGAATAACAATTAATTTCTGGTTTAGATATTTGTGCTAATATGGTAATACATATTAGATGTTTTATGATTACATTAAAATTGCTAAACCTTTTGAAATAATGTTTTGTATATTCCCAGGTTAGAATTTTATTGCTGTCAGTGATAAAATATAGCGATGATATTTGGTGTAATTACATCTTGAGTTGTTACTTTTTCATTACTGCGATTTGTTTGTCTTAATAATTATGTTGATTATAATGATGATGATGATGATGATGATGACGGTTATAACAATAATAATAATTGTAATGATGATGACGATGTTTTTATTGATAACAAATTCAAAAATGTACATCAGTTAATTTTTATTCTATTATTTCTTTAATTACTTCATTATTCTTTCTTTAATCGTAACTATGTTATCTTGGATATTTACTTCAAAAAAGAAAAAATATATATATTTTTCTATTATTTATTTATTTCATTATGCATTATTTAACTGTCACTTTGTTATTATGGAGATTTGCTTGAAAAAATGACAGCAATCGTGATGTTGGTGATGATGATAACAATAATTATAACAACGCTGATGATGATGATGATTAGCATACACCAGTTAATGATTTATATATCAGTCTATATAATGTACGTTAAATGTTTTCATGCTAGACTAGAAAAATAAGAATAAAATGACTTCTTCCTCTAGACACATTAGGGCGAAGCGAGTTTTGTTAAAGGTGAAATAAGACAATACGACATAAAGAAGCCATGGTCATAAAGATAAAATGAAACTAAACATTTATATATCGATGCTTATTTTTTCTTTTTTTTGCTTCATAAAATATGGCCTTCAACAAAATATTGTATACAGACTCGTGCCAGAAATGAAAAAATTATTTAACAAAGGTTTTATTCTTACGTTTGTTTACGATTACTTGCAGCCTGCTTTCTCGAATGTGAAAATGAATGTGAACAAAAAAAAGAAAATGAACGTGCTAATCAAAGCAAGCTGTTGTATACAGACTCATGCCATAAGTGATAAAATTATTTAACAAAGGTTTTTTCCTTTTATGTTTGTTTTCGATTACTTGTAGCCTGCTTTTTTCGAGTCTCGAATCTCTACTTACGTTGGATTATTAATTGTAATCTTTACTGTACATGTAATTCAGTCAGTTATCATGTCCATCTCAGTTCATTTGATTTGTATACAGATTTAAAACAACTGCGTTTTTTGTTGTTGTTTTTTGTCACAACAAGAAGTAAAACAATGCAGTTTTGCAGCTCTTCATGGAGTTGGTCACATGATTCATTAACGAAATCACATAGCTTGACGAAAACAACGGAAGTTCACTGGCCGAGTGCTAATGGAGTTTTCGTGATGGTTGGACAAAATGGAGGCAAAAATATATCGTTACTTTCAACTTCCAAGTGATGTATTTTAAATTAAATTAAATTAAATTAAATCAGATTTATAAAACGGAAAAAAAAGGAAAAAGAAGGCATGGGTTAAAAATGGGTTAAAAATGAGGAGAAATTTAGTCGTATAGGGCCACTGTTTATTTAATATGCGATTTTTAATTTATTTTTTGTATTACATATATATATAAATATATATAAAACTGGGATATACACCATTTATATATCAAATTAATGCTCGCACATTTATCATCATGATAATGATTGTCTTCAGTATTAGCATCATCACCATCATTATTATCATAATTATAATCATCATCAACATTGTTCATGTTATTGTTATTGGTAGATTTAGCAGCAGAAGAATGAATAATATTCTAGGTTACTAACAGTGACATAATAATAATAATAATAATAATAATAATAATAACAGTAATAATAATAATAAACATTAATAATGGCAGAAGGAGTAATTACTGGTATAATATTAGTAATCGTTGTTGCAATAACAGTAGCAGTACTATTATTTATTAGTAGTAGTAGTAGTAATAATAGTTGTAGTTTAAGTCAAGGTAGTACTGGTGAAGTTATTACAAGTGGTTGTTGTAGTAGTAGTAATAGCTGTTGCTGTAGCAACCGTACCAGTAATACTGATTTTAATATATAATTACGTTTTATATTATTATGAACTAAAAAGTAATTTCTGAAGAATAGAAATAATAATAATAATAATAATAATAATAATATATATATATATATATATATTAATTTGCTTCAGTCGAATTTATATAATCTATGTAACAAGAAATATATAAGCTGGCACAAAATACGTAGCATATATTAATATTTTTCTCATAGTGTTGCTTGATTAATAATTTTGAATTTAATTTCTCATCGACAGAATGTAATCTTGAAAGTCGTTTTATTAATTTTTGTTTACTGTTAATCATAGACGTTTTTATTCCTGGATTTTTTTGTTGTCATGTAGGTTTTTCATTTATTAAGATTAAATCCTTTCAGTTGGTTTGTTAATGGTTTTTTCAAAACTTTTACATTTGAAATGCTCAGTTTATAATTTGTCGCTTCCATTGATTTTTTCTTCTTCTTTTTTTTTTTTTCTTTTTCATTATCTGTAAACCACGTTACCTCATGTAATTAAACATGGGATTATGGCGTCTTTAGAAACTCATGTTTAATAACGTATTCACAGATCACAGATAAAAACGTAAAGAACCAAAGTAATTTCAAGTCATTAATAAATAATTAATAGGAAAATATGAAAAAAATAATTAAAGAAAAGGAAACATGTGCAAATGTTATTTTATAGTTTGGTTCTGTACTGTTGTTTTTATATATATATCTCTCTCTCTCTCTCTCTCTCGTTTCTCTCTTAGTTTACGTTTATTCATTTATTTAATTTGTTTTATTGTATAAACGTTTATTACACAATTCACTGCAAATATCAGTTATTGTTTTTCAGTATCCTTCCAATGTTCTTCAAATGAAGTCTTATCATAATTAGTAATATTCTTTAGCCCGTTGTAAGATAAATCTGCATGTCAAAATTTAACTTACCAGGACATATTTCACATCTTTCGTTGCATCACAGTTTCTGACAGTTTGTATGGGGGATATTATTAATAATAAATGTATTCACAACGGAGGTTACGGAACAGGTAAAGAATTCAGATTGCTATTGTTGCTGTAAATTCAACATTATTTTTTTTCTTTGAGAGTATTTATTTTAAAAATCAGTTAAATATCTTTGAATCGTTATTTACTGTGTATGCTCAGTCTTTTGTATGAATATTGCAAAACTTGCAATCAGACGTGAGTGAAAAGTTAACGAGCTAATCAGAGCGAACTCTTGTGAAGCACATCTACGACAGGCACGCTTTCTAACAGATCAGTTGTAGGCAGAACTACTTGTATATGTAAAAAGGCTCTTTAGAATGGGTACATTAATTTGCATATAATTACGTTGTTTCATTTTGCGTTATTTAACCTACAGGTCAATTGTGTGTGCATCATTCTGATCGTTTAGATATTGCCTATAACTGGAGTTTATTTCAAATATTAAGTTACGAAAATACACTCTTTTGACTAGAATTACATTCATAACATATAATAGTCTCGATAACTATAATTGCATATATTTTTAATATTTTTAATATTTTTGAAAATTTAGAAAGTTTCCTTTTTTTATGGACACATTTTGACAGTAGTATCACAGTCGTTCATTAAATACTTGGTGTCTTCTAATTTGGACTATAACTAGTAATCAATGAAATAAACGGCAGGTATTGTTTGCTTTGTGTTGTTAATTACGTCAAAGTATAAAAGTTTGTGTTTAAACGCGGATACACACATATACAGAAACTAATATATTTATGTATCTATGTATGTATGTATGTATGTATGTATGTATGTATGTACTAACGTATGTATGTATGTTTTAACGTATGTATGTATATATGTATGCATGCATGTATGTATGTATGTGTGAATATTTTGTACGTATGTATGTAAGGAGAATAAACGTTGCTATGTTATGTTAAATGACGTCACGACAGAACAATGACGTCACGACATAATCTGCTCACGTAGCTGGTTTTTATGTGTTTTATAGTTTTTAGCTGACGTTTTGCAGTTAATCCCTGAGTAACAACGGCTACGACAGTTTTCTAGCGTTGTCTTCCTTGTTTCCGAAAATGATTTTAATTTCGTTACATAAGTATATACGTATGTAAGTATTTATAACTATGTGATCTTTCGTGTATGCATATGTGATGTAGGTATGTATATATATGTTATGTATGGATGTATGTGTGAATTATGTATGTGTGCGTGTGTGCATGTGTGTATGCATGTATGATCTGAATGAATGTATAAATGTATGTATGAAATATATATCTGTATATTACGTATGTGTATGTGTATCTAACAGAATAAACATTGTTATATAAAACAATAAAATGACGTCATATCATTGTCACTTTATGCTCATTACCTGGAGATGCTGTTGACTGCCTGTATATTTCATATATACTTGGCTGTTCTGGTAACTAACTCACATAATGTTCTCCAACCAACATAGCTTACTAGCGCTATGTCCAAGACGTTATTGAAAATACCGAAAATTACTTAATGCAACTCCATTAGCTTTGTAAGTAAGTCCGCTAGAACAAATACAGACATACATACATACATATGTACATACATACATACATACATACGTACATTCATACATACATACGTACATACATACATTCATAGACACATACATACATACATACATACATACATACATACGTACATTCATACATACATACATACATACATACAAACATACGTACATACATACATACATACATTCATTGACACATACATACATACATACATACATATACACATACATACATATATACATGCTTACATACATACATACACACACACACACATATATACATACACACATACATACATACATACATACAAGCACATAATTTACTGCACTGTATAGCATTTGTTTTTCGATATCCACATTACATTCTTCATATCAGTTGTTTTCACAATTTAAAATAGTCTGTTAAAAGTATAGCGAGTGACGCAGAAATAGCAAGAAAACTGTAAATCCATTAATTCCAAAATATTATTTATTATTTATTACTTTTAGATGATTTTTTTTTTTTACAATAATTCAAACACAGATTAGAACAGTTTATATTCACTACCATTCAGGCTATGTGAACAAAGTATTTGGACATTATCACTATATGCGGCGTGAAAATATAAAAGATATGCGTAAATGTATTGCCATTTATATATATATACATATATATATGAAAATATAGTTATATATACATAGAAAAATGTCTTAAATTATCAAACTAAACAATTTACTGGATTATATCTGAAATGTATTAGAGTCGCTAGTGTATTTGGATATCATTAATAATAAATTATTTCATAATGAAGCTAATAAAACAAATAAAGTATTCAAATAGTTGTAAATTCAACGTTATTTTCATGTTATTTATTCTGTGAAAGTATTTATTACAGGAAGAAACAAAATCAATTGAATGTCTCTTATTATCATTAATAAACTACATTCAGTCTACTGTGGCTATTGCAAAATCGACCAGCTGACTTGTGCTTGTGGTCATTTTATTGTGAAAATATTTAAGATAAAAAAATAATAATAAAAAATAAAAACTTTCAAGGAAATATCTGTTTGAATTATTAAACAGCTATATTCTGTCTTCTGCAACAACTGGTATAAGCAATTCACCAAAGGACAAGTTTTATATATACAAAGTACGTTAGAGAATGAGTATATTAATTTACTGATGTTACCTTTAATATTACTTGACTGATTCCTAACTCCTTAACATCATCTTTTGAGCAGAAATGCATTCGCAAGTTGCAGTAGTCTAGATGAATATAATTATATACTAGTATTTTAAATATCTTCAAAATACCTCTGATCGAAAGATTGCCTGGGGAAAAAAAAGAAAAAAGAAAAAGAAAAAAAAAACTGGAAGAAAGAAGAAAAAAAGGCCGAAATATTATTATTATTATTATTATTATTATTAATATTATTATTATTATTATCATCATTATTATTATTATTATTATTATTATTATTTTTATTATTACTATTACTATTACTATTATTATTATTATTATTATTATTATTATTATTATTATTATTATTATTATTATTATTATATCAAACGCAATGACACTACTACTACTACGGCAGCTTCTACCGCTATTACTAAGGTGCTAATACTATTTATTCTTCTACTAACCTTCCACTAGAAATATCACTGTGATGAATGTTAATGTAATTTCAGTTACACAAAGAACTCTGATATAAAACCTTAACTTTCTTTTATTCTCTTGCTGACTTCCTGCAACAACTACCGAACCATTAATTTTATCCGGCAAATACTGAGATGAATCTGCCTTTAAAATATAAAAAAACGAAACGTTAAAAACTGTATCTAACAGTATATAAAAATTAATTCATTTCTAAAGAAGGCTGTGTTTGATTTTTACTGATATTTGACATAAATTCACTTAAAGTTCACTGATGTAGAATATGTCTTTCATTAGCAAGCTATGTTTTATATATATATATATATACATATATATATTAACTATTAGCGGTGATATTCATATTCAAATTAATATTATTATTACAGACAGCCCTCGCTGTTCATTTCCCCTGTGTACGTCGTTTGTCACATACTCGACAACAAACAAAGGACAACGTTTCAATTAAGGTATTTTCTGTTTCACATTTACATCGTTTTGGGCAATATGAAGAGCAACGTGGCGATTAGAATAAACACTACAACGTATGAATTTGATTTCTCTTGTTCTCTTAACATAAAAATGGCTAAAACTGATACTTTTCTGATACATTCATAATTACCAAAAGAAGAAAAAAGGAACAGCAACTACATCTGTCATGTTAAGAGCCCCAACCCACCAGTTCGTTGAAGTGTAGTTAGGATCGAGTCTGCTGGAATGTTCATTCACCGTGTAAAAACTTCCTTCTAAATAAACGTAACACAACACAGCAGGAACCCACAACCAGATTACTGCCAAATATATCTTCACTCTCTTCTTTGTAACATGAACGTGATATTTTAACGGGTTGCATATAGCAACACAGAGGATGACGCTTAGTCCCATCAGAGAAAAACATTTAACAGAGACAAAGGCTGCGACCAAAGTTATTACAAATAGAAAGTAGCTATTAGAAATGTTGTAGTGTTTAAATGTCACATCGTTTCGGCTAGAAGCTCATTGGCCATAAAGCAAAAAACATCCTGGATTTTTCACAAATATCAGGATGTTGGAAAATACTCATAATACAACATAGTTGCTTCCGACTAAATTACCCTTAGAGAGGGTATCAGAGATGTTGGTTACATTCGCCTTTCAAACAGAATATTAGTTGCTGTACGCTTGGGCACATGGTATATTATTTGATATTGTTAAAGTATTTGAAAACGGAATATATTGTTATCCTTTGTAGGGAACACTTTAATATTTTGATTGTATTGTTTCAGCATTTGTCATTAAGTCACTCTAACTGATTCTATTATTTCGAAAATGTGTGTCATATTATTCACCAATAAATAGCTTGTGTGTGTGTGTGTATGTGTGTGTGTGTGTGTGTGTGTGTGTGTGTGTGTGTGTGTGTGTTGTCTGCGTTTATATATTTGTGTATGTATGTATCTATGAGTGTATGTCAATGTGCACCCATTTCTTTTTAATTCAGCAGATGATCATTTAAGTTCTATTTTGCTAGAGTATTAACACAGAAACAATAAGACCAAGAAACGCCATTATCTCTCTATGTATATAAGTATTATAATTTTATACATATTACAAAACCTGCTGAAACATAGAAACGTCACTTTTACAATACAGAGTCATCTCCCTTGATCTGATAACGAAAACGGTTTGTCTGACCAGTTACGTATTTTTTTCATTATGTAATTTAAAACAATAAAAATAGAAATAAAGAAAGAAACACACAAAAGACGAAAACACAATAAATAAATAATATACAAATAATGTATATAACAGTTATAAATAAATAAATTAATTAATTAATTAAAAAAGAAAAAAAGAAACACATACAAATTAACAATTACAGATATTCGAGAGTTTTCTTTTCCTACTTTTCAGTAATTAATTCTTTTAAATGTTTATTACTAACTTTAATTACTTTGGTTGTTTATATTTTTATCTGTTATCTATGAATACCTTATTAAACATCAGTTTCTTAAAAAAGAAAAGAAAAAAAGAAACACATAAAAATTAACAATTACAGATATTCGAGAGTTTTCTTTTCCTACTTTTCAGTAATTAATTCCTTTAAATGTTTATTACTAACTTTAATTACTTTGCTTGTTTATATTTTTATCTGTGATCTATGAATACCTTATTAAACATCAGTTTCTTAACTATTGATTTTGGATTATAAAGACCAAATAAAAAAAAATAAAAAATAAAATAAAAAATTGATAATAATAATAATAATAATGAAAATATTAATAAAGTAAAAACACAAAGAAAAAATATATATAAACAGAGCATTTCAAATGTAAAAGTTTAATATATGTATATATTTATATCTATATTTAAACGAACTGAAAGGATTTAATCTTAATAAATGAAAAAACCTACATGATAACAAAACATTAATAAAATGGCTTTCAGGATTACAGTGTATCGATCTGAAACTAAATTTAAAATTATTAATCAAGCAACGCTATGAGAAAGATATTAATATATATATATATTTTTTTATTATTATTTCTTTTCTCTTTTATGTTGTAATCAAATGCCGGTGATTTGTGCAAGACGCAGAAAATGATTAACGTAAATACTTAAAAAGGAAAAGTTTATATGTTTCATACTAAATATTATCCCTATATCACTACTCCCACTGTTACGACTATTACTACTATCACTACTTCTTCTTCTTTATTATTATTAGTATTGTTATTATTAGCAGCAGTAGTGGTAGTAGTAGTAGAAGTACTAGTATATCAAACGGAATACCTCAAACACAGCTGCCTCAACTACCAGTGTTAATCCCTATTGTTATTACAAATCTACTTATACTAGATGCTTATTCTTCTAGTACTAACTTGCCAGTTATGTTACTTCCACTCCTACCACTACTACTACTACTACTACTACTACTACTACCACAACCAACCTAACACTACCGCTCGGAAGAACAATTTTGAGTACTTTTATTTGTCCAGTCTAATGAGTGTTGAACGTGTAGAAAGTTAATTCTAGCTAAACGATTTCTTTAAGTAATTTCAAGCTTTTCACACTAAGACATTTACCTATCGGCATTCAATGCTAATCCATAGGACTGGAAAACTTAACGCAAACTAACAATAGCTGATGTCTTTTCTGTTTCTTAAAAGAACCAAAATAAGCTGTCTAAACGGACAGAAATGCAAGTCTTGCTGTAATTTTAATAATAATAATAATAATAATAATAATAATAATAATAATAATAATAATAATAATAATAATCATCATCATCATCATCATCGTAATAAATATGCAAGTGTTAATATGATATACAAATAATGTATATAACAGTTATATATAAATAAATAAATAAATAAATAAATAATTCAAAAGGTTTAACAATTGTAATGTAATCATAAAAGGTACAACAGTATGTAATATTTTATTAATATAATTACCTGAAGCAAATATACAACAACAAAATTACAAATTACATATTATCCTAGATTTATTTACAGCATACATAGATCGTACTATTTCCAATGCTGTTTATTTTTTTTATCCGTCCTCAATATGTAACGGAGAAGGTCAACATTTTTCACTTTTATCTAAAATGCACAAAAGTATTCGTCTTATTCTCTTGTAATTATCAGTCTTTTCCTCTCATTCAAAAATCATTTTTTGTTTTTGTTTTAATAACGCTAACTTCGATACCTTGTTGAACATCTGTTTCCAGTAGGCAGGGTTTTCGCTGAAGGAATGCCTGTAGATTTTGAACTGGTTTTGTTCACACAAAGATGACAACACATCTTCATCGCGGTATATCTGAAATTCCGCATCAGAAATAAATAAGCAAAGAGTTTCATCAACATGTACAAAATATAGATAATAATCAATGCTACCATTATGCGTCCATCAACGATATGCAGGGAATAAACGACGTGAAATGGCAACTGGGACAAGATGTACATGATGAAAATGATCGTGTTCGAATTAGCCAAGCGTATTTTGCTTTCAGTCGTTCTCTTAATGTAAGAATTGTTTAAAACTGCAGCATTTTTATGTCTGGTTATTTTTATCATGCATACAGTAATCACAGTCAAAGGAACAGCAACAAAACCTGTCATGTTAACAGCTCCAACCCACCAGTTCGTTGAAGTGTAGTTAGGATCGAGTCTCTTCGAATATTCATTCACCGGATAAAAAGTTCCTTCCAAATAAACATAACACAACACCAAGGGAACCCAGAGCCAGATTACTGTCACATATATCTTCACTCTCTTCATTGTAACATACACAAGATATTTCAAAGGGTTGATTATAGCTGTACACAGGACTATACTTAGCCCCATCATAGAGAAACATTTAATGGATGCAAAGGCGGGTATCAAAGCCGATGTAAAGACAAATTTAGACTTGAAGATGTTGATGATGATGTACGTCACTGTATTAATTTGCAGCATTATGTCTGATACAATTTCATTAACCAAGAACAGACCAATGACACCAGAACTCATTGCAGATTTTACTAGAACTACCAGAGTGAAGATGTTGTTTGAAAATCCAAACAGTAAAACAGAGCTCCCCACTAACATAACTTTTTCCGACGTAGCGTCAGAAATATTGGTTACGTTCACAGACATCGTTATTTCTTGTTCAGAATTAAAATATGATTTTTTTATATATATATAAATATATATAAATAATATAAACGTTCCTGATTTCAGAGTGAAGTACAAGTTACACAATGATGATATTAAAATATCTGAAAATAGGAAACTGTGAAGTCTTTTCTTTTTGAAGAAGTATACTACCATACGTTGAAAATTATCCTAAATAATTTTTCATATCCGTAGTAATTTCCTCTTTTTTTTTTTTTTTTTTTGTTTTAAAATAGAACTTTGGTGACTTTTATGTTGTTTTCTGATAATCAAACAAATAATTCAGTACTTACTTCGTGAGAGAAATGAGACTTTGCTCATCTTTTCATCTTTTATACTCTACTTTCCTATTCTTCTCATTGGTTAACGTGTTAAATAAAATTATATATGAGAATTTTGACTGACGTATATATTAAACCAGTGGTCATTTGTTTGATTGAAACAGATGGGGTCTATCTTTCTTATTATATTTTTGGTTTGTTTCTGAACCAAACCACGCCCCGAGTTAAATCTCTGTTTATTATTAAGCGTTTTATTTTGAAACAACGTTGCATTATCTCCTATCATGTTCATAAACACACGCACACACACATGCACATACGTTTTTGTAGAGAATATTACAGACAGCGAATATGTATAATCAGGAATTATGTATAATCCTCACAACATACAGGTAGCATGTACAATGTTTGATTTACTCAGAAATTAAGTATTATCCCTTCAAATCATTTACATACAGTTCCCTGAAACTGTCTAACCTTTTATTATTAAATTATACAGTCCTGCTTATAGCATATAATAAATGTAAGTTATTTTAGTACTACCATTATGCACCAAGGTGAAATGGTGAAGAAATATTTTAAAACAAAAACAAAAAAATAACACAAAAGACAATATTAATCAGTTATAAATTTCTGTTTTCATCATAACTCGGGGAAAAAAAAAATATTCAGATCATAACATATTTAATGCATATTATTAATAAAGAGAATAAATTTATGGTAACGCTTAATGATATGTGAAAGACAAATAATCAATATATTGTCTGTAATTGTCAAGATTTCATCATAATACATATATATACATAGAGAGATTATTGCGTTTTATGATCTTGCTGATGGCATAGTTAGATATAGTCCGGTATTTCTCTGTCAGTTCTGTAGTAAAATGGGATATAAATGAATTCCAGCGACCAACTGCTGAAATTTAAAAAATAAAATGCGTGTTCATTGACACACACTCATAGAAACATACATATAAACAGAGATATACAGGCATCATCACAGAAACACACACACACACACACACACACACACAAATCACACACACTATTTATTGGTGAATAATAAGATAATATGACATGTAATTTCCAAATAATAGAACCAGTTAGAGTAATTGAATGACATAGACTGAAACAACACAATCAAAATTTAAAGTGTTCCCTATAAAGCATAAAAATATATTTCGTTTTCAAATACTTTAATAGCATCTAATAATATATTCCGTCTACAGTGAACAGCTACTAATATACTACTTGAAAGGTGAATGTAACTAATAATTCTGATTTCATCTCTAAGGATAATTTAGTGGCGAGAATCTGTGTTGTATTAGATATAAGCAACATTTTCATGGTAATAATTCTTGCAAAATCCACGATGCTTCACGTTGTTACAGACCACTTTATGGCCAATGAGCTTTTAACAGAAATGATGTGACACTTAAACACTGCGACATTTCTACGAGCCAAACCTAATGTTTGGAATGGCTTTGGTTGCAGCCTTTGTCTTTGTTAAATGTTTTTCTCTGATGGGATTAAGCGTCATCCTCTGT
>CM022671.1:6693726-6738726 GCA_012295275.1 Chrysomallon squamiferum | reverse complement strand
AAATAATCGCGCGAGATAAGAAAGTAGTTAGGTAGGTATGTAGAATGACAAATACTAGAGTGTGTGTGTGTGTGTGTGCGTGTGTGTGTGTGTGTGTGTGTGTGTGTGTGTGTGTGTGTGTGTGTGTGACTTCATAACGATAGATAATAACATCACGGCTTTTTATTTAAAAATTGGTAATTCCCTATACTTTAATCACTAAATTGTGTATGTATGTAAAGTTACTGGTTTCTTTAGACATACAATATATATCGTATAAAATAGCGTAAGAAAAGTTATAACATTTTCCGTTTTTATTTCATTTGATTTACATTTAATGACAAATTTGACGCATTTTTTTTTACCTATACGTGTGCTTGTTTGTATGTATGTGAGTGTGTTTATAGATTTGTATGTATACGTATATATATTGATTATATTATTGAAAAACCTACAGACGCACAAACACATATACACACACACACACACAACATACTTATATACATTATACACTTTGGTGATTAGAGTGTAGGGAACTACCAATGATCAATAAAATGTCAGGAGAAACAATGAGAAACACAGGTAAGTAGAATATAAAAGATGAAAAGATTAGCGTAGTCACATTTCTCTCACCAAATTAGTAGTGAAACGCGTAAACATTTTTCAAGAAGACAGAACCCACCCCCCCACCCACCCCAAAAAAAAATATATATAAAGAATATAATATCGATATGAAAAATCGATTTTTTTGTTTTTTGTTTATAAGGATAATTTTCAACGAATAATCATTTTTAAAAGATATTCACCAGAAAGGAAGAATTGCGTTTTTGATTCACCTGTACTACATCAGCGTGAAAACAGGAAAGTTTATATTTTGACATAAAAGGACAAGTCGTATATTAATACTGAGGAAGAAACAACGATGTCGGTGAACGTAACCGATTCCTCTGACGTTTTATCTAACGGCATTATTGCAGGGGGCAGTTCTGTTATACTGTTTACATTTTCAACGAGTGTCTTCACACTGGTCATTCTTGTAAAATCTGCAATGACCTCTGGAGTTACTGGTCTGTTCTTGGTTAACGAAGCTGTGTCAGACATAATGTTTCAAATCAATACAGTAATATTTATCATCAGGTCAAAATTTCTCTTCACTTATGCTCTGGTACCTGCCTTAGCATCCGTTAAATGTTTCTCTATGATGGGGTTAAGTATAGTCTTGTGTATTGCTATATGCAACCCTCTGAAATATCTTGTGTATGTTACAATGAAGAGAGTGAAGATATATGTGACAGTAATCTGGCTCTTGGTTCCTTTGGAGTTGTGTTATGTTTATTTAGAAGGAACTTTTTACACGGAGAATGAACAATCGAAGAGACTTGATCCTAACTACACTTCAACGAACTGGTGGGTTGGGGCTCTTAGCATGACAAGTAGAGCTGCTGTTCCTTTGACTGTGATTACTGCATGTATGATAAAAATAACCAGACATAAAAATGCTGCAGTTTTATCTCATTCTAACGTTAAGCAAACGACAGAAAACAAAATACGGTTGGCTAATTTCAACACCATCATTTTCATCACGTACATTGTGACAGAGTTGCCATTTCACATCGTTTTCTCCCTTCACATCGTTGATATCCGAGCAATGATATCAATGATTGTTGCCTACTTTTTCTGGAACTTGATGAAACCAGTTGGCTACTTAATTCTGATGCGCAATTTCAGATATACCGCGATGAACATGTGTTGTCACGTTTGCCTAAAAAACACAAGCGGTAAAACTACCAAAGATCCTTCTGTGAAAGCCGTGCCGACTGGAAACACAGACAAACAACAAAGTACAGGAGTTAGCGTTATAAAAACAACAAATGATTTTCAAATGAGAGGAGAAAACCAATAATTACACGAGAAAATTAAGAAAAGGATTTTGTATTTTAAACAAAACGGAGAAAAAAATAGCCACTTCCTCTATATCTTGCTCAAACGATTCGAGAATATCGTGCAGTACGTTCTATGTACCATGGGAATAGTGAAACAAAAACGACAGATGTGAATGACTCAATAGTTCCCTCTCAGATGTGTAATTAGTTTCTGGGTTGGTACTGTATATTTGTTTTAGACAATTATAGTAATAAACTAATACACATGAAACATTCGATTATTGCATTACAATTGTTAAACATATTGAAATAATATTGTGTTTATTCCTAAACTACAGTTTTATTTCTGACAGTGTAACAGTGTCTGTATGATATTTGGTATAATTGCATTTTTATTTTTATTATTACTTCATTAATTTTGACTTTATCTTTTAATAATGATGATGACGATTATGGTGAAGATGATAATAATAACAATAGTGTTTATGATGATGAGTATAATTATGCTTATAATAATCACTGTGTTCGGAATGACCGTAATATATATATATATATATATATATATATACACAAATATAAATATATCATTTATTTTATTTATTTCAAAGTAATGCTTGTTTTTTACCATGATAATCATCATTAGCATCATCATTATCTCATTATTATTATCATTATTATTACTATTACTGTTGTTGTTGTAGTTGTTGTTAAGATTAACTGCATTTTTAAATCTTCTAATTCTGTGGAATTAGATATCACTTCTACTGGTTTGTTTCTAGAATGCAGTCGTTACACTTTCAACACTCAATAAGTGGAATGAAAAATAAAGTACTCAAAAATGTTGTTCTGAAAAGTAATAATAATATTAATAGTAAAACAGCCACACAGAAGAAATACTAATACTAGTAATAGTAGTAATAGTACCCGTAGATTGATAGTGGTGGTGGTGGTAGTAGTAGTAGTAGTAGTAGAACAATAAGTAATATTTATAGGTTAGTAACAGTAGTAGCAGTGGCATTACGTTATAATAATAAATAATAATAATAATAATAATAATAATAATAATAATAATAATAATAGTAACAGCAGTAACAGTAGAATAATACTACCAATATAGTAGTAACACTGGCAATAAGTGGGATGGCATTTGATATATAAGTAATGATAATAATCATCATTATCACTGTCATTATCATATCATCATTATCGTCGTCGTCATCATCACCATTATTATTATTATTTTTGTTACTATTACTAGAAATCGTACTTGTTATATTACCACGAGAAATACTTGTATTAGAAATGTTAGTTGTTGTTGTAGCAGAAAAAGAAGTAGTAGTTGTAGTTGTTGTTGTTCTTATTGTTGTTATTGTCTTAGCAACAAATAGCAGTAATACTAACGTTAATATTTAACTATATATTTGTAGATGATAATGAATCTGAACTAAAAAGTAATTCTTGAAGAGCAGAAATACTATTAAAGAGTCATTCGAAAATTTGCATCAACCTAAAATTTATAAAAGAAATATATAAACTGGCGCCGACTTTCCTTTTTAATTATTTACGTTAATCATTTACTGCGCACTGCACAAAACACTGGCAGTCAGAGTTTGATTAAAATCTAAAGGAGAAAAGAGTATTAAATATATATATATATATATATATTTATACTAATATTATTCTAATAGCGTTGTTTGGATAATACTATTGAATTTAATTTCACACTGACTGTAATCTTCAAAGCCATTTTATTAATATTTTTATTATCAATAAAATGTTTGTTGTGATGCAGGTTTTTCATGTTCGATGATTAAATCCTTTGAGTTGGTTTGTTTTATATTTTTTTGTGAAAACTTTTACATTTGAAATGATTAGTTTATAATTTTTTTCCGCCTCGGTTCTGTTTTTATTTTTTTTTTATTTTTAAAATTATTTTCATAATCCATAATCCATATTCGCTCAGTTAATTAACCCATATTTAAAATGTTATTCACAGAACACAGATAAAAAGTTAAAGATCCAAAGTAATTTCAAGTTAGTAATAAATATTTAAAAAAAAAGTTATAAAAAAAAAAAAAAAATAAATAAATAAATAAATAAATAAAATTATAATAATATTAAATGAAGAATACGTGTAAATGTTTTATTTATTTATTTATTTATTTAATTTGTTTTTTCATTCATTTACTTGTTAATGATTTATTCTTTTTTTTCATTTCATTTTTTTTTTATTAATTATTAAGTTTACTTTTTCTTCACTACAAGTTTAACTTTTTTGTTTTAGATTCCCACTAGAAGTTTTCAAATGATGTGTTTTTTTACAATTTATTTTGTGTGTATATAAACAGATAACTATGGATGCGATGGTTGATTCCCAGTTTGGAAACTTTTCATTTCTACGGGACTATTATAAGCAAACGTTGAATTGTATCAATATAACATTAGACGGATATATATTTTCTATCTTATAGAAATATAGATATATATATATATCAGATATAATTTCATTCCATGTTAACAAAGTTACTACTATATTGGTCTATTATTATATAAAAGTTGATTCTACAAACAACATTATTTGGTTTATATATATATATATATATAACAAAAAAGTAATTAATTTATATTCATATGGTTTCATCCCATGTCAAAAAGTATTTTAAATGATTTTTTTTTTTTTATAACTTTTTATGGACATCAAACGCATACATTTTTCATTTACACTTCATAAAGAAGCTCAAGAAAAACGGAAAACATTCAAAAGGTAAATTCAAAATTATTTTTGTTTTTTCTTTTTCTATGAAAATATTTATTAAAAAACCCAGAAATAAATCATGAAAACATATCTAAATAATTAATAAACTTTTCTCAGTCTTCTGCAGTGTTTTATGAATATTGAAGAAAGAGTCAAATTAATGACTTGAAATGAATCGTTTACTGGTGGAATAACTTATGTATATAAAATTACTTTACAGAATGAGTATATTTTTTACAATCTTTGCTTTAATTTTATGTGATTGATTCCGCAATTCTTTCAGATGAACAGTATTCTAATCGTTAAAAAATTCGTTCTAACCGGTTTTTACTTTAAAAAAAATGTCTTTACGAAAATAAAAATATTATGATCACAGTTACATTTTTCATGAGATTATTCCATTTCTTTTTGTCTGTTTGTTTGTTTTCTTTTTCGCTTGGAATAAAATATTATTAATGCTACAACAATTTGTGTTTTCTTTTCTAATTACACATAACGTTATGCAAAGTTAATATATTTTAACTATTTAAATAATGTACTTAAGCAAACATTGCATTTCAGTTCGTTTACCTATTTCTACTGACACTATAATTATGTTTAGTTCAGTAAACATTTTCAGTAAAAATAAATGATTAGAAGGCACATTTAGCAAAGTTAACGAAAGTACTAAAATAATGTATTCAAACTTCGGTTGTATTCTCTCCAAGCACGAGTTACGGTTCTTGAATTGGGTCATCTCTTTGCATACAGATACGTAGACAAAAAGACAACCTGACAAAAAAACAGATTCATGTACAGACATAATAACAGACAAATCCAGATATGGACGGACAGTCATACAACTAAACAAATAAAGAAAATTCTGATTTCGTTTTATTTTTATTATTCTTTTTATTGTAAATCAATAATTACTCGTACAAAATAACATACATGTATTAAATTTATTTACATTTAGATCAGGTTTTCAAACAAATGTAAATATCATTAAAAAAAATACAAAAAATAAAGTATTATTTAATAACAGACGATAAAAGAACGCTAACTTGTAAAGAAATGAGTAAACTATTTTACCTCACTTCTACTCAGTTTATATTAAATCGTTTACATCTGCTGTACAATATTTTAAATATTTCACTGTCCTCCATGTCAAACTGTCCTGTCTCCAAGTATTGTGTGTGCGCGCGCGCGTGTATGTGCGTGTGTGTATAATAGCAAATACATGATTCATTTTTATGTTGTTGATTTGTTTCTATAAGCATATGTGAAGTAATAATAATAATAGTAAAAATAACAAATAATAATAATAGTAATAATGATGATGATGATGATTATGATGATGATGATTACAGTAGAAATAATAGATTCAATATTATTGTAAACAGTAATTCATAGTTAATTGTATATATACGTATATGATTAAAGCTATATATAATATATTTATCAAAGCCGCGTGGTCTGCTGTTATTACTTGGACAAGGGACGTGATAAGTTGTTAATCAGATAACAGTGATGAATTGACAAACGTTTATCTGTGTACAAACACATGTCACTTACATATTTATGATTTTTGAAAGCAAGTTTGTCAAGAAAGATCTTTTTTCAGATTTTTGTTTTTCTAAAACAAGAACTGGTCTATCGCCATTTCACATTGGAAAATAATCTTCCGATAAAAATGTAGTTAGAGCTTGTCAAAGTGTAGTGCAAGATGAATTTAAAATCAGTAGAGCATGTAGACAAAGTCAGTAGAGCATGTGGTTAAATTCAGTAGAGCATGTACTCAAATTCAGTAGAGCATGTAGTCAAAATCAGTAGAGCATGTACTCAAATTCAGTAGAGCATGTAGTTAGACAGAAGAACATGTACTCAACTTCAGTAGAGCGTGTAGTCAAAGTCAGTAGAGCATGTAGTCAAAGTCAGTAGAGCATGTAGTCAAAGTCAGTAGAGCGTGTAGTCAAAGTCAGTAGAGCGTGTAGTCAAAGTCAGTAGAGCGTGTAGTCAAAGCCAGTAGAGCGTGTAGTCAAAGTCAGTAGAGCATGTATTGAAAATCAGTAGTGCGTGTAGTCAAAGTCAGTAGAGTGTGTAGTCAGAGTCAGTAGAGCATGTAGTCAAGGTCAGTAGAGCATGTAGTGTAAGTCAGTAGAGCGTGTAGTCAAAGTCAGTACAGCATGTAGTCAAAGTCAGTAGAGCGTGTAGTCAAAGTCAGTAGAGCATGTAGTGTAAGTCAGTAGAGCGTGTAGTCAAAGTCAGTACAGCATGTAGTCAAAGTCAGTAGAGCGTGTAGTCAAAGTCAGTACAGCATGTAATCAAAGTCAGTAGAGCGTGTAGTCAAAGTCAGTAGAGCATGTAGTCAGAGTCAGTAGAGCATGTAGTTGTCTCCTGGTGTGACGGGTATTTCCAGGGTGGTTCCCCGGGGCAGCTCTATCTCCTCCAGCGTCCTCTCCAGCGTGGAGTGATCACTTCCGTGACGTGCTTTCGTGATCGCGTGATTCACCGTGAAGTTCAGATCGACGTCGTCGGTGACGAGCGCCACCTCGGGTCTGGAGTGCGCGTCTCTGACGGCCACGCTGTCGTCGAAGCTCATGTTTGCCGTCAGCGTCATGTACTCCTTCGCCCTGGGCGAGCTCGTCTCCAGCACGTCATCACACATCTCGGCGATCCGCGTCATCTCCGACAACGTCGATTTGTTGACGGCGCTCGTGCTGGCGGCGCGGCTGCTGCTGCTGTTGTGCCTGAAGACTCTGTCGGACCTGTCGCTCGGACGTCGTGACGCCTTTGGGCTGAAGAAGACGTCGAGGTCGCCGGACGAGGCTATCGTGTACGCTCGTTTCAGACCGACCCCGCCGACGTAGTCTCTGACGTAACCGGCGGACGGGACCGAGATGACGCTGACCGCGTCGCCTCTCACGCCGGCGGCGGGCACCGCGTTGAAGGAGTCCCAGTCGACGTCGGAGGCATGGTCGGGGTAGTAGTTATAGGCGTTGCTCCAGCGCTGAAATCGTGTTGGAACCAAAGTCCCGCTTATCAGCTCGCCCGATTTCTTCAGTTTCGACTTGAGCCATCGTCTGGAATGGGTAAAATTATATTTTATCACTGTTTTTATCTTAACAGCACACAGAGTCAGACAAACATAAACACACACATACAGACATACATACATATACATACAGTTATACAAATACACATATACATACATAAACACACGTACATACACACAGACTTACATACATACACATATATACACACACATTTGTAGTTGTCATCATGGTTGTATTTGGTATGGTTATAGTTGTGGTTGTGGTTGTAGTTGTTGTTGAGGTAGTAAGAGAAGTTGTCAAACCTGTGTCTGCTGTAGCCGAGGGTGAGAATTGCGCAGAGTAAAATCAACATAGCAGCAACAGCAGCAGCAATCACAGCGGCAACTGGAAAACTACCTGTAAATAATAAAATAATAATAATAATAATAATAATAATAATAATAATAATAATAATAATAATAATAATAATAATAATAATGATGATGATGATGATGATGATGATAAGAAGCAGAAAGGAAGATGGTGATGATGATGACGAATACAAAAGGTCGCAGTAATAAATCAAAACAGCATAAAAAGAACTAGCATGAATATAGAATACGTACATATATACACATATGCAGACATACAAACATACATAGATATATACATATATACATATAAATACACACACATATGCAGACATGCAATATATACATATACATACATACAAATGCACGCATACATACATATATAGTACACACACATACTTACATGGGATATACATTGCATACATACACAGTTATGCATACATATATAGACAACACACATACGTATAATTGTAAACTTACTTGAAGTGTTGGAGAAAGGTTCTGCTCTCTCAGTTCTGTTGCCGGTGGGTGGTGTTGGGGATGGGGGGATGACGACGGGTCTGTGGGTGGTTCTGATTGTCCAGGGACAGTCAAACTGAGGACTGTCGGAGGGAGACTGCCTGTAAGCTGATTCACAGAAACAGAAGATAAGAAACAGAGGGAAAATGTACGTGTTTGTATGCTGATGTCTGCGTGTTTGTTGTATACCACATCGTTTTATAAAAACTGTATATGTATAAAAATGTTGCCCATTTATTTTACTCTCTGTCTCTGATTCTTAATTGTGTGTGTCTGTGTGTGTGTGTGTGAGTGTGTGTGTGTTCATGCATTTATGTCAGTCTTTTTGTGTGTGTGTGTGTGTGTGTGTATGTGTTAATTAAATTTTGAATATAAATAATTTTGTGTCTCCTTGATATTTCCAACTACATAATTGTTAGTAATTTAAAGGAACAAATAAACCATGAACTTGCGCATGCGCAATGAGGTACGTCTGTACAGCAGAAGATGGCGAGGAATTTGGAAAGACAAGGTAAGAACGTCGTCACGATGCTGTCACAAACCTGCTTCGCAGACGAAAGGTTTTCTGACGTCGCACCTGGAGTCGCTCCAGTCCCAGACGTGTTTGGCGTTGTCGTAGAACATGTGACCACACGACACCGTCCTCATGTCGCTCTCCTCGTCAACAGCCAGACTGTCTGCAACACAGAAATAGGTCATACACAAGTCACGTGACGTCTTTCTTATTTCACAGCTTCAGACTTCAAGTAACCAGTGAATATTTGTTTTACAGTCGAAACATAAAAAAATTCTTTATTTCAAACCAATTTTTACTCAGACAACGAACTGCTATAGGAAACTGCATAGAGGCCTTGTTTGGGATGTGTTAAGATAATTTGACCTAAGAGAAGACAGGGTCACTTCGGTTTGTGCTCTTATTTATTTATTTATTTATTATTATTATTATTGTTATTATGATTATTATTATTATTATTATACATTTCTTATTTTATAATACTAATATGTTTTATTGTTTATTTATTCATTTATTCATTCATTCATATACTCTCTCATTCGTTTTCTTTTGCATTCTTTCACTCATTGCACCGTTCATTCACAGCCTCTCTCTCTCTCTCTCTCTCTCTCTCTCTCTCTCTCTCTCTCTCTCTCTCTCTCTCTCTCTCTCTCTCTCTCTCTCTCTCTCTCTCTCTCTCTCTCGTTTATTCCTTCATTGCAGTACAAACTTGAGTCGAAGGTCCACACATGGTTGTAGGCTCCAATCCAGTGATTTCTCTTTGTCTTTATGTACGGCAGAATTTCAAATATGTCCTGCAGCCGATCCACAATCAGCAAGTCCCCGCCTCTCTTCACACAGTCCGCCCTGGCAGACAGCCACGTCAGAGTGGTCTGCCCGACAAACACGCAGTTATCGTTCTTGAGTGTGAAGGTACATGTTGTGGAATTACCTAGTGATAATATTAATAATAATAATCATAATGATGATAGTAATTAAATCATAAAATGAATATAATGACTGCAATTATGATGATGATGATGATGGTGATGATGATGTTAACAAGCAACAACAACACCAGCACCAGTTTGAATAATGTGGTCGGAGTGGAGTTGGTGATGACAAAGATGATGATTTGTGTAAAAGTCGCCTAGACCATACAAAATACGGATTTTGTGTAAAATTCATCTAGACCAATAGACAAAGGTTTTATGTAAAATTCATCTAGACCAATAGACAAAGGTTTTGTGTAAAATTCATCTAGACCAATAGACAAAGGTTTTGTTTAAAATTCTTCTACACCAATAGACAAAGGTTTTAGGTAAAACTCACCTAGACCACACAAATACGGATTTTGTGTAAAATTCATCTAGACCAATAGACACAGGTTTTATGTAAAATCTCACCTAGATCACACAGGTACGGGTTTTGCGTAAAACACGTCTCACTAAACAATTCTTTGACGACGTTGGTCTTCTCGTTCACAACGGCACACAGAGGCTCCGTTCTTCGTAAAGCTTCAGAGCTGTCCAGAGTGATCGCTTTTCCTGAAACATTGATTTAGTCTCAGCAGAACCAATAACAACAGGGGAAGGAAGAAGAAGGAATAAGAAAAAAAAATCCCAGAGAAATAAGAAATAAAACAATAAATATGTTAATCAAAGAAAGACAAAATGTTTAATATAACAGAGATTATCATTTAAAAATAAAAAAAAATGTACATAATAATGATAGCGATACATTTCTGAGTGTAATAGGATTTCTTATTAAGTATTTGTTTATTCACAAAAACAGAAATGTATATAGGGTACATATATAGGGTTGAGGTAGGGTTTGCGACTATATCGAGAGTTCATTGGTCTTTTTTATCGTTCCAACCAAAGCTCTAACGTGTTGTATGTATGTTTCTGTTGATGGTAAAGTAAATTTAACAGATAACATCAGACTCGATAAGAGGGACTCTTGCTGTGACGAAAAGTTTGTTTTTTATCTGTTGTCATCGCTTGTTTCGTGTTTAGCAAAGAGTTAATACTGAAATAAGCTGAGATGTTGTAAAATATTCGTACTCACCTAGTATCGGGAAAGACGTGAAAATCCAGTAGTTGCTGTTCGTCTCCGTGTACTCGGAACTCGGACACGCCCTGTAGAACCTGGAGTCCACCCAGTAGCTGCACCAACACACGGGCGTGTTTTCCTGGTACTGAAACATTCACTAGATATCATTAAGTACAGAAAGCAAACAATTTCTGTGTTTTCTTTCTACTGAAACAAACCGTTTACATTCACTAGATATCATTAAGTACAGAAAACAAACATTTCTGTGTGTTCTTTCTACTGAAACATTCACTGGATATCATTAAGTACAGAAAACAAACATGTCTGTGTTTTCTTGGTACTGAAACATTCACTAGATATCATTAAGTACAGAAAACAAACAAATATATGTTTCCTTGGTACTGAAACATTCACTGGATATCATTAAGTACAGAAAACAAACATTTCTGTGTTTTCCTGGTACTGAAACATTCACTAGATATCATTAAGTACAGAAAACAAACATTTCTGTGTGTTCTTTCTACTGAAACATTCACTGGATATCATTAAGTACAGAAAACAAACATGTCTGTGTTTTCTTGGTACTGAAACATTCACTAGATATCATTAAGTACAGAAAACAAACAAATATATGTTTCCTTGGTACTGAAACATTCACTGGATATCATTAAGTACAGAAAACAAACATTTCTGTGTTTTCCTGGTACTGAAACATTCACTAGATATCATTAAGTACAGAAAACAAACATTTCTGTGTTTTCTTTCTACTGAAACATTCACTGGATATCATTAAGTACAGAAAACAAACAAATATATGTTTTCTTGGTACTGAAACATTCAGTGGATATCATTAAGTACAGAAAACAAACATGTCTGTGTTTTCCTGGTACTGAAACATTCACTAGATATCATTAAGTACAGAAAACAAACATTTCTGTGTTTTTTTTGGTACTGAAACATTCACTAGATATCATTAAATACAGAAAACAAATAAATTTCTGTGTTTTACACAGACCATACTATAAAATTCACGTTAATATAATTGCTGTACATGAAACAATACAAGGCATATATACAGAATGCAGAGTAGGAGTAAAGAGTAACAGTACCTATATACAGCAAACAGTATATCGCAGAAAACATAGTAACAATACATAGATACAGCTATCATTACGTCATATAAACGTAGTAACACTACATAGATATAGCTGTCATTATGTCATATAACACGTAGTAACAATATATAGATATAGCTTTCATTGTCATAAAACACATAATAACAATACATAGATATAGTTGTCATTACGTCATATAACACGTAATAACAATACATAGTAACAATACATAGATGCAGTTGTCATTGTATCATACAACACAGAGTAACAGTAACTAGATACAGCTAACATTACGTCATATAACACATACCCCAAGTACTGAGTAGGGTGCCCCCGCTGTTCGGCAGACGCTGACGCAGTAGTCAACACTGATGTGGACGTCCATGACATCAAACGTTGGCTCCGACAAGCCTTTCGTCGTGTCAGTACAGTTCAAAACAGGATTGAGAAAAGAACCTAGAAAACAAAAATTATAGGAAAAGTAAAAAGATGAAACTTGTCTGTGATACAAAACAGTTCAGTGAAAAGCGGCGCCTTAAAGCATCTTCCTTTCCCAGTACGTTTACTGCATTATTTCCCATTCCAAACATAGTCTCCAGTTTATAAAATACTGTGGTATGTACTCCACACATAGAGAAAAAAAAGAGAATGAAAGAGATGTAGTAAGAGAGAGAACGAAAAAGTAAAAAAAAACAGAGAGAGAAAAGAGAGAGAGAGAGAGAGAGAGAGAGAGAGAGAGAGAGAGAGAGAGAGAGAGAGAGAGAGAGAGAGAGAGAGAGAGAGAGAGAGAGAGAGAGAGAGAGAGAGAGAGATTATTTAATAATTTCAAATGTAAGAAATGATAATTTGAAAGCTGAGTTTAAAGGGAGATAACTCACTTACCATTCACCCACATCCACTGCGGACTCCACTGGCTCGTGGCTCCAATCCAGAAGTCGAGATGCCCGGATGGAACGGACGTCAGACAGTCGTTCAGACTCTGATGTGTCAGATCTACGTCATTAATCATGTAGAGGGAGCCACCGCTGTTTTCACAGACGCGAGCAGCCTCGTTCCAGTGTTTGGCCTCGTTATGATAGATGAGACAATGTTTCGAACCGGGTAATATGATAGCGTTGTCATCTTCACACGGATTATCTACATACACAAATATCTCATACATGTATGTATGTATGTCTGTATGTATCTATGTATGTATTATGTATGTATGTATGTACTTATGCCTGTGTGTATGTATGAATATATGTATGTACATTTATATATCTCTGTATGTGTATTATGTATATTTGTATACATGTATGTTTGTATGTACGTTGTATAATAACACTTATATTTGTATGTATGTATGTATATATGTATGTATGTATGTATGTATATATATATATAAGATATATATATATATATATCTAAGTATTTTCAATGAAATTAAATCTGAATTTTATAATAATTATCTTCTCTCTCTCTCTCTCTCTCTCTCTCTCTCTCTCTCTCTCTCTCTCTCTCTCTCTCTCTCTCTCTCTCTCTTTTTCGACTCGTTATAAAAATATAAAAATCGTGCTGACTTTCTGTACGACTAATATTAGTTTGTGTCGACTTTGAAGCAGGACGAGTGTTGACGTGATGTAAATTTACTTTACTAACCAAATACTTCACTTTTACTTTCACTGTTTGCTCACAATAAAAAAAAAAAAAAAAAAAAGAAAGAAAGAAATGTTCAAACCAGCTTGTGAAATGTAAACAACGAACGCAATAATTTATTTTTTTTTCTTTCTTTCTTTTTTTTTTTTTTTTTTTTTTTTTTTTTTTTTTTTTTCCTAAATTAACATTTAATTAAGGTAAACGCACCGGCATGTGGAAACAAGCATGTTGTTATACGTATTATATGTGTACGTACATATATTAAACCACATACACACATATACACACATATTTGTGAATGTGTATACTCTCACATTCGTGAATGAAAATTTGTATACGAATATATTTTGCGTATGTTTGCATGAAAATGTTTGTGTGTATATCTGTATTATTTTTAGATGTGTATGTATGCATGTATGTAGGTTCGCATATAAAAGATTTCTTCTATTAGATAAACGTAGCATACGATATGGTGATTCTGTCAGATCATAGCTATATGTATTTATTAACTGTTACTGAGAAAATGTACTAATATGTTGTTAATCAGCGTCATATGCTCAAATGTATGAGGATTCACGTGATAATTAAATAAAACATAATTATACTTTGTGTTATATTTTTCAGAAACGGTAGAAACAGTAATCACGTTTCGTAATTACGTACAACGTATTAAATTGTATATCAAAATGTATATTACAGCTTTTCTGTATCTGACATGTATATTAGAAAGAAAGAACAAAATTTGACTTAGTTTTATGTTATTTTGAATTCAAACGTAGAAAATAACTAGAACAAGTCAAATACGAATCAAACAAGCAGAAAGAAATAAATGAAGAGAGAAAGAACCAAAAGAAAAGAAAAGAAAGAAAGAGAGAAAGCAAGAAAATAATATAACAAATACCTTCGCATAACGAATGACTTAATAAGAAGACAAGTGTAACAAAACAAGCGAGTTTCCTGAACTGTACAGATGCAGCCGCCATGTTTAAACGTAAAACCGCTCAAATTCAGTTTCCTCCTGCGACCACCATTCCTTTGTGTATTTTGCAGCTGAAAAGCAGACGCCATTTTGTTGATATACAGCAGAGATGGATATCGTTGTTTGCCGCTTCTCAATTATACTAGGGTGGAACGGACCTGAACAAACAGTTCGTCGTCTTCATTTCGCGGTACTTAACGTGAACTCGCCTGTCCTTCAGAAGGCGGCTGATAATGAGATATTACAGTAAACCGAGAACGTGCGCAAACTGCCGATGAATACTTTATGACAAAGATTAGGTTCTTTTTTCTTTTTTTTTAGATATTTTAGGTGAATTAATAAAAAAAAATATAATCCCAATTCTTTAAAATTAAAACTGTTCCATGGATGGTTAATTATAATATTCAATGCTCATGTCTTACTGCTACTGTGAATGATGTAAATACTACTCGGAAATAATTATTCTGAATAAAACAAAGAAAAGAAAAGAAAGAAATATATTTTTAAATGTATGTTTAGTTAAGTACAAGATAAATATAAGGAAGTGTGTTATTTCACAAGTAGGGTAAATATGTACATTTAACGGTAACTATATTTACATATATACAAAGATAATATGATATTTATAGACAAGTAGGATACATCAAACTGGCAATCTGAAACCGCAGTAAGGAAGTAATAATGAACTGAATTTTTTTCAATTTTTTTTTCTTCTTCATCTCGTCTTCTGTTTGCGTGATGTTCACAACAACATTTTTCACCTTCATAAAATACACTGCTGACTTTCACTAGGAAGAAAGTAACAGACGAAAATGGAAGAAAATGGAAGAAAATGCCGCGTTTTGCTGTATTTATATTGCCAATGATAAATATTTTCATTAAATTTAATTGATATTGATGTTACTTTGATACACAGATTCATAACGCAGACCATTTACATCTAAATCAAATTATTCTTTTCGTAACTGTTTCTCGGACGAATCCATCTGGTTAATTAATTCAACGTGTAACCGGTGTCCTTATTTTTAATTACCTCTAATACGTTTTGTGTGATACTGACAAATAACTGCACATATTTTCATTTTAGTTAACTTGTGTATTTGTATTTTAATTATTCGAGTATTTTCAGTTGAATTCCTTGGGAATTTTGGATTTGAATTACTTGTGTATTTTTATTTTTATTATTTATGTAGTTTTATTCTAATAACTTGTGTATTTTCAGTTGAATTACTTGTGTATTTTCATTTTTATTACTTGTGTATTTTCATTTTTATTACTTGTGTATTTCCATTTTGATTATTTGTGTATTTTCATTTTAGAGAGAGAGAGAGAGTTACTAAAATATACATAATTATATAACGATGTTTTAGGAATAACAAACAAAACAAAACTGTAATTATTTTTGTTATTTATTAAGTAAAATGTACCTTATCACGAATGCATTTACACGCACACAAACACACACAAAGGCATTTAAACGTATATGAATATTCTTTATCTATTCAGCAACACTATTATTAAAATAAACGTATCTTACATTTTTTGTTTCATTTTACATTTAACATTACATTAGTGAAACACAGTATTATTTCACGTTTTTATTCCGACACCTCCTTCCATGTTGACATTATCATGTTAACAAATAATAATCTTGACACTTGGTAGATTACAATGTTATCATTATGATCCTTATACAAGATGTCATACTGCCATATTGTTACATGTGACCTCGTTGACACGTTATGTTGACAAGTTGACACTTTATGATCTAACCAAACTGACACGTCTGAAGCAGATATAATGTGGAGAACACAGAGATCATACTGAGTTATCTTTCTTTATCATGTGACTTAATTTCAACACGAAACTCGGCTTTCTGTTTTATCTTTTTACTGTTTGACCAATACCAACATGTTATTTTATAACTTTCTAACTGTTCGCTTATTTTGTTATGTATAAAAATATATTACACAAACACACCTGTATATATGTAACATGCAATTTTATCTTTGTTTCTTCATTTTGAAATTCAGGATAATATCAAGAGGTTATTCACGGAATTAAAACAATAACTGAGTTGATTCAAATGAAAATGTTGCCATAACAAAAACTGAGAAAGGAAAATAATATTACAACAATATGAGAGAGACAGACATAAACACGATATCTGAATGTACATTTTTTATAATAATAATAATAATAATAATAATAACATAAAATCAGTATTCTCTCTCTCTCTCTTCTTCTATTTTTTCTTCTTCTTTGTTGCCCATAAAAAAAAAGTTACTCTTTCATTCATACACTCATATTAACAAACAGTAAATAAAAGTGATTTTATATTCAGCAGGAAAATTAATTTCCTAATAGGTCGCTACGAGCTGACGTCACATTTATGACGTCTGATGTCTAAATAAAACATAGAGTAAATATACTAAAACGCATAATAATTATTATAACACACACTGACGACGTGTTCATGTTTATTATCCCGTTCTAGACAAAGACCCGCCAGGTAGTCATTACACTTCTCAGTTTCTGCATCAACACAAAACTGAATAGTTTCGTGATCGCTCGTGAATTTCGTTTTTGAAACAATATAATAGAATATAAAAATATACACAGTCACAGGGGACCTGGATTGAAACAGTTTCATGTCAGCTGATATTTAACGTCACTTCAGAAGTGCGTAGTTTCAAATTTGTCGCTGTGTTCCACCACCTGTTCCCAGTTGTCTACCCCTTCTATCAGCCTCTCTATCTCCGACTCGAGAGAATCGTCAGGGGAGACTACTTCTACGTTATACAGGATCCTTTTCGATCGCGCCCAGCTAAACGTGTTGTCAAAACAAAGGTTGTCTGAAAAAAAAAAATAATAAAAAAATAAATAATAATAATGATTTTAAATTTACGCAATAATATAATATTATTATAATAATAATAATAATAATAATAATAATAATAATAATAATAAATAATAATAATAATAATAATAATAATAATAATAAACGGAATAAAATAATATAAACGGTTCATCACGCTGCTATAACCATCATCATATTCAAAGTCACATATCTTCAGAAGATATTTAGAAATTCAGAACGGACTCAGAAATATGGTTTCTATATTAATATTAATATATTTTCATATACATAGAGTCTATTATTTTGATGTAGCTGAGTTACTCTTTCAAAAATCATAACATATCAACATCGTTTTACTTTGTCTTCGCCTTTTTCAGAATGGGACTACCATCCCAGCTAACTGCTTCAACCTGTGTTTATGTGATGAATATTCTTGTTCGCAGTTTGCTCTATTTATTGTCAAACACAATGAAATCTGAAATAGAATCTGCGTACTTTATGAAAATAGATGCTGATATTCTAATAACTGCAGTCCAACAAAGCAAAATCATTAAAATAAAAAGTCTCAAAGAAGCCACAATATCCAGGATTAAAATATGTGTGTGACAAGAACAATGTTATGCTTTACTGGGTGATTATAAAAATATCTTGAACCATTTCATACGTCGATAAAAAAGTATTATAACAATTAATTTTTATTTTAACAACCAAACCCACGTTAAACAGAGCAACTTTGTTTGAAAATGAAATAATCCTGATACGACAATGCACATCAGTTATTAGAAACTAACTATATAACAGTATTTGTTAACACCACACACTTTAACAAACTTCTTAATCTATATGACGAATAACACCTCTCACCATAATTGATTAGAAAATGACAGTACTACTGTGTTTAAAGCAACAACAACAAAAAGAAATAATAATGTTGAAAAAGACCAGAAAGAAACAACCAAAAGGAAAAAAATCTGAGACAAACAAGTCAAACAAATACATGAACGACTACATCAGTGAGCGTAATGCTGTGATGTCGTGATAAGCCGTTGCTATGCTGGTTGCTAGGCGATAACTTACATGTTCCTGTTCTGCTACACGTGATACTGCCGTCCTGTGGAACCATGTGACTGTTCACCCTCTGCACGGGTACAATTGGGATACTCTTGTCATTCTTCAGCAAGACAATTCCAAAACCAATGTCATAGTCTTCTGTCTTGAATTCCCATCTGTAATCATTTTATTACATATTTAATATATTAAATTATGTAACAGTTGTTTTATAAATGTAGTAATGTGTTAATCTGTGTAATAATTTTATTATTAATATACTAATGAATTAAATTTAATATATTACTCTTTCCTGTGTACATATATTTCTTTTCATTTATTATTTTTGTCTTTACAGTTTATACATTTCTAATTTTTATTTTAATTTTATATGCTCTAAATATGATTCTTTTACTTTAATTTATTTATTTCAATATTTATTTCATTTTACTTTTTTATTATTATTTTATTTTTTTTATTTCTAATTTTTTATTTTTTATTTTATTTTTCGTATTATAACTAGTAGAGTAGAAAGTAGTACCTGATAATACTTCCTCTTCTGGTTACTTGAAACGGAAGTACGAGTTTGTCTCCTCGGTTGATGAATTTACTTTCCATGTTTTCTAGACACTGTTTGTCTGCCAGGTAGTAACTCTGAGGTACCTCCCCGCCTTGCACAATCTACAACATTATCATTATCACAACATTGTCTACAATATTACCATTATTACATGACAGTCTACAGTATTATCATTATCACAACACAGTCTACACTATCATCATTATTACAATAAAGTCTACAATATTATCATTATTGCAGTATAGTCTAAGATAGTATCATTATTGCAATACAGTCTACAATATTATCACAATACACTCTACATGTATTAACATTATTACAATAACATCTACAATATTATTATCACAGTGTAATCTAAAATATCATCACTATCACAATAGACTCCACAATATCATCATTATCACAATACAATTTACAATACTATCATTATCAGAACAGAATCTATAATATCATTATTATCAAAATACAATCTGTAATATTATGAATAAACCAATACCATCTACAATATTATCATTATACCAAACACTATGAAACGTATCATAAAATTGATTTCTTAGTAACAGTTATCAGAATATTAAAATTACAGGTGACAGTCAGCATTTAGATCTGCGTGATATTTATGACATTTTACAAGTAATTCGAAACGAGAATTAAACAAGTCTAATTTAAGAGATTAATTACCATGGTAACACAACGAGGATTACCATCCGGGTCAGTCAACGTACCACCCAGATAAGCTGGTAAATTTTCTTCATCTATGTATTTCAACAGCGTCTCCGTGAAGTTACCTGAAACAGAAAAAAAAATCTTAAACTATAAAAATACGATGTGTGAGAACAAAATGTTACAGATGATGTAGATGTTGTTACAGAGACAGTCACGGTCGTCAACAGTGAATTTGTAAGTTTTTTAAGCAACAATAGAGTTCATTAATTGATTTGTATTAAATTTTACTTTTAATTTATTTTTATATTATTTATTATTTTTAATTGCTATTATTACTTTTTTATTTTTTTTTTTCTTTTTTTTTTTTAATTTTTATTATTTTTTAATTTATTTAATATATTTATTTAATTTAATTTTTTATTTTTTTTTATTTTTTTATTTATTTATTTATTTATTTATTTATTTTTTTTTTTATTATTATTATTATTATTATTATTATTATTATTATTATTATTATTATTATTATTATTTTATTATATGGGGGGAAAACGATAATTAAAAAATTCATATAAAATACAAATACACGTTTATACACTTACCTCCCAACACGTGAATTTTGTTCTTCATGTCCTCGCTAATAAGTGGTTTACAAATCTTGTACAACACAGGAAAAATCCTCGGTGCTGCGAGCAAAGAAAACAGCAAACAACAGACATGAAATAAAACATAAAGTAACTAATGTGTAGTATTAATGTTGCGTATACCAGTTACTCAGTCTTTATAGTTTTTTTGTTTCCTCCGCCGCGTTTTATCAAATAGAATACAAAGCGTCCGACCTCATTCCGACATAAAACGTAAAGAAAATGTTTAGTGAAGTTGGAAATTGTTTTCGTAAGCTTGATATTGTAATTTAATTACTGGTTTTATTTATTTATTTAGTTATTTAGTTATTTATTTATTTATTTAATTATTATTTTTTATTTACATACCGTTGACTACAAAGAGTTTCTTCATCATCTCGGGGTAGTTGTCTTCTAGAACGGACACCAAGTGTAGATACATCTGTATCCCTGTAAAACAGTTTTCAAATCATCTTCTTTAAACAGTGAAAGTGTAACCATTTCTTAATTATATGAAAATGTATTAGGCTGAAGGAGAAACCCGCTGTTTACATCAGTAACCAGCATGTAACCCTTCACATCCTTTTTAAGAGCGAAAAAAAAAAAAAAAACTCAGTCTTTTAAAACCTGTTGCGAGACACTGGGTATAATGTGAAATTAGTCATACTGACGAGAACTGATCTAGCGACCTAACTTTCTCAGTGTGTGATTTCAAAAAATAAAATTAATATATATTTATATATATAGTTGTAGAAATTCAGTATGTTTCAGCAGATTTATCTGGATTATCTTTTCTTCTTCCAGTTTGTTTCTATAGATGCATTCATGTTTGTTTTTCTGTCTAATTTTAAAAAGAGAAGCAAGGCAGACCTAGGTTTGTGTGGAGAAGGGGGCTACCCATGCAATCATTCCACTGGATGATATCAGTTTTCAAAATAACGTCTTTCATAATAATTTATTACTAATGTTTATCTTGGAGAATGTAGGTACAAAAATCTTTTATCTGGATCTGAATGCCTGGCTATGTCAGGACGAGTTGGATTATTTACTGTTAATAAATAATTTTAAACTCTAAATAAAATATTTGTAAATAAAAATGTTTACCAGGTCGCCATAGGACTCTGCTGTTGACTCCCTCCATGTCAAAAATAACCGTCAATCCGTCCACACGTCTGTTCAGCTGTAATTCATAAACAGTCGTTTAATTAATCTCAACACATCGTATTGTTAGAATATAAATGTTTGATACGATTAATACTACAGTTGTTTTCTTCTTTTTTCACCTTTGTTTAAGAATTATCATTATTATTATTATTATTATCATCATCATCATCATCATCATCATCATCATCATCATCATCATCATCATCATCATTATTATTATTATTATTATTATTATTATTATTATTTAGCTAGGTGTGGTTTTACGAAACGTTGATTGATTTAGTGATTTAGGACAAATGATTTATTACAAGTGATATCAGTAAGTAGCGATATGTTGATATATCGATTAATCATCAACTTTCAGCTTATAAACAAATTCTCAGTGCACGAATTCTTTAGGTGACGTTTTACAAGAATGTGAGTTTAAAAATAAAATTCTGAACACACGTTAAATCGCAAACTGGGATGAAATCCAAGTTAAACAACGGGTTTAGATAACACAGAAATCACGTTTAATCATGTTTTACGAAAACCAATCTCAGATTTGGGATCTGATTGCAAAAACTTGTGTTTCAAAATTTCTCACTCTAGTCCAGCACGTGTTTCTCACTCCAGTAACTTCGTCTTTTCCAGGTCGACTTTTTTAGCATCATTACATCAACCCTTTCATGTCCATGGTGTCCGTATATTTCGATCCGCACATCCCATCCTTGTCGTGTCCACACGTCCCTCCAGTCATGGTGTTTTATATTTAAACCTCAACAAAATAATAATATAATATAATAAATAATTAAAATTATGTCAAATAGATGATGTTTAATGTAAGAGTTTGTCGTTACCTGGTAACTGTTATTTACATATATTATGAAAACAAAAAACACAATTGTCCCGTCAGACCTGTTCACCACAAACGTGCCTGAACTTCCAAATCCAATGTTTATATATGTTTTATATGTACCTATGTGTGTGTCTTCTATGTGTCGACTGTTTTAAGTGTATATGTGTATGTGTTTATGTCCAGGTGTCCGTATATGTATGATATATGTGACCGTATATGTCTGGTGTATATGTGTATGTATGTGTATATGTGTCCCTCCAGTATGTACGTGTGTATATATATATATATATATATATATATATATATATATATAAATATATAAAAACATAGATATATACGTAAAGTCAAATGTAACTATGCATAATTCATATATATATATATATTCGTGCGTGCATGTCGGCATGACCGTGGTAGATGCTGTTATTTACATATTCTGGTGGCTCGTATTCTTCTAAAGTTTGTCAATCTTGTTCATATGCCATAAAAATACAGAAACAAGATACAACAGAACTCATATACAGAAATAAGATACAACAGTACAGTCATGTTTGAAACAAAGATACAATAGTACAGTCATATACAGAAACAAGATACAACAGTATATGTCATATACAGAAACAAGATTGTAACAGTATAGTCATATATAACAAGATACAATAGTACAGTCATATATACAAAAAGATACATACATATATACAGAAAAAGATATTTACAGTCAGTCATATACAGTTAAAAAAGATCAACATATAGTCATATACAGAAAAAAGATGCAACAGTTAGTCATTTATAGAAAAAAAGATACAATACAGTTATCATTATTATTCAAGACGATTTGTCATCATCCATCTTCTACAATAGTATACATTATTATAAGACAATCTACAAAACCATCATTATCACAATACATTTACAATATTATCGTTATTACAAGATAATCTACAATATAAACAGAAGAAGATATGTTTTCTTTTATTTCTCACAAAACGTGAACAATCAAAAATTATTCCAGTTACAGAATTAATCAAAATACCTGACCTTGAGTTTCATCCTTTGTTATTACTACTAATACTGTTCTGCTGCTACTACATCTACTGTTACTGATACTACTACTAGTGCTGGTTCTGCTGCTACTACTTGTCAATAATGTTATTCAATCATTATCATTACTACTATTGTTAATAATGTTACCCTTATCACTATTATTGTCATTATTATTACCATTATTATTATTATTATTATTATTATTATTATTATTATTATTATTATTATTATTATTATTATTATTATTATTATTAATCTGTATTTCACTGGGTTTGTAGTAGAAAGTGTAATTAATAATAACAGTACAGTGATGTTCTTAATCTGATATTGAATACTTACAGCACGAAACATTTCTTCTGCCATTGATATATTGAACTGACGTGCTAAAATAAAATTTTAAAAAATATTTAATGTTTTTTATACATGTTTGTATTTAACAATGAAGACTGTGTTGTCTGATTAGACTCTGCGAATAGACAATATTTATTTTTGGAAAGCACGACTCAAAGAACACCAAAGACTTAAAAACTATGGCACCCAGTGGCCCGTGTTTTATAGGCGCATTGGTAATTAATGTTTGTTTGTGTGTCCGCGTATGTGTGTACATCTGGTGTTTGTGTGTGTGTGTGTGTGTGTGTGTGTGTGTTTATTTATTTAGACATAACTTATATGAGAAAGTCATCTCTGTTATAAGATTACAGTGTAGAAGTTGTAAAACTTTATAAAGAAAGCAATAAAAGTATGAAATGATAAGAGGACTTTTAAATGAAGAAACTCACGAACTGGATGTAAGTGTACGAGTAACTGTGAGTGATTGGGCGAGTGGGCGAGTGGGTGAGTGAGTCAGTGTGACAGTGAGTACTGAGTGAGAAGAGATTACCTCGCAGCCACTTTGCCAAGTAGTAATCATCATACTCTGGTTTAAGTAAATCTTCAATTCTCACCCTAAACTGAAATAACAATAAAACATCGTGTACAGGCCGCGTTCTTGTTTTGTATTCCATGCAAGTGTCAAGCGATAAATATAAATATATTACAAATCTTAGTTTCATCTTCAGACATTTAGTTTCACGTTTTAAGTAAACACCATGTCCTATTGTTTAAGTTACTAACACAGATTTTTAAAAATAAAACTCGAAACACACAGAGAAAAGTAAATCTGTCTGTATGTACAAATCTGTGTAAAAAAAATTACAGACATAAATAGACTTAAAGTAAGAACATGTTATTATAAAATAAAAATGTAAAAAAAAAAAAAAAAAAAAAAAAAAAAGATATATGTTTAACAATACTGGTTTAAAGAGATATTTAAAGACAACAAAACGTGTTTAAGGCACAGAAAGTCAATATTTGCAGATGCTTTAAAAATAACTTAACAAAATTAATATTTTGGTCATAGACTGGTATCTCGGTGTATCATTAAACAAGAGAAAAACTTACTTCTCCTATGGCGGCCATTTTCTTGATTTCTTGGGAAGACGTCACACTTCCGTTAGCAGACGAGTCGTTGACAGGAAATTTGTTCTGAAAATCAGAGATTAAAACATTTTTACAAAGCTCAGGATATTCTGATGTTTCTCTTTGTGAGCTTTCGCAGTTACTGTAACTGACGACATTCTTTTTGTAAACGTTTTGCCTGGGTTTCACAAACAATATTTGTAGCATAGTTTAGCTTAATTAACAAATTTTATAATTTACTTTCTATCACTTTAAACAAACCAAAAAGAGACATAACAAATTCTACACTGCTAAAAACTGAAGTAATTCCGTGTTTAAAGTGTGACTAGTGCTACTAATATGTTTTATCGATGGATCCGATACAGTTCTACGTAATTGTTGTTATAGGAAATCATGCTTTTCTAATAATTAAGTATGTCAGTAACTGTAACAAACACTAGGGTTGAAGGTACTGATTTTTTCCTAATAATTAAGTTTAACAATAACCAGTGACAAACACTATTTCTATTCTTCTAGACATTACAACACAGTCTTGAAAAGACTGCAACAAATACAAATAGCCAAAACAGCGAGAGAAATTATATATAATACAAAAATTTTATACAAACAGAAAATCAGGTAAATTTTTTGAAAACTGTTACAACATAATCAAAAGCTTGAGGAGACAAAGAACAGTAAAAAAAAATGAACTTTTCGCCTACCTTTTTCTTAAACATTTTGTTTCGTTCACACTGGGTGCTTTTACAAGGTCCTCTTCGGTTACGGGGTAGAAATACACAAGAATACTGATCCACAAAAGTCACGTGCTCTACCTTCACACATCTGAAGAACACAGAGAAAATATGTTACATTCTTTTTATTTATTTATTATTATTGTTATTATTTTTTTTTTTTTTTTTTTTTTTTTTTATTATTATTATTATTATTATTATTATTATTATTATTATTATTATTATTATTTTATTTTTTTTTTATTATTTTTTTTTTTTATTATTATTATTATTATTATTTTTTTTTTTTTTAACACTTAAATAAAATGAAATTTTACACGTCCCCAGACAATAAATATTTGCTGCATATGTAAAAGAGTAAACATGATATTCCACACCCGAAATCGTGTCTCTCTCAGCGGGTAGGTTGTGCTTAGTCTGACCCCCCCCCTCAACCAATAAATCTACCCCAGCCCTTTATACTCAGTGTGATCAGACTGACAGCACCCTGAATCAAGAAAACTGAATTACACAATGTCGAGTGTTCTACGTTCACAGATACGAAATTCTAGATGATGCTTAACAGACAAAGAAAATCTAGAATTTACTTTATTGTACAAGTTATAGGACACTAGACAAAGCCATGGTAATTTGGTTGTGGTAACGTTAAACTATACACATGTATTAAATTTTTAACAAACTATTTTAGACATCATAAAATATCGCACACGTTTTGTTGTAAAACAAGAAATGTTTTATATAAAGCTATGCGATATCATACTAAATATTTTATATATAAAAAACAAAACAAAAAACCCAACAAACAACTGTTATGCAATATTAAATATTTTATATATAAAATGTTGTTATATATCATTAAATGTTTAGATTAAAAAATGTAATGATACAAAGTATTAAATATTTCTGCTAATTTACTATTAAATGTTTAAATATATAATTGTGTGCTATATACAGTACTAAACATTAAAGTAAAAATTTAAAAAATTAAATATTCTACATTAAATCGTATTAAATATTTCAGTACAAAACTCTGTATTAAATCATATTAAATATTTCAATATTAAAAACTTCTGTATTAAATGATACTTAAACATACAAGAACAAAACTACGTTAAATCATTTTAAAATATTTCAATGCAAAACTATTTCAAATCTGATTAAATATTTCAATAAAAATGTCTGTATTAAATGATACTTAAACCTACAAGTACAAAAACCATGTTAAATCATTTAAAATATTCCAATGCAAGAGACTACGTTAAACCGTATCAAATATTTCAGTGGGGAAATCTCTCTCTACGTTACAAAACACGTGTTTTACTCACCTGCACGTGCGCGACAAACTGACGGACCTGTGTGTTATGAAATAACTCCTCACTGACACGACGCAATCACACTGACAGGCTGATTAATGATATTCAAACTTTCACGAGCAGCGCACGCTGTTTGTAAACATCACAATAAATATTAACTCACTGTAAAAACACCGCAAACGTATTAACTTACTGCAGACACGTACAACGTGCCTGTGATAAAACTTACTTCGTTCAGCAGAATGTAGACGTGTTGCATCGTAAATATTTTATGGCTTTTTCCTTCTTTTGAAAATTATTTTTTGCCTGTTAGAATATGAAGAATGAGAGTAGCTCGATCCTGTGTGTGTTTCAGTATTAATGTCGGTGTAACAAATAAATGTTTCTGAGGGACGAAAACGTGTTGAGAGCCGCTGTACTTTAGCCGCTGGGTAACCGGTTATTTACGCGGTGTATTTATAACTCACGGCCATACAGGATTGTTTTATATTCGATCACAGCGAGAGTGCAAAGGTACGCGGTTCGTATCCCACCGCTGTCTTGTTTACAGTGAGAGAGAATCGTTCGTCCTCATTACGTCCTTGTTACTGCGTCATCCTCTGCGTTTATGTCACTTCGTTGTAGTTGCTAGTTACATCTGTATTTTTATTTGTCTTACTACTATCACTGCCACTGCAAGCATTACTGCTACTGATTTCACTACTACTACTACTACAGCAATTGCTATTGCTAATACTACTACAGTTGCTACTGCATCTACTATAACTTCTGCTAGAACTACTACTACTACAGCTACTACTACTCCTACTGCAACAACTACCAGAGTTTCTACAACTGCTACTAGAGCTACGACTACTGCTACAACTTCTACTACAGCAGCTACTACCACTACTACTATTATTAATACTAATGTTATTTCTATTTGACTACACCTACTCAGCTGTTACATCAGCTTTTTTTACTATTAACACTATGACGACTGCAACTGCAACTACTCTACTAAGCAGCTGCTACCGCTACTGCTGCAAAAACTACTACTACTCTGACGACTACTTCCACAACAACTATGTCTATCACACAACTTCTGTACTCCTATTCAAATAATATTTTATTTATCTATTTCTTTTACTATTACTATTTTGATGTTGTTGTTGTTTATGGTGGTGTTGTTGTTGGTGTTGCACCAGAGGCAGTGTTCACGTGTGAGTGGACGACGTGATTGATAATGAGAGAAACAACACCAGAACATTTCCTATCATCTCGTGTCCAGCTGTTTTCAACTGTAGACTCGCTAAGTGATTCGCTTTTCACGGTTGACTGGAAGTGTCAGTAAAATACGGGTATGAACAATTCAAGGTAACACTTTCAAGGTAATGATTACACTTTCAATTAAGTTTCTTACCTGTCAGTTTCCGCTTCGCTGCCTTCACAGTTGACTTGTTTGCAGAAAATAACCACTATTTATTATTATTATTATTATTGTTATTATTATTGTTGTTGTTGTTGTTGTTATTATTATTTTAATTATTATTATTACTATTATTATTATTTTATTATTATTATTATAATTATTATTATTATTATTCTAATTATTATTATTATTATTATTTTAGTTATTGTTATTATTATTATTTTTATTATTGTTTTATTATTATTTTTATTATTATTTTATTATTATTATTATTTTTATTATTATTATTATTATTATTATTTTTATTATTATTTAGACATGAGAGTAACACATTCTATAATTTACATGTCACGAGTCGCTATAAAGATTCTTTACGCTTGCGTACAAACCTACTATGCGTGATTACTTACAGACGACTCACAAAATGATGAATGTAAATATATCTGTAGTAATATACCTGTTAACAGAGAAATAGAAATAAAGAAAGTTGCCTAACTCATCTATTTCCAGTCGTACTATTGTACCGTTGTGCCTTATATAACTGCTCTATTTATAACCGTGTTATTTATAATAATACCATTGTATCATTGACCTTCCTGTAACTGTACCATTGTATCACTGTTCCATTTATGATTCTTCTGTTTTATACCTGTGCTATTGTATATTTTACGGGCGATCTGTTTATAACTGTACTATAGTATCACTGTGCGATTTATAACAGTGCTATTGTATCTCTGTGTTATTTTTAATTTATTTAGTATCCATTTATTCTTTACTACTGTTCTGTTTATATTAGTATCATTGTAACATTGTGCTATTTCTGACTTTTCTGTTTATAACTGTATGTTCATATCACTTTTATTATATATATATATATATGTTTTCTACATATAACCGTAGTGTTGTATCATTGTGTTATATATAACTGCTGTGATACTGAAAACATGAAATAGTTTTTTTTCGTACATATACGGTACCAAAGAGTCAGTCTGTGTAGAGTGTAACATGTCTTTTAATGGATACGTCAGCTGAGTCAGTGACACTGAGTGACTCCCCAACACCCACTTCACATTTCTAACCCTAATTCCCGTTCCAGCCGGTGACCCACGAATGATTTATCAAAGGCTGTGGAAATTACATCCTGTGTATGGGAAGGTTCTAACAGCAGGTTCTTGCTGCTAATCGAACACGAGTAACGCACAAACTGGCGGTTTTAAGTCAACTTTTTATTTTTTTACTTTTTTATTTTTTTTTTAAATAAAATACTGACACGTGTCTAACAAAACAAACACTAAACAAACAAAATATTTATACAACTTTTCCTAATCAGATCACTGACCCAGCTAAGAACTATGATGTTTACAAATAGTGTTTAATGTTGTGTAATCTTTTCTAAACGTCATAAAGCCTACCATTGTAGTTTATGTCGTATATTCGTCTCTAAACATTGGGACGTCTAACATTCAGGGCTGGCTTAACACAGACGCATGTAGGGCGTTTGACAGGCGTTTCCTGGGCTGAGGGGCCCCATAATAATCTATACAAGTTGTGACTGGATCTCAGTTAATAAATTAATACTATGCTATATTAAATTGTTAATATTTGTTATTGGAAAATGTATATTTAGTATTTATTTCACTAAAGATGATGAACAATTATAATATTAATTTTTATAATACGTAGTGGTCCAAGTGCAATGTTTTGCACGAGTTGTCTACACTGCTGCTAAGATGGCGCTGATACCATTCTGTATAATCTTTAACAAAAATAAATAAAAATAAAGCAACAACAAAAAAAAAAAAAAAAAAAAAAAAAAAAAATAAACCAAATAAAAAAATAAAAAAAATAAATAAAAATAAAAATAAAAAAAAAAAAAAAAAAAAAAAAAAATATCAAATAAATAAATAAAAAGAAGTAAATTAAACGTAATAATATATATTTTTCGCTGTAAGTTAGTGTTTTTCTATGTTTGATTTATGTAGGACGATTCGGTGAGTGAGAGATCCATACATCAACACCTCGGTGTGTCTGTTTGTCTGTCATCTGTCACATTTCACACATTCCTACTATTTTTAAACACGTCAGTACACTAATCCTGTTTGATAATGCTGTCAACGTTCTATGTTTTTAATAACTTACTTATAACAAAAACAGATATCAACAACAACAACAACAACAACATAATAATAATAATAATAATAAAGTATAGAAGGAGTATTAATATCAGCGAAATTAGTAGTTGCAGTAGTGGTAGAAGTAGTACCAGTTGTAGTAGTAACAGCATAAGAAAATAATAATAATAACAACGATAATACTTACATTAACAGTAATAATCATAATAAGGTGTAATGGTTATATATATTTCTAAATAGCTTATTTAGTTATTTATTCGGTTTTATTTATTTGTTTGTTTGCTTGTTTGTTTGTTTACTTGTTTGTTTGTTTACTTGTTTGTTTGTTTGTTTACTTATTTGTTTGGTTGTTTATTTATTTATTTACCTATTTGTTTATGTTTGTTTTTATACTTATTTATTATATTTGTTTTTATTCGTTCGTTTATGTTGATAGGATTAAGAGTAAAAAAGTCATAGAAAAAAATAAAACACGAGAAAGAGAAAATAATTACAGACACAGACAGCGATTACAGTAAGAAAATTAATCTCATTCTGTTTAGAAAAGTGAATGCTATTATCAATGGTTGTTGTAATAAGAGGTTGTTATAATAAGTGGCTGTTATAATAAAAATGTGTCGTAAGCAATCGTGTAATAAGCAGTGGTTCTATAAACAGTGGTTGTAATAAACAGTGGTTGTAATAAGCAGTGGTTGTTGTAAGCAGTGGTAGTTCTAATCTAACGATGTCGGTGTTGTGCTGATCTTTGTAATTTAAATAAATGATTAAGTACACGAAGGTTGTTTGTACTTTTAAAACTGTTTTCAGTTATCTCAGAAAAAAACTGTAGTAGTTCTGAAATTAAACTACTTGGAAACTGCATCCGCTTAATAATAGCTTTAGGTAATTTATAATTCTTTAATTTATTTCCTTCCTTCTTGTTTCCGAGGTTAAAGAAATCGGATAGGTTTGTATTTCAATGAAAATAGCATTAGAAAGATTTATGTGAAACTAATTATAATGAAATAATGAAATACATCACACTGACACACTGACACGTACCTGCACACCATACATACATACACACGTACATACGTAATACATAAATTAACACACACAGACACACACACACACACGAACGTAATCACACAAAGAAGGTAAATAAAATTAAATGAAAGCTTGCAAATTGAAACTTACCTGTTAACAACACCTGCAAAACTCCTGTTCCTAATCAGTTAATCCGGGTGAATGCCTCGTGCACAGGTACCAGTTTTATCAGTGTCGGCTGTATCAATCAGTACACATGCACTACTGCTTATTTGTCTCTCCCACCCACCAGCTTTACTGGACACGTCTAGTGTGTTACGTACAACACGCACAGACCTACACACAGCTCGAATCACCAGTACGTTTCCTGCGTCTGTTTTTTTTTTTTTTTTTTTTTTTTTTTTTTTTTTTTTTTTTACCACGCTTCAGTTACACAATAAAACAACGCACACAGCCAGCAGGTTAAATTTCACTTGTTGAAAGAAGTTATCCGCTAACACTTACCCCCCACCCGCCCCACTCGCCCCAAACCCAGTGATGTCACATTCCTTTGTGTCCGTGAAAATACCACAAACACACTGACAGACGTACTTACACGTTCAGTAACATGGAAATGTCCCTTGTTAGACCATAAAACCTTTTTATTTAACTGTTTCTCCTAGGTGATTTAAATTACCTTATTGTTACTATTATTATGATTATGATTATTATTATTAGTAGTAGTAGTAGCAGTAGCAGTAGTAGTAGTAATAGTAGTAGTTGTTGTAGCAGTATTGATTTACTTTTGTGTTGTTGATTGATTGATTTATATTATTATTATTATTATTATTATTATTATTATTATTATTATTATTATTATTATTATTATTTAATGTTTGTAATATTGTTGTTATGAACATTAAATATTTTTATATATGAAGGATATTTTTCTTGTAACTGTTTAAAAGTGAAGACAATAAAAATTATAACTGAAATACAGATAATGTAAATAAGTGCTTTATAACAGCCCACGTTCGTAATAAACAATTATTAATTTATTATGAGTTATCTCCCTTCTCACTCATTTATTTTTCAGTCGTCTTTTGATTTTTTGCAAGCTTATTATTATTATTATTATTGTTGTTGTTGTTGGTGGTGGTGGTGGTGGTGGTGGTGGTGGTGGTGGAGGTGTTATTGTTGTAACTGTTATTATTATAATCCATCATGCATCTAATATGCTTAAACTTCCATTTTATACCAGATCCCGTAACAAAAAAAACAATAAATAAATAAATAAATAAATAAATAAATAAATAAAAACGTTAAAGATAAAAAATTAAAAATATTCTTCAGAGGTCGCCAAGCTTACAAAATACACACTAATTTAAAAAAAAAAAAAAAAAAAAAAAAAAAAAAGTACATTTTGGTTTGATATTTCAGTTAAGCTATTTGTGTGGTATTAGATATATTTATTAATTTATATTTATTCTGTGTTGGAAGTCAGACATTTTAAAATATTAAAATATTAAAATGTACATAAAATTACGAGGAATATAATTCTTGATTTATGTTGTTTTTATTGTTGGTGGTTTTTTTATATTTTGTTGCTATTATTATCATTATTACAATATGCACACACATAAAACGATAAAACTAACAACAGTATATACACCATGCTCGACTAAATTATTTTGAATGAATTTAGACATATTAATTATAAAATATAAAAATAAATAAATATTTAAAACATGGCTGATAAAGGGGAAATTACTGTTGTTAAACGCATTATTTTATCAATGGCGGGTCGGGGGGGGAGGAGAGTTATATTTTAGACTGGTGCATTTTAATACTTGAAGCGGACCAGTCTAAACGTTTATCGGATTCCTGTGTTAGTTCTTGTTTATCAAGTAAACAACATGCAAAAGGTTAAAGTTCTGATGCTGGGACCATGCGAGGTATAAAATGATAGAGCAGTAATTTCATAAATTCATCTTTTCGCTGTACAGGCTATGTATTCAAGATAATCGTTTTAATTTTCATAGATGAATATCAACTTTATGTCATTGTTGTTCATGATTTCGATACGTACCTAATATCGTTTTGTATAATTGTTAGGTTTTTCTCTCAATATAAAAATAGTAAGTTTATTATTATTATTATTATTATTATTATTATTATTATTATTATTATTATTATTATTATTATTACAGATCTGAACACCGTTTTTTAAATCATTTTGTAAGCATTTATGATTTTATCTGTTTATATATATATGTTTATCATTAAGAAAAATTCACATTCACTCTGTTTCAGAGTGGTAAAACTGTTTTAACCAATTTTTTTGCCGAAGCTACAGAAACTTCTGGTGGTGATTATCATCCAACTCAAGGTGTGAGGTAAATATTTTTTTGTTTTCTTCTTAAATTTGTAACTGTATTTACATTTATTATTATATTATATATACTTACAAATGTAAATTGCCATGTTAAATATAAAAACATTAATATTTTTACAACTACTACTACAACCACTATTATTATTATTAATGTTGTTTGTTTATATATTTTCAGAATTCTCGAGTTTGAAACTACTGCTAACTCTGCAAACAAAGCAGTCCCTATGGAAGTTGAATTGTGGGATTGTAGTGGGGACAAAAAGTGAGCATGATATAATTTCCAATTTAGTGTTATAAACTTTATATTTATTTTTTTAAATTTTATTATTATTATTTTTTTATGACCAAGTGTATTTTTAGTTAATCCCAGGTAACTGAGTATATATAATTCAAAAGTGGCTTGTTTCAAAAATAAGATTATATCTTATTATTATTATTATTATTATTATTATTATTATTATTATTATTATTATTATTATTATTATTACATTTTTTCTCTTTTCAGGTTTGAGGCATGTTGGCCAGCGATAGCACGAGATTCAGTTGGTGTAGTGTTTGTATACAACCCAAATGAAGCTAGTCATGGCAGACAACTAGATATGTGGTATGTGCTGACTTGTATTTAACTTATACAGACTTGAAGTTAACAAACAAAACTATAAAACACTTTCAGTACATTTTTTTTTTTTATTTTGTTTCCATGTAATTATTCTGGATATTAAAACACACAAACAGAGGATTTATTTAGTGTATAAATTCATGTTTATGAAATGTGTAGTTTTTATATTTTAGGGTTTCAAGTGAAATTTTATACTTTAATGTCTCAAGTATGAAACTTTTGTATTTTAATGTTGTAAGTGAAGTTTTTATATTAATGTTTGAAGTCAAAAGTTTTCGTATTTCAGTGTTTCAAGAGTGAGGTTTCTGCATTAATGTCTGAAACGTGAAGTTTTTGTATTTCAGTGTTTGAAACGTGAAGTTTCTGTATTTCAGTGTCAAGTTTTTAATGAAGTTGTGGTTGTTGCAGGTACACCTACTTTGTGGAACAACAAGGTCTGCGAGATTTTCAGTGTTGTCTTCTTGCTCACCACAAACCTGAGACTCCAGACAGTGACGCTGGAGATCTGTGTGAGTTTTCACCTTTTTATTTACTTACTTGTTACGTGTACTACAATCCTTAAACAGCTTTATGTTTAGTGAACATAACAGCTGTTTGTGAAATATGTTGTTTATAATTTCATTTGGTTAATTAAACTGTTGCTGTGATCATAAGAATAGTAATAAGATTAATAATAAGAATATTATTGTTATTATTATTACTGTTATTATTATTATTATTGTTGTTATTATTATTATTATTATTATTATTATTATTATTATTATTATTATTATTATTATTATTATTTTTTCTACCATTTATGATAACATATGCTGTGTATTTGAAATGTTTTCTGAGTTAATTTATTTTTTACTAAAACAGTTTGGTTTCTTAAATTTATTATCCACTGTACCTAATTTATCAAAATCCATTATATAGCCCACTGGAAGATGCATTTAGAAGTCAGTAACATAAAATAAAATATAGCAAGTCTTTGAAATTCAGCAGAAGAAAGTGTTGTCATATGAAGTTAACAAAATTAAACTGAACCACTACCATTTTATCTACTATCTTGTCTCAAACAAATAAAAATCTAAGTTCTGCAATCTGTAATTTCTTTTTAACTTCGGTGTTAATTTAGAGTTGTGTCCCTTGTTTATTTTCTTATATTTGTATTAAAAAGTTACTAAGTTTGAAGTTTTTTGTAGCAGTGACAAATTTTACATTTATATGACAAAGTTGCCAAGTTTGATGTTTTTCGTAGTTGTGACAAATTTTACATTAACATTACAAAGTTACTAAATTTGATATTTTTTGTAGCAGTGACAAATTTTACATGTATGTTAACAAAGTTACTAAGTTTGAGGTTTTTCTTGCAGCGTCAAACTTCAACAAGATTCCGGTGATTCACACAAACATTGAGGATGATGCGGAGACGGTTCAGAAAGAGTTCAGTAAATACCTCGGCAAACTCGTCTCAGCCATGTCTGACAGGCAGGAGCAGGAAGAACTCAGCATCATGAGCAGTCACTAACATCTCACTGACACAGTCACTAGCATCTTATTATTGTACAGTCACTAATATCTGACACAGTCACTAGCATCTTATTGTATAGTCACTGACGTTTTATTATAGAGACATTACTAACTTATACGAAATCTTACTGAATTAAAACTAATAATTTATTGTACAGTCACTAGCATCTTATTCTACAGTCACTAGTATCTGAACAGTCACTAGTGTCATAGTGTACAGTCACTGACATTTTATTATAGAGACACTAATAACTTATACAAAGTCTTACTGTACAGTCACAAATATTTTATTGTACTAGTATCTCATCATACAACATCCTATTGTTCAATCACTAATATCTTATACATCTTATTGTACAGTATCTTAAAAAGCTGATACAGACACTAGCATCTTATTACACTCACTAATATCTTACTGTACAGTCACTAAAATTTTACTGTACATACATTAATATAGAGTAATATAATTTAATATTACACTGTCACAAACCTCTTACAATTTACTAATACAAATACACACACACCATTTCATTTCTTGTTTGTGTGGAACATTTATCTGTTTAATTATCTTATATTCAACAGCTGTGATGTTTTATTCTTTAAATTTGTGACTATCTTTGACTTGTAAACAGTGTTGACTGTGTGTTATGTTTATTGTAAAAATGCTTATGAAGATACATTCCGTCCATGTTATACTTATGTATAATAAAAATTATTTAATAACACTTGTTACATTGTTACTCTCTCTCTCTCTCTCTCTCTCTCTCTCTCTCTCTCTCTCTCTCTCTCTCTCTCTCTCTCTCTCTCAGAATAAAATAACTAAACAGACTATTACACAGATTTAGAAAACTTTTATTTCATTTAGTTTTCAAAAAAAAAAAAATATGTTACTATATACATCATCTTGTTCATAAATATGAGACAGTAAGTGGAAATATAAAACTTAAATGTAGTCACTAATTATGATTTTCCCAATTAAATCAAAAAAATAAATAAATAAATAAATAAATTTAAAAAATTTGTAGCGATTCCATATAAAAAATCATTTCAACATTATCTCTAATTTCACTACATCAGTGTACATGTATTTTTGTCATTTTACACTGTTGTAACGAAAATACGTTTTTAAATTTGAAACTGAGCTTCACGTATCTCTTTGTACTTGCAGTACAGTCCACTGACCTCTTTCTTTTTTGTGTTAACTGAACAGAGTCTGGATTCTTGCTTTATGAGTGGGGTGTATTTATGTAGTAGTAGTAGTACAAATAGCAGTAGTAGCAGTAGTAAAGAAGTTAAATTGCCTGAGTTAGGTAATGAGAATTACTTACTTTCACGTTTTATGAATTATCAGGAAAGTTTCTTTTTTACGTTTTAAGAATTATGTGGATGGTTACGTTGCCTGTTTCACGTTGTAAGAATTATGTGGTTGTCTAACTCGGATCTTTGAACTGTGATCTGATAACTCAGTCTGATTTGTCGACGACGTTTTGCTCTGTCTGTAATTACAGAAAACGTGTACAATTATTTCTCTGAATTTCTTACCCACGGCGCAGTACAGGATGAAATTAACCGCCGAGTTTACGAGGATCATCAAATCGGCGACGGCGGTGAAGTTGTTGCAGGCCAACGAACAGTCGGAGTACTTGTTCAGACCTCGCATCATCACGAACGCCACCGCCGTGAACAGCTGGCAGACGAAGAACACGGCAGTTACCGCCAAAACCATGACGGTCATCCTCGTGTCTCTGCCTCTGTTCTGAGTCGTCTGCTGCCGACCCTCGCAAGGAACGAACTGCTGCCGGCTGGTCCTCATGGCCTTCAGAATGAGCACGTTCAGAACCGCAATGGCCACGAACGGGAGCAAAAAGTCGAAGACGAAGTTAATCCACGTGACGTACACTTCGTTGTAGAAGAAGCTGGTGCCGAATGCCGTCCTCTTGAAAACCACGCCTGTTGCGTTGAGCACGTCGTTCCAGACGCCGTCGGTGTAGGTATACGCCATGTACATGGGTGCGTGATAGACGACCGCCCAGGCGAATATGACCAAGCACGCCTTCCATGCCACAGATATCTTACAATACCTGAAAAAATATAAGCATTAACGAATAAACAGGTGGATGATAATAATAGTAGCAGCAGCAGCAGCAGCAGCAAAAACAACAACAACAACAATAATCCTACCCCTGAAATAATAATAATAATAATAATAATAATAATAATAATAATAATAATAATAATAATAATAATAATAATAATAATAATAATAATAAACACAGACATACATAAATATAAAACAAACAAATAAGAGCAGCTAAAATAACGAGTTAGAATTTCGTGGAGGAAACGAATTACTAGAAATGAAAGGCTTCACAGTATTCTTTCTAATATAATTATTTATTTTAAAAATTTAGCAGCGTGAATTTCTGAAACTGTTTAACTAAAACCACAGCCTTGCTTCTTCCACTCACTAAATGAACGTGCATTCCGCTGTTCATCAACCACATCAAACGTCAGAAACTCGTCTGCCAGGATGCGGCGAAATAGACAATCAGTACCGCTATTTATCTACCATACCTCTGTACTCATATATAAATAACTAACATCTTGTTTGTACAGGTATATAAATAACTAAAGCGTTTATACAGTTGTATAAATAACTAACATCTTGTTTGTACAGTTATATAAATAACTATCGCGTTTATACAGTTATATAAATAACATCTTGTTTGTATAGTTATATAACTAACTAACGTCTTGTTTGTACAGTTATATATATAACTAACATCTTGTTTGTACAGGTATATAAATAACTAACATCTTGTTTGTGCAGTTATATAAATAACTAACATCTTGTTTGTACAGTTATACATATAACTAACATCTTGTTTGTACAGGTATATAAATAACTAATATCTTGTTTGTGCAGTTATATAAATAACTAATATGGTTTGTACAGTTATATAAACAATGACAATTTATTTGTACATTTACTATAAATAATTAACGTCTTGTTTGTACAGGTATATAAATAACTAACATCTTGTTTGTACAGTTATATAAATAACTAACATCTTGTTTATACAGTTATATAAATAATAACATCTTATTTGTACAGTTATATAAATAACTAACATCTTGTTTGTACAGTTATATAAATAACTAACATCTTGTTTGTACAGTTATATAAATAACTAACATCTTGTTTGTACAGTTATATAAATAACTAACATCTTGTTTGTACAGTTATATATATAACTAACTAACATCGTGTTTGTGCAGTTATATAAATAACTAACATCTTGTTTATACAGGTATATAAATAACTAACATCTTGTTTGTACAGTTATATAAATAACTAATATGGTTTGTACAGTTATATAAATAATGACAATTTATTTGTACAGTTATTATAAATAATTAACGTCTAAACAAGATAAATAACTAACGTCTTGTTTGTACATTTATATAAATAACTAATGTGTTGGTTGTACAGTTATATAAATAACTAACATACAATTTCTAAAGTTATATATAAATAACTAACATTTTGTTTATACAGTTATATTAATAACTAATATCTTTTTCACAATTATTTAAATAAATAATATCTGACGAAGTCTGACATATTAAGTTTCTATTTCTGAAAATATTTCTCAACACTTCAAGTATTATACATAATTTCTTTCAGTCGTTCTGGTTCAGTGAAAAAAAAAAAAAAGAGAATAAGGAAAATTCAAAGGAAAAGATATTGATAATGAAGCAGTGAAGGAAATACAACAACAACAACAATCATTATAATTCTGCTACTACTGCTATCTGTACTAACATTCTTACCAATTCTATTATTACTGCTATTACTACAACTATCACTACTACTACTACTACTACTTGTACTACTACTCTATGCTTATTATTATTATTATTATTATTATTATTATTATTATTATTATTATCATTATCATTATTATTATTATTACTATTATTATCATTATCATTATTATTATTATAATTATTATTATTATAATTATTATTATTATTGTTATTATTATTATTATTATCATTATTATTGTCGTTGTTGTTGTTGTTGTTGTTGTTGTTACTATTATTATTACCTCACAGCTTGGAAAGGAATGACGACAGCAATGAATCTCTCTATGGTGATGAGCACAGTCATGTAGATAGACCCAGTCTGAGCCACGTGCGGTACCGGGTACATGACGACATAAACGGATATGACGTGGTCGAAGTACTTCCGAGAAATCAGCTCCACTCTGCTCAGCAGCATCACCGTCTCCAGCATCATCTCGGAAAACAGCGCGATGCTGTCGTACACGGCGAGGATGATCAAGAGGAACGGCGTGGACGACTTCTGTTTGTAATTGGCTAGGACGACGATTGAAATGATGTTGCAGACGATGCCGAACACGGCGACAGACGTTCCACCGATCCCGTTAATTCTCGCTCTGAAATAAAGAATCTCGTCCAGCAGCGTGTCTTGCTGTTGTTGCTGCTGTTGTGGCTGTTGCTGATTGTCTTGTCGCGTGGTTGTAGACAGAAGCAAGCTGGTGACGTTACCGAACACGGCGCTGTAGAAGTTCAACAGCGACGTGTTTCTCCACAAAGACGACAACATCTCCGTCTTTCGTGACATGAGAACGAACACTGATGAGAAACACGTGGTGTCGAAGATTCCAGAAATTTCTATCCAGTGAAGAAATAGCAATTTGTTATTGGTCTAAAAAGTACTGATCTAATTTTGCCCGACTCATGTAGTTTGTACGGTACCATTAGAAAAAAAATGATGTTAAGTTCGTTTTCTGGAATATGTTGTTTTGTTACCAACAGAAACACTGGTAGTAGTAGTCCTTTTTTGACGGCAAACGGCGACTGTTACAGAAACACAGGGAAATTCTTGTTTTGTAGCAGACGCATTACAAACATGAAGTTTTGCGACGTGGTCACGTTATGAGTTTATGATGAATGACTGCAGATAAATATCCACTTTTAATAACATCTCTCCGACATATAATAACAGTAATCATTAATAACTGTCGAGTGTTATTTATTTATTTATTTATTATTGTTGCTGCTGCTGCTGTTGTTTTTGTTAGTAGTAGTAGTGGTAATGGTGGTTGTAACAGTAGTATTGTTGTTGTTGTTGTTGTCGTTGTTGTCATTATCACTGATGTTGTTGGGTTGTTTTTTGTTCTGTTCTATATTTTATTTTATGTTTTATCTTCACAGCTGTGTTCTTGTTTTAGACCAAAAAAAAAGTGTTTTATTGTTTTAATTACGATCTGGAAATGACGACGACGCTGTTATTGCAGAATGTAAACATCATCGTGTACAGTTAATAACACTGACATGTTGACACTTAATGAACGATATCAACTCCTATCTCTGATTTCATGGTTTAATGTACAGAACGAGATTCATTATCAGCGACGTAAATGATCTCTCTCTCTCTCTCTCTCTCTCTCTCTCTCTCTCTCTCTCTCTCTCTCTCTCTCTCTCTCTCTCTCTCTCTCTCTCTCTCTCTTCTCATCTGTTAACTGTTCTATTCATGTTCATGCAACGCAAAACATAAGATGGCTCCCTTCCTTTTTCTAAAATCCAGAATACGTACAGAAAGTGAAAACGTTTTAAACATTTCACGTTGTGTCATGTTAAAGAAGTAACACACACACACACACAAAATAATTTTAAAAATATACTGTTTTAGAAGTATACTGAACAAAACAAGTTAAGTGTCACTTGTCGTTGTCTGATACGGAAATACTCCGGAGAGCTTACTGTCACACATTCATCACTTCCTGTGTGAATACGTCAGAACTCGATCAATGTCAAGGACGCTTTGTTCAGGATTCATCCTTTGTAAGAATATAACCTGTAATTTTTAAAAATTAAACAACTTTAAAATCTTCTATAGCTTAACATTTTCTACTAGAGCCAGACAAACTAAGAAGGATTTCGTTGATTCACATGACGTCTGCAGTATTTACACAACATTTACTATCAAGAAAGGAAAAAATCCGAAAAAAAACCACAACAAAACTTTAGATTCGTCCTAATGTATTATCGTTTACTGCTGCAAATTGCCTGGAAGTTTTTTTTTCCGCCCCACGTCACATGTCTATCGCCGTAGTGTCAGATGATGTTGTCGATATAATTATTTTCAGGTAATTTCCTCACCTCAACGACCAACAATCAATATTCATAATTTAAGGGGAGATAATTGATTAATGTTGCTACAATCCAGACATCAAAGAAATAGAATAATGAGAGGTATTCCCTATGTACACAACACGTACATAAATAAAATCTCACTCCACAATTTGCGTAAAGGTAATAATACATAGTGTTCATCGGAGTTTTATTTTTTACGTTCAGTTCAGCAGTTATTAACTGTTTTATGATTGGCTGTAACAATAAGAAGGAAATGTCGTTAGGCTGGTGGAGGTGAGAATGTTTTTTTTTATCTCAGGTCTTTGACGTGATTCCAGGTTCTAGGTGAAATTCCTGCAGTATCTCGCCTGACTGACTTACTCTGTGATTGTTTGTGCTCGCTTAACTGTTCATACATCGCCGTATATAATTCATTCGTGTCTCCGAATATACAATGCATAATTATTATAAAATAAACACTGAGCTATTTATTTTTGTCTTTGTATTATTTACTTATTTATTAATTTGTTTCTTTGTGTTTCTTTTTTCTCTCTCTCGTATGTCTTCTCCCCCCTCCCGATTATTCATGTTTTTATATTTAACTTATATATATATTAATATTAAACTGATTGTTGAAAAAAAAAAAAAATAAATAATTAAAAGCAGAAGAAAAGAAATGACATCATTATCACGGTAAAACACAGAAAATAAAATTTAGAAATCTTCGTGTATTGTCGGATAGAGAGACACAGAGAGAGAGAGAGAGAGAGAGAGAGAGAGAGAGAGAGAGAGAGAGAGAGAGAGAGAGAGAGAGAGAGGACTAATAGTAAGGTATGCTATATATTCATTCTAAGCTCTTCTAAAATTCAATTTCTTTTCATCAAACTGACACGGAAATCTCTTAATACATCATTTTATTGCGTAAATTATTTTCATTTAAGAGTCACCACGAGTATAGATTAGAGTATTTCATTAATATTAACCCTTTCCGTTCACAAACATACATTCAACACAAGAAGCCATAAAATGAAACATATACAGGAGAAATCCACACAAGGGAAATAATTGGTAAATAACATTTTCTACTTCAAACGTCTTGTAGTTGATCTCTTCCTCTGTTTTATTCATTTTTTTTGACAGTCGCCATTATTAACCGGCCATATGTGTTGCTGCTGGACACGTGCGTGTATTTATAAACACATAAACGTGTCAGACATTTCAGTAATTTAGCATGATAATGTTGTTTCATTATCAGTTCGGATCTGTGCCATTGCGCCTATTAAATATTAATGATAATCACCTCACTCGCGAAGTCGCCATTTCAGTCTACGTGGTAATACTACTATCTAGATGTCGCATTCTCTTTAATCATGAAATGTGTCAGAAACCTGAAAAATAATAATAATAAAAAATGTTCTGGTGAAAGTCCGGGGCTGTTTGTCTTGTTTATGTTTGAGGGCATGAATCGTGTGTTTGTGTTTATCTATTGGTGTTTGTGTTTAAGTATTTTATAGGTGTGTATGTATCGTGTGTGTGTGTGTCCGTGTGTGAATATGTTATTAAATGTCCAAATTATGAACCAAATTGATTAATATTTTTTTTCTGATATTATAAATCCTCTTTTATTTCAAATTCGTTTTTGTACTTTTTCCACTCCAAAAATGTAAAAATAATATTCTCTCTTTTATCGTCCAGAACACCTCGTTTTTCTTTCCCAATCTTAGTTCTTTCTACGGTTGTCTCCCTTTTGTTACACACCCACTTATTAGTGTAACAATCACCGACTGAACTTGGTTGAACAAATTTATTATATTATTATCACTTTTATTAATATTATTCTTATTACTACTACTACTACTACTACTACTACTACTACTACTACTACTATTACTACTACTACTATCACTGTATATTATTATTATAAGCAGTCGATTCATAATATAAATTTTATTACTGATATCTGTATAACACGAGTGACATTTGAAACAAGCCATAAAACACATATAATAGGTGACTATTTCATGTTATTTCCTATAATTATAACAACAGTTCTTTATTGGCTGAACTGTATGTAATATTTCATGTATCTGACCACCGATCATTTGATAACAGAATAATTTACAGGCATATTCAGATAGATAATGTCTACCATGACAAAAATTATAATGTAAATATATATATATAATAAAACATCTGTGTGAGTTTGTCATTATGTGTTTGTGTGTGTGTATATATAAAAAAATCCTAAACTACATACATATATATATTAATGTACGTGTTTGCTCATCTGTGTGTGTACGTTTGTACATATGTATGTTTTTATGTATGTATTTATATATGTTTGTATGTTTGTGTGTCCGTACACAGCATGTAAGTGAAGGAGTGGTTAGTATATTTAATTTCTGACAACTGATTAGTATTAAAATATGTGAGGGTAACGCAGTGTAGTGAAATAATCAATTTTAATGTTCAGTAATAACAGAGATAGCATCAAGAAACAGGTGACATCACACGTGTGGTAACACATATAAACTGTAACACTGCGCATGTCTGTGTGCTTGTTAGAGTTAGCGTTCCTGCCAGACACACCTATACCAAGTACGTCTAGTTTTATATATATATATATTTTTGACTTTTCA
>CM022671.1:6546226-6688726 GCA_012295275.1 Chrysomallon squamiferum | reverse complement strand
AAATTTTTCTTGCAATCGTCGAAGAGATGAAAGAGATTAAAACGATCTAACAGAAACATGAGATCATCACGTACAGAAAACTGAGAAGAAATAGAAATTGTCTGATCTTCATGTTTACCTGTGAATGGTCTAAAGATGGTTCTTTATGTTTTTGTTAGTTATTATTTTATTTGTTTGAGCGATCTGAGTAACGAAGTATGAGTATGCTGTCATAAGACGTCTGTCTGTTCACCCATTATCACGTGGGCATTCTTTTTTTTTGTCTCACGTCACAACAAACCAGAGCAAATCAGCGAGCTCTTTATGCTGTGACGTCACGACTACAGAAAAATGGCGGCCGTACACTTTTGTTTGCTATTAATTAAGTCTAGTGAGGGAAAAATATTAAAATACCTAACTTGGAAGTATGCAGAATATATTTAGACGATTTATTTGTATCACTTTAGTATGAAAAATGATAATCTTTGTCTGGACGTGTGTTATAATTATTATAAAAATTTAAATTTTATGTGTTTCTGCAAATAAATTATTTACAAAATGAGCTGTTTTGTTGCCAAATTGTTGAATCAACATACGAAGAGGAAATATATCTCTTATGTTTACACCCAAGTGCTGTTTCACGTGAGTGCGACTAAAAATAATAATAATAAAAAATGTATAAATAAATAAAAATAAATAATAAAAGAAATTAAAAGAAACGAGTTTACAGTAAGTATTTTTGGAATTATTCAGATTTACTTGTCACAGGAAAGAAAGAAAAAAAAAAGGGAAAAAGAAAAAAAATCGCCTAAAAGCGACAACAGACACACAATATATATATAAAGAAAAAAGTTTATGAACTCAGGTTGCTCAAAATAATGATTTACTCATAATAAAATTCTTACATTTAAACACCTGATAAATAGTGATTCTTCAAAGAAATATAACCATTTTACCACGAAGAGAATTGATAGAAATATTTTATCTTTAGTTTTTAAAATTAACATGTGTTATAGTTCACTCTTTATTTTATTTTATTTTATTTTATTTATCTGTTTATTTATTTATTGCTAGATTTTCGGTTGTCTTAGTAATTCTGAATCAGCTGTCATTTTGTTGAAAATAATAATAATTGTGAATTTGCTAACACGTTGCTCCATTGTTCAAGGATCCAAGTGGTGCGTTTTTTCTAAAATCTGAAACGTTTGCCCTACACTGGTTTAAAATACTAGTATCATTCAAAGGTCTTTAAAATATATAAATATAGTACGAGTTACTTCCCCTATAAATGGAAAGTGTGATAAGGGAAGTAATTCGCACTATATCTTTCTAAAGATCAGTAAAACTATAATCCATTGTTGTAAATTATAAAACTTCTTGAAGTACTGAGTATATTGTTATGGATTTATGTATGTAATACTCAGTATTTTATTACATACCCATATGTGACACACTAATGATCCGTGACACATTAAAGTCACATCAAAGTCGCATGACACACTACTACTCTACAGAGATAGCAGCAGATTTCCTAACTCGGAGAAACATTAACTTTACGGAAATTGTGGAGTATAAATACACAAAAACGTTGACATGTGACAGATGTTTAAAATAATCTCATGTTTTATTACGTTTATCTAAAGAAATGATTTTCTCGTTATGTGTAGGATGTGTAAACAAATAAAATACAAGCTTATTGAGGTCGTTACGAACTTACCTGTATGACAACTCTCATTTCTGTATTCAGCATTACTGAAAAACACCTCGAAGTTCATTGTGTGTGTGTGTGTGTGTGTGTGTGTGTGTGTGTGTGTGTGTGCAGACAGACACACGCACTGATATCACCCACATGAATCGTTATTATAAGTTGCTCATTTTGGGCATCCTAATTAATCATTTGTTGTTTTCGAACTCCGTCTCTCGTTATTGTTGTGTATGTATGTATGTACGTGCGTAAATAGACGTGTGTTTGCATGTGCATATACATATATATATATAGGTATAATTTAGGGTGGTACGTGCACGTGCATGTGTGCACGAATGTGTGAATGTGTATGTGTGTATATATATATATATGTAATGTATATGTGTGTATGCATAAATCATCTATCTACTTAGGTACGTAGGTATGTTTACATGTACATTCGAGTGTGCGTGTGTGTGTGTGTTGAAAATAATTTAACTCCCATGCCTCAAACGAAGGCTTTGTGTTTGTGCGTGACTATTGATCAAAGGATTATATGATAAAACGATTAGTAGGTCACGAGAGATTTGTGAAATACGTATTGTTACGTAACGTTATCACCACGTTTGTCTCTTTCCATCTGTTGCATGTTGTGTTTTCAACAGGTGCTGTGCGCCATCTGTTGGCAACACGCACTTTATATAATAAGAGCATAGGCGAGAAAGCAGAATCGACAAAACTTACAAGTGAGTACTTTGTATTTTATATTTCTCACATTTACTTCTACACTGAATTTATCATTCATTAGGCATTTTTTAAGATTAACTGTTTGAATCTGATTTTTTAAAAATATAATTATAAATGAATAAAATAAAATAAATACATAAATAAATATATATATTTATTTATGTATTTATTTTATTTTATTCATTTATATTTATATTTTTATTTTTATTTTTGGTATACCGCTGATAACAGAATCTCACAGTGGTGCTGGAATTCTCTTTATAAGTTACATTTTACTAAAAAAAAAAGCAAAGAACAAACAATTCTGTTTTAAAATATCTAAATAAATATACCGTGGGGTAATCCATCATTCATTCATTACTTAATTCAGATCACTTTCTACGTGCAGTTACCATGGCAACCGAGGAGGATACAAAGAAGTTTCGGGAGGTGTTTGAGACTCTTAAAGACTACCTTTTCAGTCCAGAAGTGATGAGAGATGACGTCAGAGAAGCGAAAAATGAGTATAAAAAGGTAATAATAATAATAATGCTGTTGTGAAGCTTGCTCTGATTAGCACGTTAATTTTTTTCCAATTCCAATTCCAATAATAATAATAGAACAACCAAAAAGCCTTTCTGTTATGGACACAGAATGATATCCTTTATATTTTTTGTCAGGCTTTCGAGTACACAAACACGAAGGTGTATCCGTTCTACGGTCAGATGGTTGTCAGTCTGTACAAGGTGATGAATCCAAACTGTTCGGAAAAAGATCTTCATGAGGCTCGTGTTCTAGGCTGGTGTACGGAGATAGTAAGATTTTCATTATCTATGTACCTACTTGTTTACCACTCACTCATTTCAGTGTATATGCAAAGGTATTGTAAACTAAACTAAACTAAAAATTAAACTATTTCTTCGAAGATCTCCTCTCACTAAATATTTTGTATTGATCGTCATCGATAATAACGTATGACGTCATTATTATAAACCCGGACTAAAATGTGTCAAATCAGTATTTCCTGATGTCATTCAGTTATGTATTTTATTTTATATTTATTAAGATTTATTTAACATTAAGGTTATAGAGTATATATATATATATATATATATATATATATATATATATATAAAAATCCTTCACAAGTAAGGAATTATATATAATCATTTAAACCGTGCCACAATTTCGAGTTTGTGTTTTAGTACAAGAATGGCGGACTAATGACCGACGATTTGTTCGACGAACAGAAAGTGAGAGAAGGGATACCAACATGGCATACCATTGTAAGTGTTCTTCTACCTATTTATTTTACATTTTAAAAATTTATTGTTTAACAACAACATACGCAGAACTATATGCTATGGCGTTTTAGTACCTAATGAGAATAGTCATTTTTTTTATTCACCCGCCGGTGTCTGTGAAAAATTATTATTATTTATTTTATTATTTATTTAAAAAAAAAAAAAAAAAAAAAATTTTTTTATTTATTTATTTATTTTTTTTTATTATTATTTTTTTTTTTTTTTGCTCTAACGTTGTAATAATGTTTGAAAAAAATATAGGACAAAACGGGTAAGAGGTGGTATGAGGTCAAAATTACCAAAAACAAAAACAACAACAAAACATGTTTCGACCTTTGGGCAGTTTCTACTCATTAACAGACGTCTATTTTTACGAGGCATTCAAGTTAACAAATTACGTGCAATTATCCGCGAAGAATTGATTCCATTATGATGAGGTGTTTAAATGTTTGTGAACACTGACCGGCGTGGGACGCCGTCATCTTGAAGTTTGATCGGAAATTTCCGTGTATCCTCGGAAACCATTTCGTTAAACTTCCAAATTCAACAGGCATGCATGGCTCTTCATATCACAAAATCATGATATAGTACACCTCTCCTAACTACATTTTAAATTATAACGAAATTACAATGTTCAAGCAGATTAATGTATTAATTTTTTTAGCTGTCTGTGTTCCCCGTATCAGAACCCACCAAAAAACGAACACTGAGGCGCAGTTTGCACTCATTAAATCGGAGAAATCTGGAGCCATTTTTTGAGCAGACGCAATTTGTGCCGTTACGAGTTATCGTTCCTGCTGGTCCTTGCTAACATTATTATTATTATTATTATTATTATTATTATTATTATTATTATTATTATTATTAAAGCTACTACTACTACTACTACTACTACTATCATTATCATTATTATAATTATTATTATTGTTATTACTTTTATTATTATTATTATTATTATTATTATTATTATTATTATTATTATGCAGGAAGGTGTTGGAGATAATGTCTATTTGGACAGTGGATTTTATTTCTGTTCCTGTTATAAGATAATGAAGAAATATTTTGGGAAGAAAAGTTACTATGTTCGCCTCTTCGACTACTTTCGAGATGTGAGTATAACTGTTTATTTTTACATCTTGTTTTTGTGTTTATGTATGTATGTATATATTTATGTAGCTTAGGATTTGAATATTCTCTATCTTATGTAACTCTTTTTAGACTAAATGTCTGTATATGTGTCCATGTATGTATGTCTGAATATATCTATTTACAGTCATAAATGTTTTATTATGTTTAATGTATTTTGTGTGTGTTTCAGTGCATCTTCTGGGAGTTTGTAGCTTTTCGTCAAGATCTGAAATCAGACTGGAAGGAATTCACCACAGAAAAGTGCGAGGCACTGACAAGAGTCAAGTCTAAGGTCTACATGGGATTGCCTCTCATCTTAGCCATTATACTGGTAAATGTCAACATTGTCTGTCTGTATATATCTGTTTATCTCTCTATCCCTGTCTTTCTTTTCATCTGTATATATCTGTAAATGTCTGTCTGGATATCACTCTGTCAGTCTATCTGTTCATGTTAAAAGTGTCCACTTGTTTGTCTATATATTTAAAGTATTCTATCTCTCTGTCTACAGACAGTATGAATATTCATCTATTAAAGGCTGAAGCAAGCCTGTCGTGGACAGGAAATGCCTTACAGTGTTGTTATATAAGAGAAAAGATAAAGTCATATATATTCCCAATATTCCCACAATTTACACCACACCAAAATTTTAACACCGCAACCTTGTCACATTCCTTTATTATTATTTTCTACTAATTTTTATTATCATCATCATTATCTTTATTTTTATTACTGCTACTACTGCTACTCCTACAACTGCTTCTATTCCTATTACTAATGTGAGCATTATTATTATAAACTTTGATCAACCTCTCAAAGTCAAAGTGTGTTGTGTGTGTCTGTGTGTGTGTGTGTGTGTGTGAGAGAGAGAGAATAACAGGTACAAATCTGATTTCAGTCAGGAATTACAGATGATAAAGATTATGAAATTATTGAAGAAATCTGCAGAGTGATTGGTTACTGGCAACAAGATCAGGTTAGTGTCTGTTTGTTTGTATATATATATATGTGTATATGTATGTGTGCCTCTATATGCATAAATGAAATGAAAATTTAAAATACAAATAAACAAAAATAAAATATTTTCTGGTATGTATTGTAGAAAACATGTAAATTATATTATTATTACTATGAATCTGCAACATAAAAATAATTTATCTTTCTATTTTTTTCTCTTTTTGTCTGTCTCTTTATCTGTCTTTTTATCCATCTGTTCACTTTCTGCATATTTTCTTCTGTGTATGTATCTATCTATCTACCTGTTTACTTCATCTATCTATATATCTATGTGTGTATTTGCATGTGTGTGGTTGGAGATGGACATATTTCCATGTGGATGGATATGTGCATGTGTATTCGTGTGTGTGTCTGTGTGTGTGTTGATTTGATATAATTATTTGTCGTGTTGTAGAATGACTACATGGATTTCTACGGAGAGACATTTGGGACAGACATAGAACAAGGACGTTGTACGTGGCTGTTCGGCCAAGCACTGGCCAGATGTTCAGAAAAGCAGCTTGAAATTCTGAAGGTATATATATATACATAAATAAAAACAGTGTGTCAAATGTTTGTCTACACAATTAAAAAAAAAAAATGTACAGACACACAGAGGTACAGACTCGTTTAGAAAGTGTACAAATTTCAGCAACTAGAGACAGTAAATAATAAAGACACAATATTATCAGATATTAAAAGATAATTAGTTTTTATATTAACTAATATTAAGAGGTAAACAATTTTAACATTTACAGATAAGACATTAGGAGTATATCAGATTTGATCAACAGAAAGAAGATGTGGATTATATATAATGTTAGTCACCCAGTTGCTGTGTGAGATTTTTAAAGAGATTTTTCTGTTTCTACAGGCAAACTACGGACGCAGCGACCCAGCCTGTGTAGAAAATGTGCGGAAACTGTATAACGAACTTAAGCTGAAAGAGGCTTTTGCAGAACACCAGAAGTCACGTCATAACCAGATTGCCAAGATGATTGACGACTACAACGGCCCAGTGCCTAAAGTTGTTCTTTTTAAGTTTCTCAAAGACATGGATGAGTTTAAATACGTCTGATAACTGAACTTTGACCTGCACGTATTTCAACCTGATTGGTTGAAAATTATTATGAAATATTTTAAGTTATTAAATAAATATATTACAAGTAAACCCAGTTGTTTGTTCAAGTTTTATATTTGCTCCTGAAAAAGTTATTTGTTAATTTATTTATTTTTTTATTTTTTTATATTTTTTTATTTATTTACTGCTAGATTTTTGGTGTTCTCAGTAATTCTGAATTTGCTGTCATTTTGTTGAAAATAATAATAATTGTGAATTTGCTGAACCCGTTCAGAGATCCAAGTGACGCGTTTTTTGGCAAAACTGAAATGTTTGACTTTTGTTGTTGGAAATACTAGTATCGTTCAAAGGTCTTTAAAATATATATATAGTACGAGCTACTTCTATCAGAATTTGCACTAAAAAAAACGGCTGGAAAGTATATCAGTATAAGTCAAGGTGTTTGAACGTTTAAAACGATAATAAATAATGATATTCTCCCCTTGTCAAGTTTTTAGCTAATAAACAGACAAATATTCAAACAAAAACTTTCCATATCTGAAAAGATTCTGAAGACGTTTTATAATGAAGTTCTATCATACTGAAAATATCTTTGCAATTTAATATTACTTTATAAAATTATATTATTACAAAAATATTACTAATCTTTCGAACTGACATAATTTCACAAAACAGTTAAATAACAGAATGTTAAAAGTAACAATATACTGCATAATATGTGCTTATATTAATAAAAATAACAATAAACAAATAAAACAGTGTTTGACAGTGCTGTGATAATTTTCATATTCTCACGCTGGTATTGAAGATCGGAGGTTCTCTGCATCACAACTGAGTACGAAATTTAAAACTGCTTTTTAGACCATTAATAACAAATATATTATTTTATTTATTGCGTCATTTAAAAATCTTGTTTTGCATTCCAAAAAACTAAGAGTAAAGTCAAATGTTATTATGTACACTGTGATAACTGGCATGTGACCCTCTTTTGACGGGAGATTGGCTCTCTTTTAATCTTCCATGAACACTAATCTTCTGTGACACACTAATGTTCCATGATACACTAATATTCCATGATACACTAAAGTCACGTGACATACTAAAACCCATGACACACTAGTACTCTACAGAGATAGGAGCAGATTTCCTAACTCGGAGAAACATTAACTTAACGGAAATTGTGGAGTATAAATACACAAAAACGTTGACGTATGACAGATGTTTAAAATAATCTCATGTTTTATTACGTTTATCTAAAGAATGATTTTCTCGTTGTGTGTAGGATGTGTAAACACATAAAATACAAGCTTACTGAGGTCGTTACGTACTTACCTGTATGAAAATTCTCATTTCTGTATTCAGCATTACTGAAAAACACCTCGAAGTTGTTTGTGTGTGTTTAGTGTGTATTTGTGTATAGTGTATGTTCTGTGTGTTATGTTAATTTCACTTTCTTTCGACATTGACAAAATTATATATATAATCTTTGTGAAATCATGTCAGTTCAAAAGATTAGTAATATTTTTGTAATATTATACTTTTATAAAGTAATATTAAACTGCAGAGATATTTTCAAGATGACAGAACTTCTTTATGAAACGTCTTCAGAATCTTAACAGAAATATATAGGCACACACACACACACACACACACACACACACACACACACACATTATTACATTATTCATGACTGTGTGTTTATGTAATATATACATGTACCTATATATATATATGTATTGTGTGTGTGTGTGTGTGTGTGTGTGTGTGTGTGTGTGTGTGTGTGTGTGCGTGCACCTATATATTTGGTATAGATTAGGGAGGTATGTGTTGTGCATGTCTGTATGTATATATGTGTGTGTGTGTGCGTATTTATATGTGTGTGTGTGTGTGTCTGCATGTATCTATGAATGTATGGTTGCATGTGTGTATGTATAAATCATTTGTCTACATAGGTATGTTTACATGTAAATAATTTAACTCCCACGCCACAAACGGTGCCTGTGTTGTTGTTTTTTTTGTGTGCGTGACTACGACCACTCAGTGAATGACATCACTAACTGTGTAAAGTGCTGCAGGACACAGGCATTAGCAGATCGCAGACCAGTAATTTGTAAAACACGTGTAGTTACGTAACGTTACCACCTCGTTTGTCTCTTTCCATCTGTTGCACGGAATCCTATTCTACGTTTCAATTGATTCATTTACATTATAATGATGCAGCGTGTTGCCTTGCTAAGTACTCGTGTGTTCAACAGGTGCTGTCTGCCGCCTGTTGGCAACACGCAGTTTATATATTCAGTGGAAATACGAGACGTCTGAGTCGAGAAACAGTTCCTAACGCAAAACGTGTGACAGAATTTCCGTTAACGTACAAGTGAGTACCTTACATGTGATGTCTCTCACATTTACTTCTTCTTTGACTTTAACATTCGTTGGGCATTTTCTAAGGTTAACTAGCTATATATATATTATTTTATTTATTTTATTTATTTTTTTATTTATTATTTTTATTTAATTACGTTTTATAAAACTAAAACTTCACAGGTTTAAACACAGACTTGCAAAACGAAAGGCAGGTAGATTGAAAATTAAACATACATTTTAAAATATAATCAGTTTGTTTCAAATGATGTATTTCCCTACAATGAATTAATGAATAATTTTATTAGGTTTTGGTAACACTTTATATACCGTAATTTTAAGAAATACATTAATTCTTGTTACAGGGATTTTTTTTTTTTTTTTTTTTTTGATCACGTCAGTTGTTGGTTGGGAGGGGCTCGAGTGGGTGTAGCCCTGCCACGTGTTCGTTTCAGACACATTGCTGTTTATCCATTTTACTATGTCTACATAAATTATAAAGTATTAAGTGTCGATATATATAGATATGTATCTATGGATCTGTGCATGCATGTACAGATACCGAACCAATTATCCGGATTCTTTGGGGCCTGAGGCATTCCATTCCGGATTTCTGGATTTTCCGGTTTTCTGGTACCAAGGCATTTAAATATGTAAATAATTAGGCATAAACATTTTAAAATTAAAAATATAAAGAAAATTGACGATACACAACTGTGGTGGCGACTCGTCACGTAAACAGTGAGGCGAGTGAATGAACGCCACGCTGCTTGAAAGAGTAGTTCCGGTCTGGTGAGGACCATGAAAACATCGTCGGGGCAAAACTTCCGGTTTTCTGGTCTTTCTGGATTTCAGGACGCCGGATAATTGGTTCGGTACCTCTATATGCCTATATATGTTTGTATATATCTTTCTATATATGTACGTATATATATATGTATGTGTGTGCGTGTGTATACACTAATTACTTCACACCAATGTGTGGGAACAGTTTAAACTTGTAAACGTAGCTTTTTTATAAATATATCTAACGTCACGGTATTCACTGTAAAACGTTCATAATAATTTAAACTATTTCTTAATTGTCAGTGATAACAGAATTTGACAGTGATGCTGCAGTTCTCTTTATAATTTAATTTTTACAATAAAAAGGCAAAAAGAGCAAACAACTCTAAATATTTAAAATATCTAAATAAATATTCCGTGAGGTAATCATTCATTCATTCATTACTTAATTCGATCACTTTCCACGTGCAGTTACCATGGCAACCGTGGAGGATACAAAGAAGTTTCGGGAGGTGTTTGTGACTCTTAAAGAGTACATTTTCAGTCCGGAAATGATGGGAGATGAAGTGAGCGAAGCGAAACACGAGTATAAAAAGGTAATTATACTACTACTACTACTACTACTACTACTACTACTACTAATAATAATAATAATAATAATAATAATAACAACAACAACAACAACAACAACAACAAAAATAACAGAACAATTATAAGGATTTTCTGTATACGTTTAATGTAATTATATATATGTATATATTTAATGCTTATTTATATCTCCATCTTTATATCTATTTTATTCTCTACATTTGTTTATCGTGCCTTCAGACTACCCGTCTCTAGGTGTATGTCCGTCTGTCTCTTTTGTCACGATGTATATCTGTCTATCTGATATTCAGTTTACTCTCTCACACATCTGAGTTATGAGTATACAACACATAAACACACACTCACACACGCCTATTATCAGACATATATAAACACACAAACTTGTTATGGTCACAGAGTGATATTCTTTATGTTTATTTATCAGGCTTTCGAGTACACAAACACGAAGGTGTATCCGTTCTACGGTCAGATGGTTTTCAGTCTGTACAAGGTGATGAATCCAAACTGTTCGGAAAAAGATCTTCATGAAGCTCGTGTTCTAGGCTGGTGTGCGGAGATAGTAAGATTTTCATTATTTGTATACCTACTTGTTTACCACTGGCTCATTTCAGTGCATCTGGGAACGTGTTGTAAACTAAAATAAAATAAAAATTAAACTATTTCTTCGAAGATTTCCCTCTCACTAAATATTTTGTATATGATCGTCATCGATAATAACGTATGACGTCATTATTATAAACCCGGACTAAAATGTGTCAGTTCAGTATTTCCTGATGTCATTCAGTTATGTATTTTAATTTATATTTATTTATATTTATTAACATTATGGTTATACTGTATATAAATTCCTTCACAAGTAAGGAATTATATGTAATCATTTAAACCGTGCCACAATTTCGAGTTTGTGTTTTAGTACAAGAATGCCGGACTAATGTCTGACGACTTGTTAGACGGACAGAAAGTGAGAGACGGTGTACCAACATGGCATACCATTGTAAGTGTTCTTCTACTATTTATTTAATTTTTAAAAATTATTATTATTATATTAGTAGTAGTCATCTTGAATTTTGATCCGAAATGTCCGTGTATGCTCGGAAACTGTCACATCATGTTGTTAAAATTCGATTCAACAATTTTACGTCTATTTTCTGTACTTTTTGTGATTTACACTATCATGTTGTTAAAATTCCTAGATTCAAACAATTTTCAAACTGGATTATTTTTGTGCAAATGCGTGTATAATCTATTTGTCTGTACTTTCTGTGATTTATACTAATAAATAAAACAAAAAATAAATAAAACAACATTCAGGCGTAGTTTGTACCCATTAAATTGGTGAAATCTCGAGCCAGTTCTTGAGCACACGTAATTTGTGCCGTTACGAGTTATCGTTCCTGTTGGTCCTTGCTAACATTATTATTATTATTATTATTATTATTATTATTATTATTATTATTATTATTATTATTATGCAGGAAGGTGTTGGAGATAATGTCTATTTGGACAGTGGATTTTATTACTGTTCTTGTTACAAAATAATGAAGAAATATTTTGGGAAGAAAAGTTACTATGTTCGTCTCTTCGACTTCTTCCGAGATGTGAGTATAACTGTTTTTTGGGGTGTTTTTTACAAGTTGTGTTTGTATGTATATATGTATGTATGTATGTATGTATGTATGTATGTATGTATGTATGTATGCTTGTATGTATGTATGTATGTATGGATGTATATAGTTAGGTAGTTCAGGATTTGAATTCTCCGTCTTATATACGTCTGATTAGACTGTTTTTTTATTTGAATATTATCTTTTTCTGTAACTTTTTTTAGACTGAATGTCTCTATGTGCGTACGTATGTGTTCATCTATGTATGTATGTGTGTGTGACTCTCTGAATATATGCATGTACGATCATAAATATTTTATTATGTTTAATGTATTTTGTGTGTGTTTCAGTGCACATTCTGGGAGTTTGTAGCTTTTCGTCAAGATCTGAAATCAGACTGGAAGGAATTCACCACAGAAAAGTGCGAGGCGCTGACAAGAGTCAAGTCTGAGGTCTACATGGGTTTACCTCTCGTATTAGCCATGATTCTGGTAAATGTCTACAGTGTCTGTGTGTGTGTATATATATATATATGTGTGTCTGTTCATCTCCACATCTCTGTATCGGTCTGTTTGTATGGATATGTCTCTGTCAGTCTGTCTATTCATGTTATCTGTGCCTACTTGTTTGTCTATATAATTAAAGTATTCTATCTCGGTGTCTGTAGACAGTATGCATGTACATCTGTTAAAGGCTGAAGCAAGCCTGTCGTGGACAGATACATTCTAACACTGTAAGAGAAAAGATAAAGTCATATATATTCCCACAATTTACACAACCAAATTTTTAACTACCCATCAACCTTGTCACCTTGCTTTATTATTATTTTTTACAAATTTTTATCATCATCATCATCATTTTTACTACTACTACTACTATTACTGCCAGAGCTGCTTCTATTCCTATTATTATTATGAACATTATTATTTTAATGATTATCATCGTCTGGGAACAAAAATAATAAAAGGTACAAATCTGATTTCAGTCAGGAATTACAGATGATAAGGATTATGAAAGTATTCAAGATCTGTGCAAAGTGATTGGTTACTGGCAACAAGATCAGGTTAGTGTCTGTTTGAATATTATGTATGTGTATATGTATGTATATGTATATAAAACAAATGAAAATTTAAAATATAAATAATAATAATAAAAAACAAAACAATACTTAAATTGTTAAATTCTTACCTGCAAACTAAAAAATTAATTTTTCTTTATCAGTATATCTTTTTGCCTCTTTTCTTCTGTATTTCTATTTATTGTTTTATAGCTATCTACTTTATTTATCTATGAATCTGTCTATGCGTGTATTTGCATTTGTGGACATGTTTCAACGTGGATGGATGTGCACATGTTTGCGTGTGTGTGTGTGTTGATTTTGAGATAATTATTTGTCGTGTTGTAGAATGACTACATGGATTTCTACGGAGAGACACCTGGGACAGACATAGAACAAGGAAGATGCACGTGGCTGTATGGTCAAGCACTGGCCAGATGTTCAGAAAAGCAGCTTGAAATTCTGAAGGTAAGTCCAGAAAATATCTGTGTCTGTCTGTGTATGTTTGTTATAATTCCAATCATTACTAATAGATAAATATATCTATGTATGATATATAAGTATTATAAAGATTTAGTGGTTTGTAATTCAGTGTAAATAAAAACAGCGTGTCAAATGTCTGTCTAAACGATTAAAAAAAAATGTACAGACACACAGAGGTACAGACTCGTTTAGAAAGTGTACAAATGTCAGCAACTGAATAATAAGAACACAATATTATCAGATATCAAAAGATAATTAGTTTTTATATTAACTAATATTAAGAGGTAAACATTTTTAAGATTAGCAGATATGATATTAGGAGTATATCAAATTTGTTCTGTAAACTGACAGCCAGAAAGTAGATACGGATTATATATACACTGTAGTCACTCAGATGCTCTGTGAGATTTTTAAAAGGTTTTCTGTTTCTACAGGCAAACTACGGACGCAACGACCCAGCCTGTGTAGAGACTGTGCGTAAACTGTACAACGAACTTAAGCTGAAAGAGGCTTTTGCAGAACACCAGAAGTCACGTCATAACCAGTTTGCCAAGATGATTGACGACTACAACGGCGCAGTGCCTAAAATAGTTCTTCTTTCGTTTCTCAAAGACATGGACGAGTTTAAATACGTCTGATAACTGACCTGCACGTATTTCAATTATTTATGAAATGTTTTAAGTTATTAAATAAATGTATTACAAGTAAACCCAGCTGTTTGTTCAAATTTTATATTTGCTCCTGAGACCGTTATTTATTTATATATTGCTAGATTTTCGGTTTTCTCAGTAATTCTGAATTTGCTGTCATTTTGTGGAAATAATAATAATTGTGAATTTAGATCCAAGTGACGCGTTTTTTCACAAAGCTGAAATGTTTGACCTTCACTGTTGGAAATATTATTATCATTCAAAGGTCTTTAAAATATATATATATATATGGAAAGTGTGATAGGGGAAGTAATTCATAACACATCTTTCTGAAGATCAGTGAAATTAAAATTTCAGAAGATCGACAGTCCTTAAAACTTCCGTTACACACTAAAGTCGCATGACATACTACTACTATTCTACAGAGATAGCAGCAGATTTCCTAACTCGGAGAAACATTAACTTAACGAAAATAATGGAGTGTCAGTAAACGAAACGCTGACATATGACAGTTGTCTAAAATATTCTCATGTTTTGTTATGTTTATCTAAAGAAATGATTTTCTCGTTGTGTGTAGGATGTGTAAACAAATAAAATACACGCTTACTGAGGTCTACGTACTTACCTGTATGAAAACTCTAATTCCTGTATTCAGCATTATTTGCGTATGGTGTCTGCTTTATGTGTGTGTATGTGAGTGTGTTGTGTTAATTTCATCTTCTTTCGACACTGACAATATATCTATACACACAAACACATACACATACATACAGACATACCTATCTAATCTATTGCTATATCTATAAATAAATTAATCTCTCTCTCTCTCTCTCTCTCTCTCTCTCTCTCTCTCTCTCTCTCTCTCTCTCTCTCTCTCTCTCTCTCTCTATATATATATATATATATATATATATATATATATATATTACAGTTAATCTATACATATACATATTACCTAAAATATACTTCACTAATTTATAAAGAATACCTGAAACGTTCTGAATGGTATTGACAAGTCTTTACATCAATATAGACCAAGTTCTCATTTCAAAACAAATCTTTTGATCAATGTTTTACAAAGTACTCACAATCTACTAATTTGTCTGAATGAATAACTACAAGCAATGAATTTTGACTAGACTAATAGACTTGTTTTGAACTGACAACTTTGACTACACAGATTAACAGACTTATTTTGAATTGACACCTTTGACTACACTGATCAATAGACTTGTTTTGAACTGACAACTTTGACTACACAGATTAACAGACTTATTTTGAATTGACACCTTTGACAACACTGATCAATAGACTTGTTTTGACTATACTGATTAATATTTATTTTGAATTGACAACTTTGACTACATTGATCAATAGACTTGTTTTTAATTGTTGTTTATTCTGAGTGTATGGGTGATTTGGGTTTTTTTTTTTTGCAGATGCTATACGTTTTGAGCCAATAAAGATTGCCAGCATATTATTGTTTAAAGTTATTCATTCAGTAAAATAAGAGTCTTGTCTGTACGTTTCAGGTAATATTACCCGATTATACAGATTAACTGTAACATATATATATATATGTATGTATGTATGTATGTATGTATGTATGTATGTGTATATATCATCTATCTACAGAGCTATGTAGGTGTGTGTGGATATAAAGATTAGTAGATCGCGAGTACTTTGTCAAATACGTTTTTTTAACGTAACATTATAACCACATCTGTCTTTCCACCTGTTGTATGAAATCCTATTCCACCGATCACTTGATCAGTCTATATTATAATCATGTAGTATTTGATTTTTCAACAGGTGCTATGCGCCGTCTGTTGGCAACACACACAGTATATATTCAGTGGATAAGCAAGACGTTACAATCGACAAACACAAAACGTGTAACAAAACTCCCATTCATTTACAAGTAAGTACTTTATATTTTATATCTTTCACATTTACTTCTTCACTGACTTTATCATTCGTTAGGCATTTTTTATTTTTTTATTTATTTGTTTATTGTTTTTAATTACATTGAATAAAACTAAAATTAGATAGGTTTTAAAGATATGCAAGCAGATTAAAATTAAAAGGAAAACTAAATGAAAATTAAATTTCAGTGTATAGTCAGATCGTTTCAATTAATCTGTTTTCCCTAAAATGGATGATTATTTAAGTTATTCATACTGGTTCATATAAAGTAATTTTCAAAAAAAAAAAATAATAATAATAATAATAAAAAAACACTTTAATCTTTAATTACTTTAGTTGTGGATGAGGAGGCTCGAGTGAGTGTAGATCTATCATGTGTTCAGATATTTTGTTATTCACACATAAATTATAAAGTATTAATTTTGTTATATATATATATACACAAACACACACACACACACACAGAGAGAGAGAGAGAGAGAGAGAGAGAGAGAGAGAGAGAGAGAGAGAGAGAGAGAGAGAGAGAGATCTCTGTGTATGTATGTATGGATGTGTATACGTGATACCACTGGGTGAGCAGTTTAAATTTGTCAATATAACTTTTTTATTTTTTATTGATACACTAACGTGACGACAACAGAATCTCATAGCCATTCCCTTTATAAGTTAATTTTTACCAAAAAAGGCAAAGAACAAACAATTCTGTTTTAAAACATCTAAATAAACATACCGTGAGGTAATCATTCATTCATTCATTACTTACTTCAGTTCGCTTTCCACGTGCAGTTACCATGGCAACCGAGGAGGATACAAAGAAGTTTCGGGAGGTGTTTGTGACTCTCAAAGACTACCTTTTCAGTCCGGAAATGATGGGAGATGACGTCAGAGAAGCGAAAAACGAGTATAAAAAGGTAATAATAATAATAGAACAACCAAAAGGCCTTTCTGTTATGGACACAGAATGATATTCTTTATATTTTTTGTCAGGCTTTCGAGTACACAAACACGAAGGTGTATCCGTTCTACGGTCAGATGGTTGTCGATCTGTACAAGGCGATGAATCCAAACTGTTCGGAAAAAGATCTTCACGAGGCTCGTGTTCTAGGCTGGTGTGCGGAGATAGTAAGATTTTCATTATTTGTATACCTACTTGTTTACTACTGGCTCATTTCAGTGTATATGGGAACGTGTTGCAAACTGAAATAATATAAAAACTATTTCTTGGAAAATGTCCTCTTACTAAACTATAGGTATGTGACAAAATTATCAAAATTCATATTTTTCTGAAACATTATATATCATTAGAAAGAGCAAAAAAAATTAAAAAATAATAAAAAAAAATCATATTAAAATGTCACCAAGATTTCTTTAATAGCATTGACACGAAAAAAGTTACGAATTTTTATCGGGATAAAATTTGCTGCCATTTTTCCTTCATAATCTACACAGAACGTGTGATGCGTTTCAGTCATGTTGCAGCATAAACACAATATCTCATAAAGCTTCCGTCACTATACATGTATTATACATCAACATAAAGCTTTTTATGAGTTCTAAACACGTACTGTATTTTTAAGCAAGTTGTTGATATTTATGAATTTTAATTAATTCATTAATCGAACTAATTAGCTGAAATTTACGGTACACCAATGTTTGTCCATCAGAAAGCGACGTTGACGTCACGTAACCTGAAATGACTTCTCTGAAGGGCGGGCTTTGCGTCCGCATTGCGTTTTCGCAACCATAGAATCATCGCTCGCAACTTTTTTGAAATTAAGCAGAATAGTAGTTAATAAGCAGGAACATGTTTGGACTGCTGGACTCACTTACGATTTTTCCAGTAATCGATGACTGCTGAGGTTTCCAGAAAGATGTTTTCATCAAAAATTTCATACACTTCTCGTTGACCAATATTCTAAAATCGAAAGCAAAATTGAAGCAAGATATGTATGCTACGTCATCGAACTAAGTTTCTTTAAAAAGATTTTTCAAATGGACCGACAGAAGGCAATTTTTGAACAACGATCTTTGCTGTTTTTATGCTCTCTGGCGACCGCCCAGAAAGTATCGCGCAATTTCGCGAGAACGAAATGGGTTATTTGCAGAAACGTACTAAATATTTTGTAGGTGATCATCATCGATAATAATAATAATGTATGACGTCATTATAAACCCGGACTATAATATGTTAAATCAGTATTTCCTGATGTCATTTAGTAACATATTTTAATTTTGTATTTATTAACGTTATGGTTATACAGTACATAAAATCCTTCACAAGAAAGGAATTTTATATAATCGTTTAAACCGTGTCATAATTTCGATTTTGTGTTTTAGTACAAGAATGCCGGGCTAATGTGTGACGACATGTTCGACGGAAAGAAAGTGAGAGACGGTGCACCAACATGGCATTCCATTGTAAGTGTTCTAACTATTTATTTTACACTTTAAGAATTATTATCAGTATATTATTATTATTATTATTATTATTATTATTATTATTATTATTATTATTATTATTCAGGAAGGTGTTGGAGATATTGTCTATTTGGACAGTGGGTTTTATTACTGTTGTTGTTACAAGATAATGAAGAAATATTTTGGGAAGAAAAGTTACTATGTTCGTCTCTTCGACTTCTTCGGAGATGTGAGTATAACTGTTTTTTGTTTTACATCTTGTGTTTGTGTGTATGCATATATTTATGTGGTTTAGGATTTGAATATTCTCTCTGTCTTATACATGTCTGATTTTGTAAGTCTTGTGTAAGTCTTGTATACTGTCCGAATGTCGATACCTGTGTCTGTGTATTCTGTATGAATGAATATACGACAGTCTGTTTGTATATATGTATGTATGTGTATGTATGTATGAATGAATATACGACAGTCTGTTTGTATATATGTATGTATATATGTATGTATATGTGCATGTATGTGTATGGTTGACTGTCTGAATTTATGTATGTACAATCATAATTGTTTTATTATATTTAAATGAATTGGGTCTGTGTTTCAGGTCATGTTCTGGGAGTTTCTAGCTCTTCGTCAGGTTCTGATATCAGACTGGAAGGATATGACCACAGAAAAGTGCGAGACGCTGACAAGAATCAAGACTGAAGTTTACATGTGTCTGCCTTTCGTCATAGCCATGATGCTGGTAAGTGTCTGCATAACTCTGTATATGTTTGTCTGTCTGATATCTGGTTATCTCTCTATCTGTCAGTCTTTTCTGTTCTTGTTATCTGTGTCCATTTGTCTGTCTATATAATGAAAGTATTCTTTTTCTCTGTCTGCAGACAGTATGAATGTACATCTATTAAAGGCTGAAGCAAGCCTGTCGTGGGCAGGAACAGCCTAATACTGTAAGAGAAAAGATGAAGTCATGTATATTCCCACAATTTACACACCACCAAATTGTTAACACCCAGCAACCTTGTCACATTTCTTTATTATTTTTCACTAATTTTTATGATCATCGTCATTATTTTTATTACTACTACTACTACTGTAACTCCTACAACTGTTTATATTCCTATTAAGAAACATCATTATTTTAATGATTATTATCATCATAATTTATGTTTTCTGGGCTTTGTTTTGTGTGCGCATGCATTTTTTTTATTTTGTATGTTACCAAACATTAATGATCCTCTCAATGTGTTAGTGTGTGTTTGTGTGTGTGTGTTAGAGAGAGAGAGAGAGAGAGAGAGAGAGAGAGAGAGAGAGAGAGAGAGAGAGAGAGAGAGAGAGAGAGAGAGAGAGAGAGCTGAAACAATAACAGGTACAAATCTGATTTCAGTCAGGAATTACAGATGATAAGGATTATAAAAGTATTCAAGAAATCTGCAAAGTGATTGGTTGCTGGCGACAAGAACAGGTTAGTGTCTGTTTGTCTGCATATTAAGCATATGTATATGTTTGTCTGCGTCTATATACATAAAGCAAATGAAAATATAAAATATAAATAAATGAAAATAAAATATTAAATTGTCATATTCCGATATATATTGTAATAGACATGTAAATCATATTATTATGACTACGAATTTGCAACGTAAAAAAATAATTTATCTATTTTTTCTCTGTCAGCCTCTCTGTGTGTGTGTGTGTGTGTGTGTGTGTGTGTGTGTGTGTGTGTGTGTGTGTGTGTGTTGATTTTGAGATAATTATTTCTGGTTTTGTAGAATGACTACATGGATTGCTTTGGAGAGACATTTGGGACAGACGTAGAAAAAGGAAAATGTACGTGGTTGTTCGGCCAAGCACTGGCCAGATGTTCAGAAAAGCAGCTTGAAATTCTGAAGGTAAGTCCAGACAATATCTGTATCTGTGTCTATCTATACGATAAAGAAATAAAACAAAAATGTACACAGAGGTACAGACTCGTTTTGGTAAACTGTAAACATTTCATCAACTAAAGACAGTGAATAATGAAACACACAATATTATCAGATATTAAAAGATAATTAGTTTTAGCTAATATTAATAGGTAATGATTTTTAACATTAACAGCTTTAATATTAGATATATCAGATTTGTTCTGTAGACTAACAGACAGAATCAGACAGAAAGACAGAGAGTAGATATCGATTATATACACGTTAGTCACTCAGTTGCTGTGTGAGATTTTTAAAGAGATTTTTCTGTTTCTACAGGCAAACTACGGACGCAGCGACCCAGCCTGTGTAGAGGTTGTGCGGAAACTGTACAACGAACTTAAGCTGAAAGAGGCTTTTGCACAACACCAGAAATCACGTCATAACCAGATTGCCAAGATGATTGACGACTACAACGGCCCAGTGCCTAAAGTTGTTCTTTTTAAGTTTCTCAAAGACATGGATGAGTTTAAATACGTCTGATAACTGAACTTTGACCTGAACGTATTTCAACCTGATTGGTTGAAAATTATTTATGAAATAAATAAACGTATTACAAGTAAACCCAGTTGTTTGTTCAAGTTTTATATTTGCTCCTGAGACTGTTTGTCTTTACTGGCTTACAACGATCGTACTTATCTTTTTTTTTTTTTTTTTTTTTTCTTTTCTTTTCTTTTTTTAACATGGGGAGGTGTAAGCAAAAGTAATCATGGTGATAACTTTCATTGTCATATAAACACAGAAAAAATTGTTTTTAATATTAGGAATATGGTTTGTATATATATATATATATACTTTTAAGTGCTTCATACCATTTTTCTTAATTTCTGTCTACATTTCGTGTTGTTGCTGTTGTAGTCTAGTTAAATATGGTCAGTAAGTTAAAATGTTTGTTTATATAATGTCCTCACAACAAACTTCAATTGTTTATTGAAAAAGATTTTTTTTTTTTTTTCATTTACATAAAATATAATTTCAACAATAAATAAAGGAAATGAATTATATTTCAAAAATTAATAACAAAATTAAAATACTGACAGAAAAATATTATGTAATGCCCAGGTAATAAATATATTACATCCAGGTAATAACAAATATATTGTCAGTATATCAATATAATTATATTACACCCAGGTAATAACAAATATACTGTCAGTATATAAATATAATTATATCACACCCAGGTAATAACATATATATTGTTGGTATATAAATATAATTATATTACACCCAGGAAATAACAAATATACTGTCAATGTATAAATATATTACACCTAGGTAAATACAAATATATTGAACACAAATAGAAAACTTCTGCAATTGAAAATGTTTAACAAACAATAATGTAGCACAGATTACATTGATTCTGAACATGGTGTTTGCACCTAAGTTTTAATATTAAGTAAATGTGACAAAAATAATGTCTAAAAAAGGAAACAGAAATTTCAAATGAACACTTGAACAGTTATTAGTAAAGTCAAGTCAAACATTAAGATCAGGAGAAATACACACTTCTGAGAAAACTGTTTTCAATAACAAAAATTCTTGTTTTATTGAAACAGTCACTGTGTTGTTCCTAAATCAGATTAATTTAGTTTGTTGTGAGTAAACAGTTAATACAGTGAGCACACAGTGAGAAGACAGTGAGTAGGGAGATAGAAAAAAAAATAGAGTTTCAGTGTTTCACTGTATAGCAAAGAAAATTAAATAAGGAAACAAACAAAGAAACAAAAATGAAGAGTAAATATTAAGTACAAATATTAAGTATAAAATATTAAGTACAAATTAAATGAATGCAGCTCAGTGACAAAACCTCATAAATAAATTAATAAATAAAAAACTTGTTACTGTTCTAAAAAAAATAAAATTCTGATTGCTTGATAACAGCAGCAGTTCTATAAAAGCAAGGACAGAAAGTAATCGAATAAATAAAATAAAAAATGTGTTTGATATTAAACAGACGCTGTGTGTGTGTGTGTGTGTGACAGGTAAGTTACTATTTAGATGACCTGTATACAAATACAACACTGATTACATTCAGTGAACTGCTGTTGCAGTATTCTCGTTTGACCATAAATATTAATAAAGACAACTGAACAGATTTGACACAGAATATATTAACCAGCAAACATTCGTAATTAATGTAAATAAGTTTTTAATATATACAAACCAGCACCCAGTAACACATGTTTGAGAAATAAAACAAAGCAAAAACACATTTGATAAAATCTGGAAAAATCTCGAAGTTTCAGACCTGCACAGAAAGCTCTCGTATTGTTTGATATATATATACATGAAAATTTGGTAATATTTACAAACAAGAAAATTTACAAAATCAAAGATAACAATTTTTTTGTTTTTTTGTTTACATTTCTGTTTGATGTAATTAACAATGTATAAATAAAATAAAATCTTGAACAAATTTCAGATCGTACGAGATTTAAATATAAGACAATTTGAAGGCACTTTGATATAAAAGTCAAGAGTAACACTTTTATAAACTGATGTAATTATCTCAAATCACAAGCAAGAAATAAAATTATACAAGAGACATAATTACAAATCAAAATCAGTTATCACAAATTTAAATCTGAAATGTAATTATCATTTGGGAACATGAAGTCATATCAGATTGTGCTTACAAATTAATCACAATTGTAGAAATTTTAATCATGATCAAAATCACAAACTGAAGTGAGAATCATCAAACATGAATGTGAATTGTAATTCAGAATCATGATCATAAAATGAATCAGAATCAGTTTGCATGATTCATTGTCAAGGTCTCTCTCTCTCTCTCTCTCTCTCTCTGAAAATTATTTTAAAACTGAACATCACTTTTATATGAAGACTATGATTCATAAAAATGTTGATATTTAGCAAATTTTGATACGTACATTTATAGGTCATAAATAAAATTTAAACCTTTCATTCCACTTATGTAATTGTCAGTGTTCACATTTCACTATATATCTGTTAGAAAAAGTCTTTATACACATCTTATGACTGTTGAACAAAATAAATATTGTGTAAATCAACTTGCATTATTTTAAATATACATTACCCTGGGTTTTTTAAATATTTTTATACATAATAAATAATATCAATCATAAAAACTGATATAATAATAATAATAATAATAGTAATTTTCTCTTTGAGCTTGTTTTACCCTGTAGAACACAAATCAAAACTTTGTTATTAACAAAATTCCTCCTCATGCAAAGCACCACTCCTTGACAGATCCTGGAAGTTAGCATCCACCTCTTCTAGGAGCTCTGGTGCTCTCTGAATGACGGTGGAAAGTAGATGATCAAAATAAGATTTCTGCTGCCCAGCTTCAATCATTAATTCTTTCAGTGACTTCAGTATGTCTCCCTGAATTTGTTTAAATTAATAATTTTCATCATAATTTTGTATACAATACTAATGTTTATTTTTAATTATACCCTGAATTTTTATTTAAATTTATAATTAACAATGTCTTGTATTACTTTCTAGAAATGTTAGAAAAAAAAGAAAACATGCATTTACATAGATTTTAAAATTTTAATTAACAACAGATTGTAAAAATAAATGAAAAGATGAGTACCTTTGAGACTTTGTCAGATTCAAAATGCTCCCACAATGGTTTGTAGAGGTCAGGACATGTCTTGTTATTTTTGTTTGCTGTAGAAAACAAAAACATTTCAACTGACAAAATGTTTCAAAATTTACTCTGTTCATACACACTACAAAACTTGCAGATTACAAATAATGCTTACAATCATCACCCTGTTCATGAATTCATCTGAACATTCTACTAACCTTTCTTTATAAATACATCATATTAAATTAAAGAAAAATGTTTAGTTTTATTTACTAATTTAATTAATTAAATAAGTAAATGACACCAAGTTTTTCTCAATATTGACAGTTATTAAGCATCAAATAAACATCATAATTATAATACAAGAAAGCACGACATTCATAAACCAGAAATATGAAAGTTTTTTCCACTTCCAGACCCAGCTTACTTGATGTTTTCTTGTAACCAAAGATTAAACTATCAGCAATTTAAAATAAATCTGTAAAAACCTGGACTGTGCAGTCTGCCCAAAGCTGAATCTCGCTGCATCTCAACTTCTCTTAACTCTCGATTCTAAAGTAAATAAATTTTAACCTCATAATATAAATTATTAAATGATATTTGTTTAGTTGAAACAATTTTTTCTTAATTTCTGTCTACGTTTTGTCTGGTTGATGTTGTGCTGAAGATGAACTTTTTTTTTTTTAAACTCTAATAAAATTTCATTTATAATTTACTCATCTATTATACCTAACAGAGTTATCTTTTCATGCAGATACTATTTTCCTAATAAATAATGTTGCACTTTCTTAGCATGACATCACAATGGGACAAACCTTCAGTGTGAGACTGTTCTGTAGTTTGTTTATTGTTGTTTGTTTTTCTTTAACCTCTTCCTTCAGTTCTTCAACATCAGCCTGGAACAAATTTTTAAATAATTTTTATATTTTTATATCTGAGACCCAAAAAAACAACCAAACATAATAAAAGATGAAAAGAAAAGGATAGAAACTATTTTTACCACAGTTTAGTTCAATAATTTCCAAAATGACGTATATTTTACATATGAATATCCTGAAATACAAAACAAATAAACTAATTTAAGTAGTAAACTATCTATTAAGTGCATTTTTCACCAGATTTAATTAAAAAGTTTTAGACCTGCTGGGTGTATTTTGTCCTCATCTCACTGATTTGTTGTTGAGGTATTTCTGAGAGAAGTCTGCTCGTGTCCACTGGTTCTGACTTCATCTTGTGCAGCAAATCTCGCAACTGTTTCCATTTTATGTCTGCCGAGCAGTGATGCTGCATTTCATGTAAAATATGAATTAAAAATATCCATACATAAATATTAAAATTTTACATGTAATTGTTGTAAGTAATATTTTCATTATTTTGAAAAAATCTTTTACTATAAAAACTATATTCTAAATGCTACATATAGTTGATATCCATGTGCATTTATTGTAAATACACATTAATTTGTGTGTATGTTTATGTACATGTTTGCATGTGTGCATATGCACACACACATGTGTGTGTGTGTTTGTGTGCATGCTTAAAAAAACCATTTAATTCTATTTATTTATTTTCTGTTTGCATCTATGTATAATAAATGAAAAAAGAAACAGATTTTTTTTTAATCATTATTAAAAGGTTATTACAATCACAAGTAATTACACTGTGTCAGTAAACAATAACACAGGCGACTAAACAGTGGATTACTGCTTGTCCAAACTAAACCAACCTGCTGTAGTTAATAAACACATTCACTGACACTCAACATCATCAACAATGTCCACACACAGACTACAAAAGATATGTCTTCAAATTAAGCTTCCAGACCTGAATGTTAGTTTTTTTTTGATCTGTTTATCATCTAGTGTAAGCAATTAACCTATGTATAAATATGTTTTTTGTTTTATTTCACAATGTAAATTATTTTATTTGTGTGCATTTATTTACTCTGTGAACATTTCAGATGAAAATAGCAACTTACGTCCTGAGAAATGTTTTCATCTTCAGCTTGTTTTCCAGCAGCACTGAAATGAAACACAAAATGTTAGTTTTAACACCAAACTAACGTTTTAGATAGTAAGTATTTATGTCTGAAGTGAATTAAAAATAAATTGTATTTCAGTAAAAAAAATATTTAAAAAATTATTAAATAATAATAATAATAATAATAATAAACGAAAATAAACTCAAACCATCAGTTACTTGAAAAGGGTCTTACATTTGCTTGTTTTCATCTGGGCAGGATTGTACAAAAACTGAGAAGCAGTGATGAGCACCAGATTGGAACGGGAAACATAAGACAAACATACTTTTTTGATAATACGAACTTACTTTGTTCTGAACAGTAACTTACATCTTTTGTTAAACTAACTTACTTTGTTGTTTGTCTTAGAAAAACCAGCTGAAGATTTTGCGAATTCCTCATCATTCTGTCCACTATAATCTCCACTGAGTTATCTCCCCTTGTTAACAAGATTCCATTCATCTCAAGTATTCTGAAAACAAAATTACAAAAACAAGGTAAATTAAATTTAAAAATAACAACCAACTCAACAACAAATAATAATAATAATAATAATAATAATAATAATAATAATAATAATAATAATAATAAAAAATAAAAAAGAAATTTAAATTTAAAATAAATAAAATTAAATAAACATGGACTATATAATAACTTGACAATCAATAGTAGTTTTAATGCTCCATACATTCAAAACATCTGACAAATTCTAAATTCTAAATTCCAGTTTTGTACAAGGATCGTTGAGTTTAAAATGGTGTTAGATATTTACACATCTCCTTTCTTCAAAACACTGGAGCTGCTGGCCTCTATAACACTGATGAGTTCTTTACTGGATAGACAACATGTAAAACCAAAACCAGTTTCTGACTGTGTTATCTGTACACACTGGATATTCCTAGTACCTAGAGATGTGAGAGTCTCAAACAAAGAACTCCTTCTGAAAAATAGAACAACTACAATTGCTTATATTCCTATTATCAACACCATTATTTTATTGATTATTATCATCATAATTTATATGTTTTCTGGGCGTTGTTTTGTGTGTGTATGTATTTTTTATTTTATTTTTTTTGTTATTTTGTATGTTACCAAACATTAATGAGCCTCTCATTGTGTTAGTGTGTGTGTGTGTTTTTAAGTATGTCTGTGCATGTGTGTGTGTGTGTGTGTGTGTGAGAGAGAGAGAGAGAGAGAGAGAGAGAGAGAGAGGAATAGTTTTACATTTCAAAGTATGATTGTTTATAACAACTTAAAGAAATTAAAATTTTGCTGCTTTCTGCAAACCATAAAATGTCCATACAACTTTATGTTCATTATGCACAGCCTAAGTAAATTATAACATTCTGAGAAAAATTTATAACATTCTGATGGTATATTTATCAATTATTTTCAGATATAAAACTGTGACACGGTTTACAATTAAGAACAAATCAATTTTTAAATAATTTAAATTCACTCTGACCTTGACCTCAGTTTTGGCGACGAGCAGACGTCAGAACAAAGGAGAACAGAGGAAGATTTACTCCGAGCTCGCTGTTTTTGAGATACTTGAATGGCTGCCAGGTATTTTCCCTGCTCCCATGAACTTTTCAGATTCTGTCCCTTTTTCATGTCAGCCATATTGTCACAGTGAGGTTTGATCAGATCATACAACTCAGAGAGAAACAACTCTCTGTCTTCAGTTGACACACTGGTGTCATCTGAAATACATTAGATACACATCCTACAACACTGTATTAAATATACATCTTATATACACTGTATTAAATATACATCTTATAAAACTGTATTAAATATACATCTTATATACACTGTATTAAATATACATTCAATATACACTGTATTAAATATACATTTTTTATACATTCTATTAAATATACACTGTATTAAATATACATCTAATATACATTGTATTAAATATGTATCTAATATACACTGTATTAAATATACATCTAATATACTCTGTATTAAATATACATCTAATATACACTGTATTAAATATACATCTAATATAGACTGTATTAAATATACATCTAATATATACTATAACACAACATGTATCTTGTATATATTGTGCTATATATACATGTAATAAACATGTAATATATCAGCATAAACATATATATATATATAATACATTTTATATACAGTGTATTTGCCTGCTTGTGTAAGATATAAGCTACAGTGAAATAAATTGTTCGTTACAAATGATTCTCAACAGAACATAAATTATCATAAAACATTTTAAAATATTTACCAAGAAATTCTAGCTTCAAATCAACCAAATCTTTCCCAGTTATTTCAAGTCCTGAAAATATGAGCAGTATAATATGTAAACACATACACCCACACACACATGTGCATGACCATAGCAAAAACCAATATAACATCATCTGTTGTCAGTTTCATCATTTAGCATGTGAAAATATTTAAAATGTATTCTCCAGATTTTTGTACAAAGTTAAAACAAAGTGGAACGTAATTAAAAATTAAAAATAGAAAAACTAAAATGAGTGTAACACTCACTGTTAAGTAGAAAACTAAATTTGTGCAGATTATTTCTTTGCAGCCACTTTATCACATCAGGAGTTGACCAAAGTTCTACCTGTATTCAAAAACAAATTTTAATTAGCAAACACTTATGATTAGCATATTTCATTGGATCTTTAAAAAAAATATTTTTTTATTTAAATACCTCATTAAAATTATTTTAATACTTATAATAATAAGAAGAAGAATAAGAAAAAGAATAATAAGAATGACACCACCACTAATAATAACAGCAGCAAGAACAACAACTACAACAACAATAACAATAACAATAACAATAACAATAACAATAATAATAATAATAATAAAAATAATAATAATAATAAAAATAATAATAATAATATTTTAAAAAAGTTAATAATAAAAATCATTACTTACTGGTTTGTCAAATAAATTATTTGGAATGTTTTCTTCAGCTAAAAACAAATAATTAAAAAATTAAAACACAAATTTTTATTACATCTTTAAAGTGGAATAATCATTAACTTGCATATTTCACAATATATGTTCGCTAAACATCAAAGGATAAAATAAAAACAATTATACCATGCTTTTTATAATATAAATTTTTTAATTAATCACACAAAATTAAAAAAATAGTGAAATAACTGCAAAGTGATGAAATGTCATGAAAACACAAAACAAAATAATAATTTCTAAAAATTCTCATTTTGTTGTTAAAGTTTTATAATAGAGAAACATGCTCATCTTTCAAAAAAGTATCATTTAATAAAATTTTGCAGTGATAACTGCAGGTCACATTCACTTCCTTTTACACAGACATTGTTTTAAAAATGAGTACAGTGTGAATTAGCAAACCAGGAAGTAAATGTTGTACACAGTCAATTTAACCAGAAATATTCAATACAGTATGAATTTAACCATGACAAATATTGTACAAATATGGCTTTGAAGAAGACAGTTTAAATTACAGTTTTAAACAAAACTCCTTGCCCCATTTATTCATATGTACAGATATGTATGCCTATATCTATATATATTAAATATACATCTAATATGTGCTGTATAAAAACATGTATCTGATATACATATTAAATATACATCTAATATACGTTGTATTAAATATATATGTAATATACACTGTATCAAAATATGTATCTGATATACTTTGAAGTAAATATATATCTAACATGTATATATAGATGATAGTTTAAACTATATTTTTAAACAATGGCCATTGTACCATTTATTCCTATGTACAGAGATGTGTGTATGTGTGTATATATATATATATTAAATATGCATCTAATATATGTTGTGTTAAATATATGAATGTTTGTTTATATATATATATACAAACGAACATTCATATATATATATATACACACATGCAAACATATATATATAAATATATACATATACTTACATACACACATACACACACATATACATATATACACGTGTATATCATTACCTATCTCTGAGGTGTTGAGTTGTTCTGCCATGGCAGTTCTTTTAAAGAAAAGTGGGTCATCTCAAAACACACATCACACTCCAACTTTTCCTTTTCTTACCATCCTATAATAACAACCTGCAATATTAATAACAAATAGTGCTGCTTAATTTTTTTTTTTTTTTTTTTTTACATACTAAGAAATTTAATTTTTCATTCCTAATACAGTAATAGTAATAGTATTATTTTCACTTCAAAGGTTATTTGTTTGCTTATTTAAGGTAGTGGTATTTCCAAGTTTGTTTGCGTCTTTGCCTCCGTGTGTGTGTCACTGTGTGTGTGTGTGTGTGTGTGTGTGTGACGTGTATTTTATCTGTGTATCATGTAGATAACTGTACTATTTAACACCTTACACTAAAGTTACAAGAACCTATCGCCGTATCGGCTACTTTGCTGAACATATGTACATCTAATTAAATATAAAATATTAGGTACATAAATATACTTTCAAATATATAATTCTGGCAAATTAAATTGTAAATGGACACTTAATACTTGTAAGTAATTTGATAATAAATAATAACATAATTTTAGTAGTTATAAACAAGCACACCTGTTGAATGTCGACATTGTTTACAAGTTTTAATAGACTGGTTCTTTTTCCTATTTGCTTATATTCTTCGTTGTTTATTTTCTGACTAAGAGGAGCGCCTAACAGTACAAAGTATAAGCTGTATAGGCAAAGAAAAAAAAAATCTAGAACCATAAATATAATTTAAAAAAAAAAAATAATACCCAAGTTCCGAATCTGTTTTCAGTTTCTCTCTATCTCTCACTTTCATCATCCATCATCATTATCATCAATATACTATCAATAATTTATCTGTAATCTCTCAATTTGTTTTCGATGTTTGTAGACAACGAGAAAGTATATAATTTATATACTCATTAATTTAATATGAATCATTTATTCCTCTGCATTATTTAAATTTTTTGTGTTTTTTTTACTTGATGTGCGCATCAGTGCCTCCATGTGTGTGAGAGAGGAATCATGTCTCGCGAAGTTTTCTGATGCATCACCCAGGCAAAGAAATAATGGGTGCAGGTACTATCACGTCCTTCTTTCTCTTTCTTTCTTTCTGTCTTTCTTTTTTCTTCTCCATTCTTCTTCTTCTTCTTCTTATTATTATTGATTCTTTTATAATTATTTTTATTTTATCATTATTATTTTTAACTTTCAATGTATTTTTATTTATTTTATTATTATTATTTTTGTTTTATTTTTGTTTTGTTTTGTGTGTTTTGGGGTTTTTGTGGGGGTTTTGTGGGTTTTTTCAGATTTACAAGCATTTAAGCTGCAGTAGAATTTTTTTATTTTGTTTTAGATGTGTGTGTGTGTGTGTGTGTGTGTGTGTGTGTGTGTGTGTGTGTGTGTGAACCTTAATGCTATTTGGCATTGAATTTTAAAAATATCTGAGATGAATAAAGAATCTTATTTGTTTAGCTCAAAATATTCACAGAAAACTAGAACAATGCTTTGTTGATTTTCCTAAACTTAACTCTCTGTAATCAACTCTCGATTGATTTTAGTAAACTCATGTTGCTTTCTTAACTGCAGTTTTTATTGCCCCTAGCAAGTGTAAAAATATTACAGAAAAATGAGATTCTTCAAGACATCAAAGAATTGTGTATCTCCCATTATCTTCAATTCTTTAGAAAACTGCCCAGCTCAATAACTAATTGAATTGTTACATCTTTCAACCAAAGGAGAAGTTTTATAAATTATACCACTATAGCTAATATCACCAATACATCTGTCTTTAAGTATCAACATTTTATCTGTATCTAAATATTAACATTTTATTACTGCAAATCTTGTTTTTCATCAGAATACTCAGATTTAACTACTGTTTGATGTGTAGTTAAAAGTGACCTGTGGAGACTTATTTATTGAGATGGTTGTTTTCACAGCTGTTGTACCATTTCCCATTGCAATTAATTAAATGCATACATTAAATACACCTGTTACAACAAACCCAATTAACAAACATTTTTCTATAATCAACTAAGCATACGTTAACACAGAAATAAAAGATTTTAATTTTTAAATATACTTCCTTTTATTTACAGCATTTTGAGTCATTCCCCCAATCCCAAAATAAAAGTCAAAAACCATGTTCGGCTACTAAGACATTTATTTCACAGAAAACATCTAATCTTGAAGCATGTGATCACATTTTACATCAGTTTATGTACACATCCTCCTCCAACAATGACAACTGCATGATACATGTATAATAAATACAGATGAACACATTACTTTATAAACTCGAGTTACTCTTTAAACCCTGATGCTGAGCTACACAATAAATCTGTGTAAGAATTTTGATTTTGAACACCAGTTAGACCAAAGCAGGAAACAAATCCATGAAACCCTCTTCCCAAGCTTCGTCACTCAGAGGTGAAGAAATGTCACTGAGTGGAGAGTTGACATCAGTGACGTCTTGAGATTGATATGGAGAACTAAGTTCTGAAGACTGAAACGGAGAACTGACGTCACTTGTCAGATCCACAACATCAATGTCAGAGGAGTATGCACTGTCAGAAGATAGTGAATGTTTTCGTTTTTTCCCTGTTGAAGGTTTACTTGCTTCTTGTGCCAGTACTTCCTGTGAAATAAAGTCTGTGCCAGGGCTGTCACCCAGCAGATCCCTCTGTTGAAACAAATCTTCCAGCTCATCCAGAAGCTGCAGGTTTTCAGAAAGGTCATCTAAATCATGTACAGCAATCTCTGGTACGGGAAAAGAAGGTATTGTTTCTTGCACTGGAAACTCTGCTGTTATTTCTGGTGCTGCTGTTTTTGGTACATCATGTACTGGAAAACTTGACACCAACTCCGATACTGCAGAAGCTGCAGTAACGTCTGAACCTGAATGATGAACAATTTCATCTTTGGACTTTATTTCTGTTTTATTTTTCTCAACACAGGGATCCTCTGTGACACAGGGTGACTTGAAGTAGATGTGATCAAACTTTATAAGTTCATTGAGGGATTCCAGCTCTGTTGGTGTGGGCCCCACCACTTGAGATTGAAGTTGTTGTCTGTGGGGGAGAGATTTTGTGTGAGTGCTTGTGACTGCTTCCTCTTCTGACTTATGTTTGATGCTTTCGTTGCTGAGTTGCTGTAATAACCCAAGCAGTACATCAGGCTGAAAGTAAAAACAAAACATTGCAGAGATAAAAACATTTTATAATACTACTAACAAAGATTTTTAACTATTTTCCTATTTTTACTATTTTAAATTTGATTTACATTTTCAACCGTGGTATTTTGCATTTGAAATTTATTTTTCACAAAACAATAAATTATTAACATTAATTTCTGTAAACAAAAACCTGTCAATGTGTTGGACAAATGAGGTGAGATATATTAAATTCAAAATATCAATTTGAAATACTGAAAAATCTCAATAATGTCCAATTTTAAAACTGTTTTTTAATATTAAACTTTGGAATGCACTAAGTTTTAACATCAAAGTATTTTAACAGAATGCTACTTTGAATCAAACATTATTTTTCAAGAGAAGCAAAAAGAACTGAAATTTACAGAAAACAGACTATCAGTTAAAAGAGCGTGACTATGGGCCCAAGTAAACTGTACATACCTGAGTGTCAGGGCAAAGGCTGTGATTTTCGTTATCCAGGCAGACAGAGCTTGAATCTGTTCCTTCGGCAGAGGAACAGCAGATGCTGCAGACCTGTGTGACTCAGACTCTGTCCAACCAGACAACACACCACCAGACACCGCCCCACTCAGACGTTTCTTCAGTTCACTGTTTTCTTGTGCGAGAGCTCCAGACTGGGTCCGAAGTGCAAGGTTCTCCTGCTGTAATTTTTTGTTTTCCGCTTCCATGGCTGCCAATTTTATTTCCAAATCCGACATCTGTGCTTTCTTTCTGTCTCTGGCTGTCTGTGCAGCAACCCTGTTCTTTAGCTTCCTGGTGGAATAAACAAAACAAAACAAATATGTAAAAAAAAAAAAATTCTGGAAGTGTATGTTTAAGTGATTTAAGATAAATTCATTATTTTGCATAAGGAAAATAAAGGTAAAAAGAAAGAAAAGAATTTGATACAAATTTTTTTTTTAAATTAATAAATAAATAAATTTAAAAAAAAAGAAAATTTAAAAGTAGAAATAAATCAACTAAAATACTGCCATAAAAAAAAAAAAAAAGAAAAAAAAAAGCATGCACATTTTTTAACCATTATATGTTTTTACCTTAATGCTATTAATAATTAAATAAATATAATTAGCAGGTGGTTACAAAAAAAATTAAAAACCTAGATTCATGTTGTCATTTCGTGGTAGTTGTGACGATGGCTGTTTTTTTTTGTTGTTGTTTTTTTGTTATTGTTGTCAATGTAATAATATTCCTGGCTTAAATTAACATCTATATAAATTATTAATAAATATTTGACCAGTAAAAAGGTTGTTTTGTTTTTGTTTTTTCCCCTTTCTTTTTAATTTAGTAACATTTGAATCTTGGTATTTGATGATTTGTGTGAAACATATTGGTTGACGCCCACATCAGCTCATCCAGTTAAAGTTAAAACAAATATTTTATTGTAAAATAAAAAATAAAAAAATATTACCTTCGAAGCATTTTCTCTTCTGGCGTTAAATTTGTTAAACGCCGTCGTTTTCGGGGCTGCTCTTCGTCCATAACCAATGGCAATCTGTCAGCCAGTGGAACAGAAATTGTAACTGACTGTGGAATTGACAACATTGCTTGCTTTTTCTGCGTGGATGTTATGATGATGGTCTTAGGCTTTCCTGAAGAAGACATTTTCGAAGTCCATGTACGTTTCCGATCAAATTAGGGAATTGGAAATACAGCTCTAGGGGTTGTTTTGTTAATCTATATGTCACCTCATGTTTACTTATTTCTCGCCATTATGTATTTAGTGAAACTGCTGATGTGGCTTGAGTTTATTGGCTATATTCCTCCATGACGTACTGCATATCTTTCATTTGATTGGTTAAAGTAGCATGATGCAACTCCTCTAAATATAGCTGGTGACACACGATGGGAAAGTACCCCGACAGGCAATATAACGTCGACGTGGCAAATGATGTTATCGTAATAAAAAATATAAAAAAAAATTAAATATCCTACGCTTAGATATTTTTTAATAATATTTCGTCATGACATTGAAAAATATTTATTTATTGACGATAACAGAAAACAAACGAACAAAACTCTATACTACTACTACTACAACAACAACAACTACTACTACTACTGCTACTACTACTGCTACTACTACTACTACTACTACTAATAATAATAATAATTTTAAAATATATAAAATCTGATGCTGCAAATAAAATAAATAAAGGTAGAAGTAATGTCAAAAATATGCTAGTTTGTTATAATTATGTTAAATCCGATTAGATAAAAGTAAATGTATAGGCGGGAGGGGGAATATAGACAAACATATAAATGAAATTAAATTGTAGCACATATATTAATATATATGGGAAAAAAGTGGTTAACAAGATCAAAATTATTAACTAATAATAATAATAATAAATTTATTTATTTATTATTGTTATTGGTAGTGATGGTGTTGGTATATAAAAAACGTATGATGTAGCCATATCGATCATTTCTATATGATTCTTTTTTCTTATTTTTTATTTCTTATTTTTATTTTGCAAATGGGAAAGAAATATCTATACAGAGTAAATTTTTTTAAAATTTATTAATATACCAGTCAATTGCATATATATATTTATAAAAGCTCTGACACTAACGGCGGAAAACAATTCAAAGACGAAAAATACGAACACCAATCACTTACACAAGTACCAGTCTTATTCAAAAAATTTGAGAAAATGTCTAGCCCGCTTATAAAGGATGGTGAAAAAGAGAAGAAGAAGAAAAGAATTCTTAAATCAGACTCGTCGCCAAATGTACCAGATAATAAAAAACCAAAAATTATCGACAATGCTCCATCAAGGGTAATTTAAACACATAATTAATTCTTAATAACATTACGCTTCGGCATCCATTCCATTATGATTGTACAGGATTACTACGATAATATGATTATTGACTAGTATCAATGAATCCCCAATTTGGAGCCTAAATAATTTAGTCACTCATCAGAGTGATCATGCATGAACTCAGATTACGATCGGTTCGTGATCAGGTGGAACTCATAAAGCTGATCTTATATATGCTATAAACATCTTAAAGTGCTAATTTAGTAATTACAAGAGAGTTACGAGACAATTTCAAGTTGAAGTTGACGTTGATGATCATCGTAATCATGATAATGATAACAATGATATTCAGTCATATTTCACAGATTTTAATTATGCTTTGTTTTATATATTTTATTTTATTTATTTTATATATAATCTGTTTCTCAGTTTTCTCTAAAGGTTCAAAACAAATTATTAAGATGTACTATAAATAACTAATGTAAGTCTCATTATTGTTGTTTTTGTTATTATCATCAAATTGTTATTGTTTATTACTTTTGTGGATTATTTATTGTTTTAATAATTTGCATGTGAATGATCTAAATCTTAGTATATTTTTAGACTGGTGTTAAAACTTTAATTAATTAATTTTATTATTTTTGTGTTACAATTATCATACTGTTTTACTGTCTGTCTGTGTTTTAGGAGTTTCATATTTCCCAGTTCTATGCTGAAGAAGAAGAAGCAGCAGCCCGCAATCCTGAAAAAGATTTAGAAATTTTTAAAGCTGCTTGTGGCAACATCCGCCAGGCAATTGTTGATATCAGACAACAGAAAACTAACAAGGATGAAGTAAGTCCAGATTAAATTTTACTTTCATTTATTTAAAAAAATAATAATAATAAAATAAAATAAAATTTGGGTAATATTGACTTGTAATTGTCACAGAAATCGTGTGTTGGTCTGTACTTTGTAAAGAAGTGTAATTTTAAATTTTATCAGTCTTAGTGGTAAGGAAAAAAAACAAACATTAAATATAAAATAATAAAAAAATAAAGTTTCAAATAGTAAAAGTATTGACATGCTGTTGTGCATACCTTGGAATGTGCCAGAAACAGTATTTGGTTTTAAATATTTGTGCCAAAAGAAAAATGCTGTTTAATATAATGTTTATAATATTCTGTAAAATCTAAATAAAATGGCTACAAGTGTTTCTACCAGTGTTAGTTTTGTAAAGATTTATAAAATGGAATTTGTTATTTTTTATAATAAAGTTCTAATATTATTAAGCCAGTGTAAACACTGTTAATTTTAAACTTTTTTTTTTCAGAATTTTAGTGACATTGAAAACAAGAAGATTGATGCTAGCCTTCAGTTTGTCGTTTTGAAAAAGCTGAACAGATTGTCACATTTTCGATGTCGCAAAATGAGAGAGGCAACTGCTGAGGTAATCTTTTGTTTGAACTTATTGTTTTATCTGTAATTGGAAACCAGTATCTGCTAGTTATATGGTCCAGTATTCATATCCATCCATACACATCCATACACATGTCAGTGATAAAGAATGGAAGCTACTATTTTCCATTCTTTCAAGAAGTCATATTACATCATGTATACAAAGAAAACACTGAAATATAAAACAAACTGTTACACTGACAGAGATTTTTATTTATTAATTTCTACCTATTCAACTCAATAATCAGCAAATTATTTCCTAACAGAAATAAATAAAACAAAAAAGCAAGAGTGATAATAATAAAAACTTGAGTAAATGATTATTTATTTAGAACATTAAATTTTTCTCTGAAACAAAGAAAAGATAATTTCACAGGTCCTATATTTTGTTTATAAAGTATATATTTTATTTTCTAATATTTCTATACTCCAACAAGTCTTAATCAGTATGAAAATTATGAAATTTGTTAGCACTGGTTTTGGGTTAAAACTTCATATTGCCAGGACTATGTAATGTGTAGGGTTGTAATTTGGTGATACAATCATTTTGCTCTAACTGGTCATCATAACAGTGAGATAGTGTTGTTAAATGTAATAATTTTAAATTTCAGGCTAAGCAGAGAATTGACCAGTACCATCTACAGTTACAGAATCTGTTGTATGAAGCAATGCATTTACAGAAAGAAATAACAAAATGTCTTGAATTCAAGTAAGTTTTTCTTTTTATATACAACCTAGTTATGTAAATATTTTATCTAGTGATTTCAACAGAAAGAAATAACAAAATATCTCTTTTATATACAACCCAGCTACAGAGTCACACACATTATTACTTCAAGTTAATAGGATGTAGACATGCACATTTCGTTTGTTTCCATATCTTGTATGTGCATATAGCGATTTTTATATTTCAAGTCTTTCGTGTGTAAGTGTTTAACTTTAAACTGAGCATTTCATAATACATACAGGTATATGTTCTTATGTACCATAAAGTTTCTTTATTATTACACAAGTATTAAATCAAAAGATGTATGTACAGGTTTTTGAATACTATGCTTTTATGTTTATTTAAAGTAAAACAGATCAAAGGATGCCTCTGTCAGTGCATACACAAAAATATAAAAACAGGTTTTGATTGTATATATGTAAGTATTTTTATACCTTCAGGTCAAAGGATGAGGAGATTGAGTTGATTGATGTTGAAGAGTTCTACAAGGAGGCACCAGCACAAATCTCCAAACCTGTAAGTCATGTACAAGTCAGAATAAACATATTAACATATGTCTAGGTCATGATTTAATTTGAATTTTCATAGAAAATGGCTGAAAGGAATTATTTTTATTGATGTGATTAATGAAAGCTGGGTGAGTTAAAATAATAAGTACATGTATATATAATAAAATAAGTGTATGTCATGAAATGTTTATTGTATTAAAAATAAATTGATTATTATACAACAATTTAACTGTTGAGAATTAATAAATAAGTAGATACATGCTACTAAATGAGTACTGAGTGTGTTTAGATTGATGATAAGAAGTATGACATTTGTGAAAAAGTTTTGGATAAATGATGTATGATTTAACAAACTTCAGTTTAAAAAAAAAAAATAAAATGTTTGTAAACGTTTATAGACTTTGTTCTCTTTTTATAGAAAATCACAAAAAATGATCCACATCAGTTGACTCTGGCCAGGTTGGATTGGGAACTTGAGCAAAGAAAACAGTGAGTGATTTTAGATTAATTTGTCATTCACTTTTAATATTTTAAAAAAACAAAAAAACAAACCCAACTGAAATAGCATATAAAATTTCTATGATTAATTTTTAAACATTTTCTAATGAAAAAATGACTTTCTGTTTTTAAATGATGTAAAATGTTTACAAACAATATTCATTTCTTAAATTAATCATGAAGAACATAATCATGTTCATTTTTTGTGTTGATTTTTTAAAATTATTACTGAACTGATGTTTGTGATTTAAACTGGTATTTAAATATAATAAAACTCATTTTAAACTATTCTCTGTAAATTACTAAAATGATGTTTGCAGTTCAGAATTAAAACATTTTTAAAAAGTGATAGAACCATATATTAAGGTGTTTCTTATGTTTGTCTTGTACCTAGACTTGCTACAAAACTGAAGGAATCTCAGAGTAACAAGGAGACAATAACCCAGGAAATCACCACCAAAGAAGAGTATTTAGAAAGTCTACAGCCCAAGTTAGCTTCCATCCTCCAGGTACATATTAAACTCTATTTATTTCTCTACCATCTATATCTTGCATTTATAATAATTAAAAAAATCTTGTTTATATGGAAATGTTACACACTGAACACTTGATCGCTAAGTAGCTGTATCCTCAGTCTGTCAGGATGTTTTGTGTTTTAAATATAGTTCTCTCAGAGATAATGTCATAGGCAAATTGACAGTTTATTGTTTTGTTATCAACAAACATTCAATGGTGAAATTTAGATTACTTCTTCAAATCAAAACATGTACAAAGTTTAAATTTGACCTGTAACCCAAGTTATCTTCCATACTGCAGAAATACGATATTTAGTAATCTGCTGTTCACAAACACACATTTAATATTAATTTTCATGTTTCATAGCAAGCTGAATCTAATTCCAACCATTACTTTCTTTTCTTTTGGTACATTCCTGGTAACTTCTGATGGCAACATGTTTAGTATTACATCATAATTACAACCCAGTTTTTAATTCTAACAAATGATAATATATATATATATATATGTGTGTGTTGTCAACAGCAGATATTAAGAAAGATAATTATACATATTTCTGATTCTTAAAAAAATAATATTAAAAATTAAAAATAATATTTGTTTTTGTATTTACAGGCGACAAAGCCGGTACAGAATTATCTTGGGATGCCCTATGATGAAATCAGAGAACAACATCAAACTGCCTATCATCTCCCTCACCCTCTCTATGTCCTGTACATGCAGTCCAGTGCTTTCCAAGAGGCTTGTGGTGAGTAACTACATTTAATTTTTAAAAATTATTATTACAGAGATATAAAAGAAGTAAATAGACACCAGTTGTTTTACTTATTTATTTATTTATAATGTAAAGTAGAAAATAGATTTTGAACAGGAAGAGTTAAATCTGATTGATACTTTGTTGGTTTTTCTTTGTCAGTTTTAATAGATTTTAGAGATAATAATGTAAATATTTTGCATATATTTTATGTTAAAACTATGAATGTCTGTTTACTTCATGCATGTGTGTAATCATAATCTTATAGAATCTGATTTTAATTAATTTTTAACACATGTATTTTATTTAAGTAATTATTACATTGAATAACTATTTTTAGTTATTGCAGATCCTGTTTTTATTAATCCATATGTTACAGATATTTATTTTAATTACTTTTACAAATATTTATTTTAATTAATTATTGTTATAGATATTTATTTAATTTAATTACTGTTACAGATATAATTTTAATTAATTACTTTTTCAGATAAACATCTGAAGGTCACTATAGAAGGAGATGTGGATGCTGCCAAATCTTCAAACTCATCAGCTACAGCAGAAATGGGTGAGAAAATTTAACAGTCTCAGCTTAGACTTTAAATATTTTATAAACAACTACTTATTTTTGGTTTACTTTCAAAATGTCTATTTCATTCTAAATTTTTATGTGTCAGTTCTGGTAATAAAAAGATATACACAAATATTACCCTCACATACACACAAACAAACACACCTAAACCCACTCACTTTCTAAATACACCTCACTCAATTTCAGTATGTCTGTTTCTCTCACTATGTGTCTGTGTTTCTGTGTGGTTTTTAATCTCACTGTGAAGCTATATCAGTCTCTAAGTCTTCCTGCACGTATCTATCATGAATTAAGTTACTGTGTTGCAAACAGATGATTAATAAAAATGTTTTATTCAGATGAGGAGAGTGACAGTGAAGAGGAACAGGAGTCTAAGAAGTCTGTAAGTAAATAAAAAATATCACAGCAGTTCAGTTCTTGACATTAATTTCCATTCCAACTTGTGCTCCATGACTTGCTTATCAAGAATGTTTATAAAAGATTCTTTGCTGCCATTTAATAAGAAATTTCCATTGTGGAATGACAGCTTAGCTAATTAAATTAAATAAAAAAAAAAAAAAAAAAATAGTTTGAGATATAATAACAGTATTAATCAGTAGGATAACAAAACATTCAGCTCAAAATGTAAAATATTTTGCAACAGCTGTTAACTAACTCATATTATTACCAACATGGCTTGTAATATTTATGGACTTTATAGTTTCTTAGAAGTATTTGAGTTAATGGAATTTAAAAATTTTGAGTTAATTAATTTTTATTATTATTATTATATATATATATATATTTATTTATTTTTGTTACTGTTTTACATTTGCTGTATTGTAAACAGTCACTGACAGGAATCACAGTGTACATGAATTAAAAATCATCTTCTGAAAATAAAAAAAATTAACAATGTGTTAGAAATGAAAAATATTTGAAAATGAAAATCTTAAAATTTCACAATATTATTGTTGTTGTTGTTGTTGTTGTTGTTGTTACTGATGTTGTTGTTATTTTTATTCAGAAGAGACGAAGGAAAACAGTAGAGGCACGCCAGATAGACAAGAAGGAAAGAGTCCTGAGAAAACATCCTCTCTCAGTAATTTTAGACATTACTTGTAAAGGTGAGATGTTTTTTATGAATAATAAACAGTCAGGAATAGAATGTTATCATCATTATAATCATCAGTGTTATTTTTGTATTTAATAAATGTTTTAGAACACACATATGTAATTGTATTTTTTACAGCTTTGTGTGTTAGTCACTTTTATTTTCAGTTGTATTATATATACTGACTTGAAACTGTTACCTTTTCATCTGAATTAACTCGAGAGTTATTTTGTTTATTTGCTGTCTGTACCAACCAGTTATAAATTAAATCTGTGTTAAATATTTAAAACACAGTATTGTAATTTTCTCTTCTTCGTGTGTTTCTAATAGTTGCAGCAGTGTCATGTAAATTGTATTTATAAAACATAGTGATATTACTTTAATTTTTAACACTACTGGAATTATTCTAGCAGTTGTTATAATATGTTATTATTGTTTATAAACAACATGATGTCTTTATTAATATTAGTATTATTACTTTTATTGTGAAGTACATTGACCAAATTTCCAGTTCTAAAATTATTTTAATTATTTTATGTTCAAACAGACGGCAGCTGTCTGAAACTGACGTTCAACTACCTTGTGTTGTTACACATCATCACAGTCAGCATCAAAGTGATCCCCAGTGCTGATGCCATTACATCATCCATTTCTGGCGGGTTTGTCCTCTTCACTTTTATTTTTTTCATTAAATTAATTAATTTATTTATTTATTTATATGTCTAATTTTTTGTTTTTTTTGTTTTTTTAAATTTTTATTTTTAATTTTTTTTTATTTTATGTGGTTCTAAGATGCAGTTCTAATAATGGTACATACATCAGAAAATTGATATTCATTTCTAATTATCAGTTCAAAAGTTTGACAAAACTAATAAGACCACAGATAACTAGTTGTGACCATTTTCTTATTTATCTTTTTCTTTTTTTTTTTCTTTTTTTTTCAGTGACTTGCTGGCAGCAGAATCTATTCTGAATGAACTGTATCCTGGTGACTATGGAAACACATCTCCAAACCAGGCCAACCATTTTGAACTGAAAAGATTAGGGTGAGTTTTAATTGTTCATTTCTTTCATTTTCTGTTTTCTTTATTCACATGAAATTATTTTATAATTTATTTAATTATAGGTTTTTAATTTTTTTAATTCTCATTAATACTTGTCATTTATAGTAGAAACATTTTTATATTTAAAAATCCCTTTATGTAGAAACTGAAACATGGCTAAACCAGGCTTGAAATAACTTTCTTTTAATTATTTATTTTCTTAAATTTTTCATTTTTTGTTTGGTTTTTGTTTCTTTCTTTTTATATCTTTCTTTTGTTTATAATTTTTCATTTTTTTTTTTTTTTTTTAAATATATTATCATTTTATTTTATTTTTTTTTCATTTTTTTTTTTTTTTTTTTTTTTTAAATTTTTAGGATTTTTTTTCAAGTTTTATTCTATTAAATTGTTTATTTTTCTGGTTTGTTTAGAATGGAGGAGTTTACACACTACATCAGCCATGTTGGACGTCCATACATGTGGGCGCAGTGGCTGGGTGGGCTGCAGTTTCTCAGTGACGGACAGTCGGACAGAGCGAAAAGTTCTGTGTCTGCTAGTCACATGCAGGAGACAATAAAACAACTTAGACGTCGAATTCGAGCAAGACTGTCTCTTCTCAAACAACTAGCATCACTTGGTGAGTTTTAATTTAGTATTGTAATGAAATATTGTACAACACACAAAATGTTCAAAAACATCCACATTGGTGATAGTGAAAGTTTTCTAGCCTGAGAATTTTAAACATTTTTAAGATAAGACCAGATTTTAATGCTGCTGCTATTGTTGTTATTATTTTGTTGTTGACAAGGGTCATTGTTATAACAGAGATTGGTGTATGATGGTTTGCAGGATCAATTCACTTCAGAGAATTCAATGGAGTTCAAAAGTTTTGTTTATCAAAAAACATTGTCTGTTCTCTTATCTGTGGGCAGGTATTAACAAAAGATGTCTTCCTGCTGATTAAAAATAATTATCATATTGGGTGATATTGCTTGGTTTTGTCACTAACATAGGTGTTATTTTTTACTCTATGTGTTACAAAACAACAGGTGAAAAGTGAGTTGATCATGCTATATCATTCCTCTTCAACAAGGAAACTTTTTTTATTTCAAACAGTAAAAAAGTGAAAGTGACTAATATTTTTGAAATCTTGTTCACAGAGAAATCCATCATTCCTGTTAGTACTGACTGCATCAAAATGTTTCCTGCAAAATCTTTGCTCAGGTGACATCATGGAAAAGAACAACTTACGAGGACTTTGCGTGTCTGACCCACGCTGCAGGAATTATGGAGAATGGACTGGTCAAGGAGACAGACATGTTTTTCACTGTCGTCATGGAGAGAGGCTCAGGTCAGTCTAATGTCATGTTTTATTTTGGCCACAATAATGAAAATTTTAGTTGTGTGTCAATTGGATTTTCAAAATTTATAATGAAAGAAAAATGTCTAAATGGCAATGAAAACTAAAAATAGAAATTTTGACCTGAAAATTGTTACTCACTTAACTGAACTTTTTAATACTGCTGCTGGTAATAACTATCTGCATTAACATTGAATGTTGGTGATAGGAAAAAATAACATGTCCTGTCTTTGTGTGTGTGTGTGTGTGTGTGTGTGTGTGTGTGTGTGTGTGTGTGTGTGTTTGTGTGTGTTGTAGTTATTGTGTTTATTACAATACTTGAACATGGAATAAATCTTTACCAATAATAATGTTTTACAAATTAAAAATTTTGAAAATGAACTGAAGTTAGCAGTTTATCCTTTTATTGTGATGTCATTAAAAAAAAAACCAACATATTATAAAAGTTCACAGTAGACTAAGGATATTGCATCTTTGCAGTGTATTTACTCATTGAGGTTTTGTTCTATATTTTTATTTACATCCATGCTTCATCAAAATATTACTTTATTGTCGGTCTTTATCAGTATCAGTCATTCGTTTCATGGATCAGATGAAACAAGAACTTTAACAAAATCTAACTAGATAATTTGTTTGTACCATCAAAGCTACATCTTTCCACAAAGTGTTTGACAATTAAAGCATTTTACCTTTCCTGAGATTGTGTTATAATTTGTTGTTGATTTGTTTTCAGCTCGTCTGATAGCGCAGGTAGTGGTTACCCCAGACTACCCTGCTCAGCCTCCTCTCTTTGTTGTAACTATCTGGTGGAAATCAGAGAGAACAGCAAAGAATGACATCCACGTTCAGGTGTGTAGCTGTTTGTGTACATGTGTAGATCACGGGTTGAATGTTTTATTGTTACTTGTCTGTGTTATTTTGACTCAGCCAAGCTGAGCAAGATTTCTGACAGACTGTTTTAATTAAAGCTGTACGCTACTGCTGGGGTGATAAAACACAGAGAATAGTGGAAAGTATTTAATTTCAGTTTAGCATATAGTACATACAGTATATAACAAAACAGTATAGTGTGTTCTAAAATTACAGTACATTCAGAGATAAAACACAAAATAGTGGAAAGTATTTCATTTCAGTTTAGTAGAATGTAGTGCATACAGTTTATACAAAACAGTGCAGTGAATTACAGTACAGTGTTATAAAATTACAGCACATTCAGATATAAAACACAGCAGTATGAAGTAAAAATCCAGAAAACTGTCATTCAATACAATACAGTTGTAAAATGTGATAAAATGTGATTGAAAAATAGCAGCAGGTAGAGTAGTCAGTGCATTTCTTCTTTCATCATCATTATACTACATGTTAAACACACAGTACTATCATTAATAAAACAACTGTGTTAAATACATTTTTATTTACTTAGGAACTGGAGGAAGAGGTAAATGTGTATTATGAGGAGCTAGTACAGAGCAAGTCACATGGTCAGTTGCTGTCCAATCAGATTCAGCGACTACTAATGTGTTTCGATGTTTACCTGGAGACCGAGTCACATGACATGTCTTCTCCACTGGAGATTCCCAAAGAAAAGGTTTTTCCCAGAACATCTAGGTAAGTCCATTGTTTTTGTTATTATCATCATTTGTACAGGTATTTATTTTTATTATTACAAGTGTGACAGTTTTATGCTGAGGTTTTCTTCTCTGCTTTGATTATTTCTGTATAAAGGAAAAAGAAGAAAACTATAAATATTTAAAAAGAAATTCATCTGTTTTTTTTTTATGAAACTGCTTATATTTATACTACAAATTTAAACAAAATAATTAAAAAATATATGTTGGCCATTTATTACTATAAGTGGGGTTTTTTCTCAGCAAACAACTAACAGCACTAAGAATTTTTTTTTTAACTATTCATTAGCACAAACTGTTATTTATCTTTGTTTTTTGTCAGTAATTCAATTATTTAATTTTTTTTATAGATTAAATTCATTTCAGTTTTGAACATTATCAAAATGATAAAAACTACCTTTCTGAAATCCTTGACCACACTTAATTTTATATTAAAATTATTGTCACAGCTTAATATCAGAGTATTATCAAATTTCAGTTTGTTTTATTTTGTCTCTTACTTTGTATCAGTGTATTTTTATTATCAGTGATAAAGCAATTATTTTTTTTCATTTTACTGATAGTTCAGAATACATAAATACATGTTTATTATACATACTTTGGTTACTAACTTAATATTTGCAAACTAATTATCTGAAACAACATAAAATTGATCTGTAGTGAGTGTTATTATTTTCTTTTTGTCTGCAGGGGTCCAAACAGGAAGAAGCCATACAAATATGTTCCAGATCTTGGAATTTTTACACAGAGGTAGCAGTAGTTTCTCACACATCACACCTTACTAGGATCATTTCTTGTTCATCGTTGGAAACATTCAACTGTCATCTTCATATGCGAAGAAATTTCATTTTTACTGGAGGAAAAATTGAAGTAATCAGTTAATTAATAGAAAATTATTTCATCTGTCTTCAGTTTCAGTTGGAAACATAAAATTTTATACATTCTTTTGGTGTAGTTTTTTTTTTCTGTCTGTCTAAATGTTAATAATTCTTTCTTTTTAACCCTTTTAAAGCTGGTCAGAAACTCCGGTGTTGTTTTGGGACCAGTGAAACAAGTCATTACGTGCTTTTCATTTATGTATTTAGCAATGATGTATTCTGCATTCATACAGGCTGCTTCAGATATGTACAACTGTTGAGAGAAATTGTTATGTCTAAAGACTGCATGTCAACCATGAAGTAATGTTAACAGCCTAGTTTATTCAAAATATTGGCATAGCACTTTAGACAGGGTTTTCTTTTCTTTTTCAAGAGAACAAAATGGTTGTTTTTCAAGTCTTTTTTTTTAGAGTTAGCAATTCCATAAAAATCTGAATCTCTTTAATGCCTTTCTGACATTCATAAAATAAGACTTTAGATGGGGTTTTCTTTAAATTTTTGAATATTTTTTTATTTTTTTTTTTTTTAAGAGAACAAAATGTGGTTGTTTTTTTTAAGTCTTTTTTTTAGAGCTAGCAGTTCCATAAAAATCTGGAATCTCTTTAATGCCTTATTGACATTAATAAGATAATGATTGATAACTGGCAATTCATTTACAGCAAAATTTACAAACAACAAGATTAGTACATACTGAGTGTAGCTTTCTGCAATAGATGAGATGAATTCACCATTGCTCCTCAACCTTGTCGGTTTACAACAAGTGATACTTTATGTTTTCCTTCCACAAACAGTAAAATACATTGTCCTGCTGTTGATGCACAGTAGCTCTGAGGAAACAGCTAAAAACATGCACTGATGAAGTTAGATCCTGTGTCCTCCGACACCTCAGTTACAACCATTCACATACACACTGACACTTCGAAATAAATATTTACACTTTCTATAGCCTTGACTTGAAACTTTTATGTTTTCATTTTTTTTTTTTCTAAATTATTAAATCTATAACTAAAAATAGTATTCTTATTTATTTATTTAGTAGTAATAGTGGCATTAAACTTTTTCTAGGTTTCTACATTTACAAGGATATTCAGTACAAACACATTTATGTTCAGTAGATAAGAAGAGAAAAAATACTTTGGTAGCTGAATAAAAAAATTGTATACTTGAAGAAAAACAGATTTGACTTCTGTTATCAAAACAGATGTGCTGATAAGAAAAGTTGATGGAACAAGATGTGTTTTGTTATTTTAAAGATAAATTTCAGTTTGAAGGATTATTTATCAGGCATTAAGAGCATTAAGAGTTCAGATTAAGTGTAAATTATTTTTGTTTCTTATTTGTTTAAAAATTTCATGTACTTTTTTATCACCACAAAGTACAGTAAACCACACGATAAGATGTAAAAGTGATAAATTATTTTCAAAACAATGTTTTTAATTGAAGGTGACCCAGATGGACACAATAAAACATTGTTCTCTGTTTGGTGAGGACACCAATACTTTACTGACATGTCTTACAACTCGTATCACAGATATCACTGAATGTTACGTTGTCATGGATGACTGGTTAAGTTTAAGTGAGATATACTAGATAACAGAAATTACTGTAACAACATTGAAAAGAGGTAGAAGAAAACTTTGGCCTGCTTTAATTAAAACTAGAAACTAGAGAGACTACTTTGCTTTTGTTGTACACTGAAGTGTATGTGACTGCTGCTTTCATTCTGTACAGTTAAAGATAATAAATAATAAGACATGAACAAAATATTGGAAAATAATTTTAAAATTATTTTAAAAAAATAATTTGTTGGTCATCGCACTAGAACTTCCTTTTTGAAAATATACTGTTTAATTTTTGTCATACAGTGGTTTTATTTAGTAAAGAAAATGTAGTCTGCACAGATCTATAAAAAGACTAAATATGTCTGGGCGTGGATGTCCGATTTATGAAGCGAAACAACCATAACATTAATAAAAGGTTGAATGACCCGATATTAAATAATTACAGTCCTGTCAAATTACGCACGTCAGAGTAAACAGAACAAAATAATAATAAAATAAAGTTGTTAACCCGTTTTATTTGTTATTTAAATTTATCATACAATTATTTGTTTTATAATAACTAATTTACAACTTTAGAAAAGCTTTGAGTCGCATTGAATTAAAGTGCCACTTGTACTTACGCTGTAAACAAGAGTTTGACCAATCAGCTGTGGCTTTCCAGACACACCTCTTTTAATATGTATAGTACGTTTCATATAAATGCAATTAATTTTTATCTCCTTGTTTACATGTATAAAATTATCATCTAAATATCTTTTATGTTTAATTAGTAGTAACATTAAACAAAATTATTTTCACACTTTTGAAATGGGATTAAGTTATTTAAATATAGACTGCCCTGAATACTAGTTGTTTAATATTATATTTAATACAACTGTACAAATAAAATATTTTTTACACCTTAAAAATAGAAGAAAAAATATTAACACGTAACAATTTTTGTTTCATTTTGTTTAATTAAGCAGAAACTAATAAATATTTTTAGTTTTTTATTTTTTATTTTATTTTTTAGCATTAATATTTTTTAAAGATATATATGGAACGTAGCATATATTGATTAAATTATCTCCCTTAGTATATATTGAAATGAATCGATGATCGACATTTACATGCGTGGTAAGACCTTGGCCCATTTCGTCATGGCTCTCCGACAGCTAACATTATCGTTCAAACAATTACCATTCCTACGATCTAATTTGTCAAAAACGGTAAGATATCGGACACTGAGGTCTACGTCGGCATCTACGAAAATAAACGGCGAGACAGATCGTCTGTCGGATAGCTCGATAAAACACAACACGAGTGCGTCTGCTCGAGATTTGGACGAATTTGGCCATCCACGAATAGATCTGAGTTTTGAGAACGGTGAAGAGGCTTTCAGAAGTAAAAGAACATACGAGCTCGTTCGATCTTTGGTTGTTTTTAACTTGTGTTCTCTGAATTTTCTGATTGACAATCAGACAACGGTGAGTGCAACAGAACACCACTTAATTAAATATACTGTTCAGATTTAAACTTATTAAAGCAAACAACAACAACAACAACAACAACAACAACAACAATAATAATAATAATCATATAAATAAATAAAAATAAAATATTACGTCTCAGTTATATATGATTTAACTTCTTAAATTACTGGTGCTTAAAGTTAATTTTATGTTTATCATGGACATATTTAAATTCTCTCTCTCTCTCTCTCTCTCTCTCTCTCTCTCTCTCTCTCTCTCTCTCTCTCTCTCTCTCTCTCTCTCTCTCTGTCATTTCTGTCAGTGATGACAATATTTAAACCATTTTTAAAGTTTATATAGTTAAAAAAAAGTTTCCAAATTTATAAGGAATAAAAATCACAGTAAATTTTTTTTTTTTTTTTTTTAATAATACAAAAAATAAATAAATCAAACAAACCATTATTTATGTGTTAAATAAAAAAAATTAAAAAAAAAAAAAAAAAATTAGCTGTTATAACTAATTATCCATTGTTTCTATTTCAGATTTTAAAATGGTCACAGATAGTCTTTGGAAAACGACTATTTCGTCTCTTCATGAAGTCAACGTTCTATGGACATTTTGTTGCAGGAGAAGACCATGAAAGCATAAAGCCATTGATCAGCAAGAATCGACAGTTTGGAGTGAAATCAATTCTTGACTACAGCGTGGAAGAAGACCTGTCTAAAGCAGAGGCAAAAGAAGCAGAAATGAAGTGGGTACATGTGTGTGTGTGTGTGTGTGTGTGTGTTTACACTGATTTAGAACAAAAGTGTTTGGTATTGAGAAATTCAGAGACAATATTTAGATATTTGTACACATATGTGAATATGTGCCATTTATTTCTAGTAACTTTCTTCGTCTTTAAGGCAGCTGAATGATTCCATCCTCTCAGAACTCATCTGAATGCTACAAACTTTTGTCCCAGTCCATGTGATATGACTCAAGAGTCTGTCAAAAAATGTATCTAAATATATTAATAACTACAGAAAGTTTATAAACATGTGTACATTTACTTGTATACTTGCATGCAGGTCTTTGTGTGAATGTATTGATTGCCATTTTTATTAATATACCAATATTTTTATCAGTGTGATTTTATATTTAATTAATGAAATTTAATTTAATTAATTGTACACTTTTCAGGAGTTGTGTTCCAGAGAACGAGATGGTAAATGTTTCAGGTAAGTTTTATTTATTTAATTTTTTGTTTTGTTACTATTATGATTATTAATTATTTTTATTTTTATTTTATTTATTTATTTAATTTTTGTTGTACTTTAATGTATTTATAAATTTTATTTTTTTTAATTGTATAAATCAGTGGTTTATTTTGATATTTATTCAGTTTTCTTTCTTTGTAAAATAAAAATTTCATAAAAAATGAATTTTTTAATAGCCATTTATTATTATTTTTAAATAATAAATATTTTAATTATTTCATAAAATATTTAAATATTTTTTGAAAATTTACATTCTAATACTTTTATAATTAATTTTAAATACTAACTCTAAAATACACAGGTAATTTTACAATTTTTCTTTAAATAATATATTTTAAAATTTACTGTTCAACAGTGTATTTGGAAATTTAATTTTTAACAAAATTAATGTGGTACATAATTATTTACTTATTCTAATAAACTAACATATTTTTATTTTTTTTAAATTATTTTAAAAGAAATTTTAAAAAATTTTATCATTATTTTTTTTTAGTATTATTATTATTTGAAATTAAATATATTAAATATGTATTCAATGAAAAACCAAGATACACAATTGAATGTGATTTCAGAATCTCCTAAGGTCACCATGCCAGGTATTTATGTATCCAAATCCAAAATGTCACACATTAGATAATTTAATTATTAGTATTTTTTTTTTTTTTTTTTTTTTTTTTTTTTTCTTTACTATTTTTGTTATTATTATTATTATTGCCTTTGCACACATTTTAGTTTTTAAAAAAACCCAGTTTAGAGATAATTATACCACACAGACAAAGTGTTTACATTCTGTTGTTGATATGAAATCCGTTTTTTTTTTAATGTACACATGTACCAACAATATCTTGTGAAGAATTTATGACTTAATTGGTTCCAGGTAGCAAGTCACCAAGAATTCTTAATTCTAACAGATACAAAGTAAAAATAAGCTGTAAAATATGTCATCCAAAATATTCATAAAAATAAATACAGTTAACAGTAAAGAAGTGTTTAAAATTATATAATTACTTGCTGAAAGACATTTTAAAAATCTGTAAAGCAGGACCCATCTCTATGTTAATAGAAAGAAAGCAAAAATTATTAATTTTGGAACATTAATAATCTGATTTAAGCAAATGTTCTATTTAACAGACCTATCTTTAAAAGACAGAAAAATTCAGCAATGTGAAGCTGGGTTTTTGTCATTTTGTACACTTTTAAAAAAGCTTCAGTTTATAAATATTTAGTTTTTAAATTAGGCAGCTTATTTATAAGATTTTCTACATTAATCTTGCTGGTATTTTTAATGGTTTTATTTTGTACTGGAAACAACTTAGATACAGGTGCATTTTTTTCTTTTAATACATATGATTAGATTTTATTTTTATTTTTTAGTATTATTATTTTTATTATTATTACTATTATTCTAACTTTTATATATATTTTTAAATTTATTTTATAATTATTATTATTGCCTTTACATCACATTTTAATTTTTAAAAAACCCAGACTGAAAAATTCATCAATGTGAAGCTGGGTTTTTGTCACTTTGTACACTTTTTAAAAAGCTTCAGCTTATAAATATTTAGTTTTTAAATTAGGTGGCTTATTTATAAGATTTTCTACATTAATCTTGCTGATATTTATAATGTTTTTATTTTTACTGGAAACAATTTAGATACAAGTGCATCTTTTTTCTTTTAATACAGACATTTTGTAACTGTCAAGCAAATATATATATTTTTTTAATATAATTATTATTTTTTTTTTTTGGTTAAATGAAAAAGTATTTATTTCATTCTAATTTTCAAAAATTCTACATCATAGTATTATGTGTATTAATTTTTGTGTCCAAATCTTGGTTAGATATTCATTTATATATATATATATATATAAAAATTTAAAAGAAATTTACTAAAAATATTATGTTTAAATCAAGTAATATATCTGTAAGTTTATTTTGTAATATTATATCTGTAAATTAATTCTCATAATGTATATATTTTTTTCTAATAGTAACATTTACATTTTTGTTTTGTAATGTAACTTTTTAATTATTTATTAATTATGTTATTTAAGTAGGTATATATATTTTTTTAAATGTAATAATTTATTTATTTATTTATTTATTTATTTATTTATTTATTTTTCAGCTGATCCAGTTGGACGATTCCGAGCTCATGAAGAGTTTGGTGATCGACGAGAAAAAGTTGTGAGTGCAAGGACCTACTTTTATGAAGATGAAGCACAGTGTGATAAAAATATGCAGATTATTTTTAGCTGTATTGATGCTGTCACAGGTATGTTACACCCACTGTAGACACCATCCTTATGGGAAAAAATCTAAAATAGGAAAAGCATAATACTAATGTTATTGAATATTCAGAATTTTAACATGTTAATTGACACAGTTTATTATGATCTTAGCTCATAAATGTATTATACAAAATTATTTTTAGTCTAAAACATGTATGTAAAAAAAAAATACTTTAGTAAAAATCCACTGATTGATGAGGATGATATAAAAAAAAAAAAAAAAAAAAAATGTTAGATTTGTAAATGTTATAAAGTTTTCTAGATAGGTTGTTTCAGCTTCTGAAATTGTTTTGTTAAAGAAATGTGCTGTAAAATCTTGATAATTAATTTAAAACACCATATTTATATTTAATAAACATTTGTACTTTAGATTCCACAGAAAAATCTGGATTTGCAGCCATTAAGTTAACTGCACTGGGAAGGCCTCAGTTTCTGGTATTGTAAAATATAAATTTGTTTTATTAATTATAATCCTTAATTATAAGAAATACAAGAACAACAAAAAGTTATATTCAAACAGATATGGGAACAGTCAGTGTTTTTCATTCACTGTCATAAAAAAAAAAAGATCTACATTTAATACTGGGTTCTGTTTTTTTATTATGTATTTTAATATATTTTTTAAATGCTTATTTAATGGTATCAAATTTTACAAAATTTTTGTTTTTATTGATATATGAATTATTTTACATTAAAAAAAAAAACAATACTAGTAACACTAGTAGTTTTAAAACGTAGTTTTATTTATTAATATAATTTACTACTTTCAGCTTCAGATGTCAGAAGTTCTGGTTTCTTTAAGAAACTTTTTTGATGTTTTGCTGGTCAAGATAATGAAATATTTATGAGACGATTTCGTGAGAAAGATTTTCAGAACAAACTGAAAAATCTTGGTGTTCCTATCAGTCGAGATGAATCAAAGAAATGGTTTTCATTGCTCGATGTAACCCAGGATGGGTAATTTACTATTTTACAGTTATTATTATTATCTTTTATTATATCTTTTTAATATATTTATTTTCATTACACCTGATTGATATTTCTGTTTCTCTTACGTGTTTGGGTAACGATTATTCATTAAAATAAAAAGAATGAAGTAAAATGAAATAAGGTAAAAATATATAAAAGTTAAAGAAGAAGAATATATTTGAGTAACTCTTAGATCTTTGACAGAGACATTTATTTTGTATTATTTATTTTTATAGTTAAAAGTATTACTAAATAATGTAAAATTTGGTTTTTAACCTTTCTAATCTTTTCTATTACCACATTTTTATATTTAAACAATCAGGAACTTTCTGCATGTTACAGAGTTTCTAAATTCATTTTAAAAAAAATATAGCTATAATGAGATACTAAAGAACAAATGATTATTTATCAAGACTTGTATAAAGCTGGTATTTTTAAAGAAGTGTCACTGTTTGTTAATGTTACAGAGAAGTGGATCTTCTAGATTGGGATAACCTGTTAGAGGTGAACATGAGTCTGTGCAAGCTGTTTACAGTTCCAAACATGAAGGTTTGTTGATATTTCTTTTTTTATGTTGTTTAAACTTTGTTACATACATCAGATATTATTTTTTTTTTTTTTAAATAGTTTACTCTCAAAAGTAAAAGTGAAATATTTATCTTTCCTTGACATACAATTGTTAGTTATTTATGTATAATCTTTTAAATAATTTTTATTAAATTTTATTTTAGATTATTTGTTTATTTTATTTTATTTTTTTTTTATATGTATTAATACATAAAATGTATTTTATAATTTAAACAGATATTTATAGATATGCACAGATTGTTATTTTATTTTGTTATAGACAGGAGAACTGCAGCCCTTAGTGACAACACTGTCACATAATGAAGAAGAACAAATGAAAAACATGTTGCACAGGGTGAACAAAGTGGTGAAGGTTTGTAACAAATTTTTAGTATAAAGCCATCTTGTTGTTTCACATATACCTGTACTTACAATTCAATATTTATATAATTAAACACTTGTAAAATATGAAAGTTAATAACTGAAATAATAATAAGAAAATTTAACGGATTTTGGGTAATCACAACATAAATAGAATAATAGGAAATAAAAACACCTAAATTCTGATATTAATTAATTAAATCTAATGGGAATAAAAAAAAAAAAAATAACAAACAAAAATATCTGTGGCTGTTTAATAACAATTAATACATTAATTTGATTTTAATGACAACATAAAAGTGACACACATTTCTAACAAATAATAACCAGTAGTAAAACTAATGAGCTGTCATATTTTGCTGTCACTACCACTTAATCAATTCCATAGTGATTTTATTTATTTATTTAATAATAACCAGTCTTAAGTTGTTTAGAAAATTTCTCAGATTTTTAATTTAAAAATATCAATCTGGAAAGCATGAACATGAAAGTCCTGTCATTTCCAGTGAATTCTATTTCAAACAGAACGACTTTCTCAGAAATAGTGGAACATACACATGAAGAATCAGATAACAGGTGACTCATCAAAGAAGGTTTTTAAAAACCCACAATATCACCTCTTATTACAACCTCAACTCTTTGTCTTTGGCAGTAAAGTGTACCTCTGATGGTGTAAAGATATAGCTGAAATAAATTTTATATATACCAGTGCATTCAAGTAAATTTTCTTTTTTTGTTAAAGTGTAAGTGTGATGTTATGAACAGAATTGTATTTTATAAAGATGGGTTCACTAATTTAAATGTTATTTAAATCAGTAGTTTTTAATTATTTTTATTTTATTATTATTATTATTTTTTTAAATACATTTACTTCATCAGAACATAGAGCATTTTTACATCAGATGTCTTGAGTTTTAAATCATCTTTAAATATATATTTTATAAATATTAATTTGATTAAATAAATACATTGAATGATTTAAAAGACCTGAATCTATCTATCTACAACCCTGTAAAGTATTTCTTTATCATCATTCATTACTGACTTCTTACATCTTTGTTGTGCACTAGAATATATTTGTTTGCATCATTAAAGGTAAACTTTAACAGCATATAAATACATGGATCAATCTTCTCTTTCTAGCTGCTTTCCTGTAGTACATAGTTTGCTTGAAAATACTAACACCTATGACTAGATAACTAATACAATATTCATAATTATATCCTGTACATGTAATCTTCTTACAGTAAAACGATGATGTTAAGAGTTGATATTTCATAGATTAGTTGCTTATCTTTTCCAGTGAAGATTACTCCTATATTGTATTATCATTATGTCTACCTGTGTTTTTATGTATTCAGGTATCAGTTTATTTTAGTTTGTTTTAATTACCTGACTTCTTATTTTAAACTATTACTGTTTGTGTGTTATTTTATAATTAATTATTCTTTCTCTGATAGATTTTAAAAGTATATATATTTCTTTTTAGTAAAGTGGACATTTTATATTTTTTTAATGTTTATTATATGTATATATGTGATCAGTTTCTGATTTATAATGTCAATCTGAACACTTATAAAGAGAAATGATGATTTAAAAACCATATACCAAATGAATATCTTTTAGAAAACAAATTCACTAAAGTGTTGGGAGAGAATTTTTATGGATACACGTGAACATTCCTTTAATTCATTAAAAAAAAAAAAAAAATTATAAAAATTATTTTTACATTAATTTGGTTGTTTGAGTATTCTACATAGAAAAGAGGTAAATGATAATTGTAATAATTTGATGTTTTCAGTACGCAGCACAGAAAGGTGTGAGGATCATGGTAGATGCAGAACAGACGTACTTCCAACCAGCAATCAGTCGCTTCACCATGGAGATGATGAGAAAATTCAACAAAGACAGAGCAGTGGTGTTCAATACCTACCAGTGTTACTTGAAAGTAAATAATCTTCAACTATTACCTGCCTGTTTTATTCAAAAGTAAATAATATTTAACTATTACCTACCAGTATTTATTAAAAGTAAATATAAACCTCGAGTGTTAATTAAAATTAAATAGTATTCATTATCTACAAAGTTAATACCTGTTTTATTCAAAAGTAAATATTTAGCTATTACCTACTTGTGTTAATTAAAAGTAAATACTATTACCATTGATATTTAAAAGTATTTTATAAAACTATTATTTATTTTCATTTAAAGTATCTGTTTAAATTTTGATCAGAAGTGTAACAGGTGTTTTTATGTTTCCTGCTGTTTTACAGATATATATTTAATTGTTTTAATGATGTATTTGTGTGCAGCAAGCATATAACAACATGATAGTTGACATGGATCTGGCAAAGAGAGAAAACTTTTACTTTGGTGCTAAACTTGTCAGAGGGGCTTATATGGAGCAGGTAAATAAACATTATTTTTAAATATTCTACATCTAACAGTTTTAAAGCTAGTTTGCTCACAATTATTCAATTATTATATCTATGCAAACATATTACTTGTATGAGTACTGTTTATTATGTGATAAATACAGTTATTATTATTGTTTTTAATCATGTAATAGTAAATGCAAAAATTATATAATTGTTTGAAATAAGGAATCTGTTATACATTTCTTATATATCTTGAGGTCAAATTGTGTTAGTTTTCAGACATGAAAAGATAATAATTGTATATATTTGTTTTGTTTATTTTATGTTTTAATTACCAGAAGATACTGAATTCAGATTTAAATTTCTTACTTACTGAATGGACAGCACTTTGTATTTGAATATAAATATGTTCTTTGCGCAAAAACCAATTTCAAAATTTACTGAAACATAAGACTTAAATTTATCAAAATATCAAATAAATAGAACAAGTAGAATGTGATTTACTTTATAACAGAACAGTTTTTTGGGTTGTTTTCTACTACAGGAACGAGACAGAGCGCAGACTTTAGGATATGAAGATCCTATCAATGCTTCGTTTGAAGAAACAACAAACATGTACAACCGAGTTCTTGAAGAGGTGATGAAGCAGATTAATATTCGAGAGCGAGGGAAAATAGCTGTCATGATTGCAAGTCACAATGAGGATACAGTTCGCTTTACTGTAGAAAAGTAAGATTATCTTCTTTTTGTTCAGTCTGTGTGAAAGTCTGAAACTTTCCTTTTTGATATGGAAACATAGATTATTGCTTTGGTGTAAAGACAATTAAATCTTTTTTTCTAAATGGTAAATGTTTCATAATTTCCAAATAATGTTTCTCGTGCAGAAAAATAATAAAAAAAGAAAATTTAAAAATAAATATCTAATTTACATGTGAACATTTTGTAACTAATTCTTTCTTAAAATTATTATTAATTATATTTATTTAATAGTGAGTTACAATAATTTGACATATGTAGTGCAATTTTTTTTATTTTGATTTATTTATTTGTTATTTAACTGTAAATGATGAGATTAACTCTGTAAATATAGGATGAAGGAATATAACATTCGACCTGAAGACAGACTCATTTGTTTTGGTCAGTTATTAGGAATGTGTGACCAGATCAGCTTTCCACTGGGTAAATACATTTTATTATATAAAATACAAAGCAAAATACTGTTTACACTTAATTTTTAAATGTTTTTTTACTATTTATGATAATTCATTTTAATTAAGATCTTTAGAATTTATATAACTATTGTGCATACCTCTAAACACCAATTTCTTGTTCATTTGAGAAATTAGTATGTATGTCTGTGTGTGCACTCAATAGTGTAGTATTATGAAAATATATAAAAACTATGAATTATTTGTACACTTTGCTTGTGTTCCTGCTAAAACAGTAATTACCAGTAGGTTTAAAATAACACACTGATACTTATTTGGAAAGATTCGGTACATTTTCACTATAGTAGTCTCATTTGTTTGTTGTAAAAAAAAAAGATTATTAAGCTGGTGCAAAAATAATAGGTCAGAAAAGTGACATTAAAAACACAAAATGAAAATCAAATGGGTGAAATTTTCACAATTATTGAACATTTTATAGGTGATAAACAGTAAAGATAATGTGAATTGTTGTCACTGCAGTTGTATGTTGTTACAGGCCAGGCAGGTTACTCCGTGTACAAGTATGTTCCGTTTGGTCCTGTGGAGGAGGTTTTGCCCTATCTGTCTCGCAGGGCACTGGAGAATCGAGGACTGCTGAAAAAAGTACAGAAAGAAAAACAACTTTTGTGGCAAGAACTAAAGCGACGAGTGAAGACCGGGCAGATGTTTTACAATCCTCAGGACCACATTCCCCCAAATGCTGGTGTTAAAATGTCTTCGTAAATAATTAAGTAGTTACTACAAAAAAACAAAAAAAAACAAAGACAGATGTATTTTAGTGCAGTCTGTTTTTGTAATAGCAGTTGTGGGTTTTTAGCTAATCATGTCTCCTTGAAGGTTGTGACATGACACAAAGATTCGTGTGAATTTTTGTGATCTCAATATTTAGAAATCAAATATATATCAAAATAATTTAATTTGAAACCTGTAATATTTTTTATTGTCATTTTTGAACTTTTCATACATTTTTAATTAGGGACCTTTTTATTTGTTATTTAAGTTTCTGAAGATGAAACAAAGATATAATTATCTGTATATATTTATTATACGAACAGAATTCTTTTTATGCAGAATGTAACTTGCATATAGTTTTCAAAAGAACAAATTATTTATTAACCAGTATTGTACATTTGTTTTGATTTTATGTTATTAATATATAATACATTTGCATTTGTGTTATAGAGAGGCTGAGCCATGATAGCAGAAATAACCATTTGCTTTCCTGAATTAGGTTCCTGACTACAACAGGGTATAATTTTTTATATTTAAATATTTATGTTCTTAGTTAATATTCTCATGAATATAACGTGTTGCTAAATTATTTACAAAATTTTACATTTTGTGCAAACAGTCTACAGATTTTACTATAATTATCTTTATTTGTGTGATAAATATTAAATTTGTTTAAAATTCTATAATACTGTTACAGATTTATCTGTTTTGTTGTTGACATAAAAGTGCCAAACAACATAGTGTGTGTGTGGGTGTGTGTACATATAGACATATTCAGTTTTGTTTAACTTATTAATTTATTACAGCAAGTTATGACTGCAAGGTGAGGAGGATATATATGATAATAATTATATACTTGGAAGATTATTAAAATTCTATGACATTTACATGATTTAAATTTATATGCAACATTATGAAATATATATTAAATATTTTTTTATATACCACATGATCAAATCATGTATCAGCAAATTGAAAATTGTATTGTTCTGTTTTTTTGAAAAAAAAAGAACAAGTGATAATTTTCAGTTAGTTATAATTAATCAAATCTGTTGTATCTTACTAATTCTCTAAATTAACAATGCATAAATATATGTCAGATATTTCTTTCATTATTCTGGCAGTTACAAAAGTTTTATAAAAGTAGGTGAAAGTACATGTCACTTTAAAACTACACAACACAGAAATTGCACTGTACAGTTGTTAAGAACATAGTCTTGATTTGACTTTTTAATACTACAATTCTATTCACAAAATGATGTGTTACATATTTTCAAGCCTTAATGTGAATGGAAAAACAGCAAAACAAATAGAAAATTAGTTTACTAGTCCAAGGTCCAATTTATTTTTGATACATGCTTGTGCTTCAAATACTGCATACGTAATTATATTAGTAATATTATTGTTTTAATGAACATAAAAGCATCTTCAGCTTTTTGGCTAAACTTACATTGCAGAGTGGTATTAAAATATGTATCTAATTTAATAACCTGTAGTCAGTATTTTATTATAGATGCAAAAAAATTCAGAAATAATGTGATTTGATTTTACATGACATTTGAAACCGTTTTATTTCATTTTGTGTGTTTATTTACAATTTTGAATCTGTTTTATTTTTTATTACATATATTCAGAGCTAGCACAAAATGACAGTGCTAACTGGATATTTGTTATCTCACTAAAACTTTTGAATGTACCTGCATGTATACAAAAAATACAGATGTATACATACACAGACACCTAACATGAAAAATGAAAGCAAATTCAAAAAATGTCTAGTTTGTTTTGAACTCTTGTGCTAGCTCTGAGCATTTTATTGTTATACGTTTGTTTGTTATAGTTTTATAAATATTTGTGAAGTGATTCCATTTTTCTTATTTAATCAGAAATTTGGTGTGTGTATAGATATATACATTTCATTATTAATAATATTCATGATTTTTGGGTTCCATTTTGGACTTGTTACCAGAAAGGAAATTTTTGTGATCCCAATATATTTTTCTCTCCGTCTCTTTTCATCAAAATAATGACAAAAATAACTGTATAGTTATTCTGAAAATGCAGAGAAAAGAAAAATCTTGATAGAAGTAACATCTCAACCTGTACTGTCAATAAAAGAATCAATGAATGTTTAAAAACCTGTTCTGAGAACTGTTGTTGTGTTTGATAATCATTGCCACAGTTGTGTTAGTCTTGTTGACAGACAGTAAGTAATCTTTTACAAGAGAAAAACAGTAACGTGACCTTTGACAAACTTGTCCTGGGATACTGGGAAATGACCCTAGACACACTGGTTCTGTGTGACCTTCACACCAAAGTTGTACACAACATCTCCAGAAAATGAGATTCTTTTTCATGACAGTTTAAATTAGTTACATTCTACAAGTTTAAAAAAAAAAAAAAAAAAAAAAAAAAAAAAATTGTTGCTTTGAGTGATGTTACAAATAATAGTGTTTTATAAGTATATAATAAAATGTTATTTGGTTAATATATGTCATAAATTATTTATAATTATTTCAGTACCATACTACAGAACTGACTCCATATTTTAACGGCCTGTCAAAGTAACTATGTACTAAATTAGCTCATTTCTCTTGGTTGTGTTAGTTGTGCTGTCAGCTGAATGATAAACCATACTGTGTAATGTGATCTCACTCTGTTAAAATATCAGTTCAGTGTGTAAAGAAATACAAATTGTTTTCAGATCAAATGAAAATCAAATGCCGGTGAACACCAACAGGTTGTTATCTCTCAGAAAATCTTATTTTCAATTGTTAAATCACAAAATTTTATATGAAAATAAAAGATTAATACTCTATACTGCTTTGTTTTTTTATTTGCATCAAAATTGTGAGTTTAATATATTTTAAAATGCAGATACTTAAGACCAGACTCAGTTCATAATTCTTTTTGAAAAGTTATAATTGGAAATCCCGTATTATTAGCTTCTAAGACTAATTATTCAGGTTGTTGGAATTCCATTCCTTGACATTTTACATCTATCTGAATATATAGACTTTGTAAATAAAAAAGATGACAAAAATTAATTGCAACTGTTTTGAGTTTGTTGTCAGTGTATAACATTTTTACTGCAGCAATAAAGCTATGTGACTATTTTCATTAAATGAACCATTTATACGTTTTTTTCCTTTCTTCAAAAATATGAATCTTACCATTTGTAAAATCAACAGATATCTATTTTTAGCACCCTGACATATCAAGACCTCTGTATTAATGTTTACAAATGTATCTCGATTCATTACAGTACACACCTCTTAAGAATGCAGTTACTAGCTTGCCATACTACTAAAACACCCAACTTGTTTTACTTAAACATTACAAAAAAATACCACAACTTTTATCATGAAAAGTAATAAAATTCTGTACAATAAAAAGGAAAAACAAAATGTTTGTTGTAAGATATTTATGTTATCACAACAGCACTCGCTTCTAGATACATTACAAAATGAGATGTCAGCAAAAACATCACAAGTGTTCAATCAATTTAAATTTTGGTGTCCCATAATTAGTAAATGTTTTATTGTCATTCTTCTCTCACAAAGTCTAAAACTTGGCCATCATGACTGCAGCTTTGCTCTCTGTTCAACCATATCTTTGTACAGTTTCTGAAAACAAAACAAAAAATCAGTTTAAGATCATTCATCTCAGCCATAAAACCGAGTCTGCTGCTTAATAAAATGTTAATATATCAGAATTTATATTGAGAAAATTTGTGGCAACATATTAACTAAAAATAATAACAGTGTGTCACCATCATTCTGAGGATTCACATCTTAATTTTTATTTCTCAAATTTCATTCATTTTGTAGACAAAGAAAACATTAGAATATTAATACAACTCTGTTTGAAAAATAATCAGTTTTAAACAGAATCTGTTTTATGTTCTCACTCAAGAATAATGCACCATAAATTTGTGACAAGCTGTGTAACAAGTTTTTTGCATCTGATACATCAATCAGAAATGTTAAGCCTCAAGATTAAGATTCATAGTTTAATTTCCATAAGAATTAAAATATAATGATCTTAAAAACCTCCAGCACAAGCACTTGTTTTTCCGCAGTATCTGAGTAGTGAGTATGACTTATCGAAACTGATACACAATTTTATTTATAGCATTTATCATTAACACATCTCTGTTAGAGCAACCAGTTTACTCATAACTTCTGGGGGTTTTTTGGGGGGTATCTTAGTGGAAATATTCATTTCGTGTACTATAACGCTATGTTATTTGTACGTTTTAAACAGCCAATAAAATAAAATCATAACAATAATTACGGTACGTTTGAAGAATCTGTAGCGCCCTGTACAATCATACCATGAAGTAACTTACTTTTAATATAGAGTAAGCGAGACAGAAAGAGAATATTGTGGTGATTATTAATATTGTTAAGGATTTAATCTGTGTCCACAATAATCATAATTTAATAATTATGCATCTTATGATTCACAATGCTTTATTAGAAATCATGTAAAGGCATTTTCATGTATTATAGTCACGCATCTGATTTTAAAGACAGCATGAAAATATAATTCTTATTTTGATACGGACAAATATTTGACACTTTGAAGCGAAAGTAAGAGGGTAATAATTATAACATCTTCACGAACTTGAAACGAGAATACGTGTGTAACGAAATAACAAGGTCATGCATGTTAACTTACTCCTTTGTTCAAAGTTTCAAAGGCAATATTGCCTCCTACATCGACTGCCCTTTCAAAGAAAAATGTGGACAAAACTATTGCAAATGCAAAAGTTGATGTTCTTCTCATCACAGCTTTGTAGATGGTGTTAACGAACGACATTTTTACTTATTTGACCTTCCTCCGATGTGAAGTTTCCCTGCTGTGTCGTAGAAACGTATTTTCCTCCGGATGTAGAGCATTTGCCTGTACAACACGTTCGAGTTTCGTAGAATAATCATAAATTGGGATCAGACCTTCCGAATGTTTTTCTTTCTTGAGCTATATCTAGCCATCTTATCTTTCCTGTTGGGTTTAAATAGCGTAATCTTTAAAATTTTGTTCTGATTTGTTCATGAATAAAACGATCGGAAAAAGTTCGACGAAGATGTTTTACCTCGGTAACTTCCGACAACCTAGTGACGCTATATGACGTCCACAATACTTTTCCTTAGTGACTCCTTAGTCAGACTTGGTAAGTAGCTGCGATTTTCCGTATCAGAATTTAAATGAAGTATTAACTCACCGCGTTAAAACGTTATGATATCTAGTAAGTACCTCGTGCCTCTAATTAAATTTAAATTTATGAGAAGCTAGGACGAGTTTCTTTAACGTAAACAAACTGCATTCAACATTTGTTTATTTTTGTATTATCAATTTTTAAAATTTTATTTTGTTTTATTTATTCAATCATTTATTTATATTTTAAATCAAACTAGTTATTGTCTTCATTGTTTATACCGATGTATTTTTAATGTGTTTTCTTTGACTCAAGAATTATGTTTAAATTTCTATAGTTCTTTGATTTAAAAATTTGTATTGTTACGTTTTTGTCTTTTGATCATCAATTCCAAAATCCAAAAGTATACACACTAAATGGTGCTAATGCCTCTGTATGTAATTTTACAATTATAAACATTGAAAGTTGCATAAAATAAAATAAGAAGAAAAAAAAACAGAAGAGTTTAAGTAAAATACACACACATATACACACAAACATTTACTGTGAATAATGTATTTGTTTGCTTTTTCAGAATGTTAATATTTATTATTTTAGACTGTTTACTGGAAAATTAATTTGTTATCTTAGTTTATAGTATGTTTATTTGTTGTTAATCATAATCTTTGATTTTCTTTTTACAGATTTTATTATTATTTTCTGTTCATACCTGCATGTGTGTGTGTGTGTGTGTGTGTGTGTGTGATTTTTAAATGCAGCAACTAGGAGTCACCTAGTGAGTGATGACAGTGTGGCTACTACAGGAAACTAATACTTGTTCACCTTTGGTACATTAAATTGTTAATTGCTAATGTTTATAGTTAACATTTGAAAATAATTTGGAAAGATATTTGTTTCAATTCATTTGTTATTTATAATTATTCAGTTATTTATTTCTCACATGCCATGTTTAAGAATAACTATATAAATGAAAAGTTTTAAAAACAAAACCATTGGAATAATCTTATAATAGTACTGGCAGGTCACTGTTTAAATTTTATATATTTATTTTTACTCTTTCATTATAACAAAACCAAAGTATACACTTATTTACAATAAGAAAACACTATGACAAAATATTTAACAGTTTAATGAACAAACAGAATTTGTATAACTTTTATTTTACATGATTGCTGTAACAATAAAACTGGAATGTAGGATTCATTATAGTTTTACTTTTTCAGAAACATATTCATAAATAAATTTGGTTAAGAAAAATCCATAAATAAAGTTGGTTAAGAAAAATCCGTAACATATTAATAAAAGAAATTTTAGTTGTTTCAGTTGATAACTGAAAAAAATCAAGAAAAAACAAGAATTAGCTTTTCATCACTTTTGATATTTAAAAAACAGTTCTTCTGATTAAAAATGTAAATTCAGCTTTAATAAATATATAATTAAAAAAATTAGGGATCACATTGTATTGATGGGTTGTTTCAGTCACTGTGTGATGTCATGGAATGTGAAATTTATATTTTAGAATAAATTTAATCTTACAAAATATATCTGATTTTTGTATCCGTGCTATTAATATGCTAGACAAGTAATTTTATTGCTAAATGTTTGAAGAAATTTTCTAGAAATATGATAACACTAAGTAAAATAAAAGACAAACTCATGTTATAAATTTAGCATGGTTAAAATTATACTGTCAAGAAGTTGTGTGTGACTATATGAGAATGTTTATAATATTTTTGTATATAAAAGTGTGAGTGTGTGTGTATGTTTATTTGTGTATATTTTACATAAATAAAAACATTTTAATATAAAAAACATCAACAGTTAACTTACTAAAACCTTTGTCCCTAAACCTGATATAACTCATCACAAAATATCTTTTTCATTTTTTCACTCTGCAACTGTTTCTCCTCTCTTCATCTCTCCATGTCACTAATTATTCATTCCTTCCCTCCCTTCCATTCTTTCTTTCATGTATTTCCATAATTACTTTTATAACATGCAAGAACAACTCAAACAAGCATGATTCTCATAAAAAAAAAAAAAAAAAAAAAAAAATTGTTGAAGATTTCTGATGTCTGTAAGTCAGAACTATGCAGTTTTAACTGTAGTCATTTTTATTTTATTTTTATTGTTATTATTTTTTTTAAACACTTTAATCAAGTCCAGTAGTCAACACTTTCCCAGAAACTTGCAGACATTTTGAAGTTTTTGAAGTCTGAAGTCCAGAATGAAGGTGTCAGTTCTGGGCAGTGGACAATCTCTGCATCGTCAATCAGTCTGACACTGTGTAGTCTGTGTAACAGAGATGTGGAAATCTTCTCTTCACTGGAAGAAGCTTGTTTACACTTTGCTGATGCACTCTGCACTGATCTGGAATGCTCACAAGTGTCAGATTTTCTGTAAAATGGAAATTGTCACTTTTTTAACCTATTCTATAGAGGTCAGTATTTAATGCTTTGAAAGTAATTGGCTCATAAAAATAACTGGAAGGGAGTAAGATCTAGCAATATAGGTTAATAGTGAGTACATACGTATATATAATTTCACATTATAATATATATATTTATTTTTTTTAAATTAGTTATTCCTTTTTTTGGTTATTTTATAAGCTGAAATGCCAGGCTTTTGATTAAACTGGTGGAGTTAATTTTTAATGAGAATAGAAATAATGAAAATAACAAATTTAAATCACTGAATTTGGATTATTAAAAATAAGCTAAAAGTTTCTACCTGCTGATAACTTGTTCACTGGGTTTTGCTGTTAGACATTTTGATGCCATCTTGTTTTTGTTAATAAGCTCAAGTTCTGTAAATAAAATAACCTTTCAAATTTTTAATAGTTCACACATTACATGAAAGCTGCTTTTTAAAAATATATAGTTTTAAATATAACATACTAAGTTACTTTACACACTGATTCAAACATAAAGATTTTATTACAAACAATCAGTTGCATTTCTAATAAAACAGCAGTCACATAAAATTTCACTCTGTACCAAAAATTTATATTTACTTTATTACAATGATAAAATTATTCACTTGAATTAATAAAAGTAATTAAGGTGTAGTATTGATAGAATTCAATTTTATTGATTATTTCAAAAGTCTAACACACCTTTTACCAGTTCTGCCAGTGATTTGTTCAAATAGTGGATCTGTAATAATATCAAGAATAAAAGACAAACTGATAAAGCACACACAGGTATTAGAAAAACGAGTGAAATGCTATTTATGTAAAACAAATACTTTTAAATGCAGAACACTAGTAAAATATAACAATATGAGAACACTTGTACTCTCAGTTTTTTAAATGTCTGCAGCATATCTAACAGTCTTTATAGATTACCCTGAGTGTTTAGAATTGTTAAATGACATCAAAATTATTTATTATTTAATTATCATATTTAAATACCCTGCAGCTACTGTTATATGTTAATCCAAAAATAATCCTTAATAATTCAAATACTTCTTTATAATGTAAACTGACCATACTTTCATTTTCTGAAAGTCATTTAGAACAAACTAACCTACATAAAGCAGCTAAAAGAATATTTTGATTCTGTGTGTCTGCTGACTGTTTTATAACCAACCTGCTGATAGACAGAAGATTTCTTTTTAACAACTCCAGTGACAGCAGAAATCCACGTACATGGAGTTCTGAAAACCCTCCCCTCTGCCCCCCGAATCAATCCTTTAAGTGTCACATCAGCCCTGAATTCACCTTCCTATAAACAGTTTTATTACTTGTGATGTTTAAATAAATAAAATAAAATTGACAAAGAAAGAAAAAGTGACATAAAAAGATAACATCAGCCTCAATTTTATCGTCCTACGAACTGTTTTATTATTTATATTTATAATCCTACGTGTTAAAAATAAATAAATAAATGTAATCTGAAAAGAAAATTAAAACTACATTAGAAAAGTGATTTCAGCCATGCATTCATCTTTCTACAAGTACAATAACTATAATTTTATTATAATTTCTGCTTGTAGCTTTAATTTCTAAATAATTAAATTATAAATTTACTCCTCCAAAAAATAAATATCATGATAAAGGAAATGTAAATTATATATAAGAAAAAGGTAATTATTTATAAATATTAAAATATCTGTTTCATGTTATTTGTATTCTTATTAATTTAATCTAATATTAGCATATGTTTAATTTATACATAGTGAATCGAATTTCTAAGATAGTTTAATTTGATAAAAGCTAACTTATAATAATTTTAAAGAAGAATTCATAAGGTTAATTTGATAAAATGATGGAATTTTGTACATTTGATATAAAAACATTTAATATATTTAAAAAAAATAAAATAAACTGAAAACATTTTGGTCTTTGTTACAATGTCAGTATGTTACAGATTATTATCAGAACAAATAAAACAATCCAACTTTTTTAAAGTTTATCCTTAGCATTACTGAGCACATTTTGACAAGAAACAAATGAGATGTTTTTACGCTCTACACATAGATGTTAATAAAGAGAAGTTCTTACCTTGGTCATAACACTGAGAACACTCTGGCCAGGTTTTACCAAACCTGCTAAAACCAGATCTTTCAAACATGCAGAATTCACTGTCTGAGTGACTGGCTACAAAACATAGTAACATTTTAACTTTGTACAATTAAAAAAAGAACAAAATTCCATACCAAGATAAACTTCCAAAACATTTGTGTTTTTCACACAATTTTATTTGTAATATATTTTTTAAAATGCTTTCATATTATTTTCGCATTACAAACAAAATGTGCCTAGCTATTCCAAACTTAAGAAATATATCTATTACAATAAGAAACTGGTGAGTAAAGATTAAGTCTCATCAATGAAATAATATATCAGATGACAAGCTTAGATCAGATAGATATGAATATATAAAAATTTATAAAGGGAATTAATCATAATAAATTCATCTCTACTGATCCAAAATAAAAATATAATAAATAAATAAATAACCTTTTTAAGAGGAACAAGAGGGGTGACTTTGTTGATTTTTATGTTTTGTATCTGAAATGGATGTGTTGTTCGTGCTCTCATTCTATGAACCAGCTCTGTGCAGGACACAGGAACACATCACTACTGACAGCCGTGGAACAAGGGGAGGTAACTGTAGATGCATCATTTGAACGTGTTGGTATCTGAGGGGATTTGAACTGTGGTACTTGGTGAACTTCAGGCGATAACTGAATTTGTTTAGACACAGAATCCATCTCCTGTGTTTTACCTGTCTTTGTTGCTGTAGTTATCTCCCCTACATCAGACAGTTCCTCTGTAGAACATGAAACATTCACCTTAGAATGACAGTTATTTGAAATTATCTCTCTTACATTCAGGGTTTCATTTCTGGAACATGAAACAGATTCCACATTCATATCACTGTCATTATTTACAGTTGTTCCTTTTGTATGAAACAGAGATTTACTTGAACAAAAAATAGGCATGTTCTGTTCATTGTTTTTAGTCTGGGACTCCAAGACAATTTTCTGTCCTGTAAGTTTGTCACTTGAATCCAGAATGTCATCTTGATCATCTTCCACAATGAAAACATCAACAACCTTTCCATGTTTGTCCACAATCTTAGTTCTTTTCAGATGAAGAGGAAAACTATTTTTCTCTCTCTGTTCTGCTGTGGTCCACTCTGATGTGAAGAAGTAACAATGTTTCTTTGTGTTTCACTCCTGAAACAGTGAGTTTGTGTGCTGTGTTCATCTCTGAAATCATTTTTCACAATTACAACTTGTTGATTATCTGCATCACTATATTTATCATTCTTATCATTCTGGATGTCTAAATCTTGTGAATATTCTCTCTTATCAGTAATAACTTTGGTTTCAGAAACAGGAGGAATGTTCTTTTCATTACCACTTTTGGTTCTGTAATATGTCTCATCCTGCTGTTTCATGGACATAATTTTGACTGAAGAAGATTCACTGTTTCCAGACTTGATGTTAGAAAACAAGTCACTTTGTTTGTTAGGAGGGAAACTTTGTAGTGTTTTATTTTTCATTGTCTGGCTGTCTGTATGTAAGCATGATGTAGAATGTTGTTTATTCAAGTAGCTGTTATCAGTTATCTCTTTGATGATATTCTGATTCTCAGACTGTCTGCAGAAAGTTTCATTGTTCTCTTCTGTTTGATGCAGCTTGTCAGGTGAACAGGTTATAGGATGTATATTTGTTTGTTTGTTCAAGACATCTGCCCCAGGCAACTTTACAACAAGATTATGACCCCCAGCAGTGTCTACACACATCTTCTCTTTTCTTATATCCAAATTGTTCTGTACTCCTTCTTCATCTGTGTGATAAAACATCTCTTTACCATGTTTTATACCCTCAGACCTTGTTCGTGTTGCCTCTGCATTAATAATCTGTGACGACTTGTGTATACAGCTTGCACAAGACTTGAGGCTGTCAGATGACGTATCTTTGTGCAAGTCAAAAACAAGAGTTTTAGAACTGTTTTCTGTGAACTCCTGATTTCTAGATTTCACATTTTTGTTTTACCAAACTCTTCAGTGATTATTTTGTTTTGTTTTACTGACATTTCCTCTAGTCCTGCTTTATTCTTGGGATTGCAAAGAATCTTAATGTTTTCCTTGCTAAACCTATGTATTTGACTATTGGAATTATTCACATCACTGATGTAATTAGGCTCTGCACTGTTGGAATTATTACTATTTTTTCCATTAGAATATTTTCCAGCTGGTTTCTGGTGTTCAGAAAGACAAAGAGATTTTAGTCTGGAAGTGATTTCTTTGTGTTTTTTGACAACATCCACCAACTGATTTTGTCTTCTCGCTAGGTTCTGCATCCTGACTTTTATCTCAGCTTTCTCTGATTTAGACAGAGAACATCTCCCAACTGTTCTCATCATCTCACTACGTTCCTCTTTGTGAGATTCACTCAGTTTTGTAATTTCCTTCTGAAGTTCCTTAACCTTTTGTGTGAAGCCATCTGAAAACAATAAAACACAAACAACAGTAAAATTACAGTTTAAACACTGGTGAAATTAAATAATGTTAAAGACCATAAATTTTCTTTTAAATAATATTTAAAAAAAACATATTGAACAACCGGTTTTCACACGATGTCAGGTTTTTTTATTCAGTATTAATTCAGCAATTTTATTCTTTGGAATGAAATACATTACATTAGATACCTAATTCTATTAATTAACTAATAAAATGATATGCATTTAAGTGAGATTTACAATATGGAAAATGTATCTATGTATTCTGCCATGTTTACCAATGTGTTAAAAAGAATAGCTCAGACAAACATCAATAAGACTATTTAAAAAAAAAAATTAAAATTCTGTTAGGACTTTGTCACTGAGATCACTTAATTTTCTTACTCACAGATAATTTTTTTATCAAGCCTACTTCTTTCTAACTGATGTTCAATTTTGTCGTACTGTTCAATCAACATGGCTAACATGTTTTCTTCTTTCTGTTTCTGTGAAAAAAAAAAGCACTTAAAATTTCAACCAACACCTAACCAGGAAGACAAGTCATTTCACTTACTGGTACACTGGTCCTTGTGTACTGATCCTCACCTACAGATCCTTAAATATTCATCTCATACATGTAGTTCTAATGTAGCTGTCCTGGCAAACTGGTCTCAACAGAAATGTGATTTTAACATAGTTTAGCTCTAACCTCAAGTGTTACAAATATTTTATCCTGATATAAATAATATTTTTATTTCATCCCTGGCACAGAAATAATTTTCAAGTTTTACTTTAATACGAAACACTAAAACATTAATTAGTTATTAATTTGTAGTATAAATCTGATAACAATATTAAATTTTAAATTAACCTTTTGTGTCTGGCTTCCATTTTCATCTATTGTGTCTCGGGAAGTAACACCAGCCTCAGTCTTTGAATGTAATGTGTTCCTGGTGTCGGATTTTGTTAAGATACTTTTTGTTGTGAAATATTCCTTAAACTGTTGTGTTTTCTTGTTAGAAATGAGTAAACTTCTCATTCTTTGTGGTTTTTCTTGTCACATTCATGTAAGTTTTGTGAAATACCACCAGATGACTGGGTGTCTAGTGGGGAATCAGAGGATGTGTGAGCTTGTATTATTTGTAGACAATTTCTTCACACGCTCACTTCCCTCAGTCAGAGATTTCCAACTTCTATTTTCAACTGGTGAAAATAACTCAGCATTTGCTGGTTTGTCTGAGAGTTTACGCAGGTCAGAATCACACTGGGTATGACTGTCCTGTGAAGGAACATCCAGGATTAGATAATCTTGGGAGTGATTATCTTGCAGTGGATTATTAAATTGTGTAGGATTATGCTGGTAAGGATTTTCCTGTGACTGATGGTTCACAGCTTCAACTTTTTTCTGTATTTTATCTAATTCAGCAGAGTTTATCACCTCTGAATGGGATGAGTGTTTTTCACCAGTTTTTACTACTTCGTGGCCACTGTGTCTGCTTGTCTGAGTGTTTGACAGGAGGCTGCTGCTGAACAGGGACTTGGACGATAAGGTGGAGATTTGTGATAAATCTACATTATTCAGTGTTGACTTCAATGCGGTGTTCGTCACTGTGTCACAGTTCTCACTAGAGATGTGATCTGTTTTACTACTTACACAGACACTGTCTTTTTGTAAAACAGAGTTGTTATATCCTTGTATTAACCGACTGTTGTCAACTGGATGACATCTATCTTTGGAATTATCATCAGAAATATAATCTGTTTCACCTTGTATGCAAATATTATTTTTTAAAACAGAGATACTGTTAGGACAATAATCTCGTGTTGATGAATTTGAATTATTGAAATATGTTTGTCTTTAGTATTCAGAAACAGAGCTGTTTTATTTAATGAGCAGCTGTCTACTGACTGGTGATTATTGCAGGATTCAACATGGGCTGTATGTTCAGATTTACTATCATCACAACAAACATTTCTATCTAAAACAGAGTCATTTGATTTACTGTCTTGTCTTACTTGATTCTCTTCAGCTGCATCATCACATTGAGTAGTTTCTGTTTCTCTCACTTGCAGCTGAGTATCTGTTAATTTTATCTTCTTAAACGGTGGAACAAATGATGATGATGTCTTTGCTGCTGTTTGTCTGTTTTTAACTGGTTTGTTTCCAGTATTAAAAATATTTTCTTCATCAAGAGAACACTCTCTGTGTAGTTTATGCTTGTCACATGGCTTTGTGTCAGTCGCGTCCTGTTTTGCAGGCTGGCTCAGCAGGAAATCTGTTGACCAAAAGGAGATGTTTGATACCTGAGAGAGCTGAAAATCTTGTGTGTTCAACAATGATTCACTGCAATCTTTAAGTGATGACTCCAAGTCTGGTGTATTCTGATATTTCACATCCTGTGTGTCAGGCAGCTTAAATGTTTTTCTTTGGAAAGTCTCAGATGTGCTGTTTGTATTAGGAGACATTCCTGTTTCTAGCCTAGTGACTTGAGAATCTGTTACATTCTGTGAACCATCCAGTCTAGTGACATCGGAATCTGTGACACACTCTAAATTCTGGGTAATGTCAAGTCTAGTGACATTAGAGTCTGCCATCCTCTGTCCATTCTGGGAAACATCGTTAAGAAAAGATTTACTGAAACGGTTTTTTTTCCCAAAAGGATTTGTACTGAGTGTTGAAATATCTTTATCATTTTCCTCATCAAAATTAGGAGAAAGTTCTGTATTTGATTCCAGTCTTGTTACATCAGAATCTGTAAAGCTTTGTTCATTTTGTGAAACAGCACAGGCAAATTTATTAACACTGCTTGCATCATCTGTTACAAAATAATCTGCCTTTGTTGTTGTGAGGTTTTCTTCTGCCTGAGGGTAATAATTATTTTGTTGATGTGTTACTGCTGATCCTTTGTTGCTGCAGTAAGGTGTGAGTTCATCCTTAGTGCTGTATGTGTATCTGTCATTCTCAAAGCTAGGGATAAGAAGAGATTGTGAACAAGAGGACTCATCATCTGAAAATAACACGTCTGTCATCTGAAATTAAAAAAAAAAAAAAAAATTGTATTGAATATTATCAGTTAACAAACTTATACAGTTAAGAGGTTAAAGTGTGAAGGGAAATGATCCGATATAGATGTTTAAAACAAAAGACTGACTGAATGAAAGTCTGTTTAACAGACAAAGGAAGAAATGTTGTATTTAATGACACACACATAACACAGTACTAGTCTATAGTGTGATACAGCTAGAGAAATTTTATATTTAGAAACACATCAGATTCTCTTTTACTGTTAGCAGCTAGAGAAATTTTATATTTAGAAACACATCAGATTCTCTTTTGCTGTTAGCAGCTAGACATATTTTATATTTAAAAACACATCAGATTCTCTTTTACTGTTAGCAGCTAGACATATTTTATATTTAAAAACACATCAGATTCTCTTTTACTGTTAGCAGCTAGACATATTTTATATTTAAAAACACATCAGATTCTCTTTAATGTTAGCAGCTAGACATATTTTATATTTAGAAACACATCACAGTCATTGATTTATAGTCACAGAACACTGAAGTGATGAGGATGGAACCTGCACAATCATGTCTCAGGCCAGCACTGTCAAACTCACTCCCAGGAATATAAAAACAAATAGTACTGTAATTAGCTCTTCTTGTTGATTTTTAAACAATATTCAAAAATTACTGATTATGTATGCCATTAACAAATAAATTTTATAGTGAAAAACATTTTAAAAGGCTACCTGAGAGGTTAACATTGGAACTGTAGTGAGCTGAGTGGGTATCACAGGAGACCAACCTGTGTAACAAAAACACAAAACTGAGACTAAGAAAGAGAAAGAGAGAGAGAGAGACTGATTGTTATATGATGTAAATATTTTAATTTCTGTAATTAAAAAATATTACACTGATTTCAAATTGAAAATGAACCTAGTGAGATGAAAAAAGATTAGTGTGTTTCCTAGGATCTAAAATATCATCCTGTTAATATTCTTTATATTGGAATATATGAAAATTACTTCTTTTATCTGCAGATTCCATATCATGAGTGCAGCCATGCAGCCTAAAATAAACAAATATAAATAAAATCAGATTTAAAAAAATATATAATTTATTTTAATCGTTTTATTTTGCTTAAAAAGAACACAGAAAAAAGAAAACCTTTTTTTTTTTTTTCTTTTCTCTTAACACTGAAAATAATGTGTAAAATTTGTCATAACGTGAAAATTCGGAGTAGTTACAGTAATTGAAATTTCACACTCAAAGGTTCAGACCTAATGATTTTGTATTAATCATGTTTGTTTTTCACATAATTATTTTGTCTCATTGTTGTCATTATAATAAAATGCTGATTATTGTTATGATTTTTCTCTGTTCATGTAACAGATGTGGATTTGACATGCTCTGTTAGTTGCACTCTGTTGTCCGAGTGTGTTTGGTGAAAATTTGCTGACGTGGCTATCTATATTGCTGACACACCAGAGAATAAAGTGCAATTACAAGTAAATCTATTATAAAATACAAAATCAAAATGTTGGAAAAAACAACAAAAAACTGCCAAAAAGATGAAATATTACAGATTTAATATGCACATGTAGCAGTGCTAAAGAATGGTCTCTTCATACAAAACATATTTTGAAAATTGTTAATTTCCCATGCAAAAATATATAGAGATTATATATATATATTAATTTTAAAACAGCTATTATTTATTTTGTTTAATTAAATGTGATGGAATTTATCAAACACTGGTAGTGAGCAATTTATGAAAAAAAAGTAAACAAGGTTTCCAGTGCAGAAATAACAAACCCATGTGACTGAAACCTGTTTGATAACAACTGTCATGTAAAAATCATCACAAAGTAAATTGTCTGTCAACATGAATAACAGTCATCAGCTGTTGTCAATGTCACTTTAGTATCACTACACTACAATTTTTGACCCAAATAATAGAATTAATATCTGGATCTAATTAAGTGCATTTACAAAATCCATTCAACATGATTTCTAATATATTATTATTATTATTATTTAAATAGTTAAACCCATTTTATTTTGAACAAAATAGGCCTACCCAACACAACAATACTACCACCTTTTCTCTACCTGTGGATCTGCCCTGGACTTACATGTTCAGACCTTGGAACAGTGGGTGTTCTGAATCATTTGTTATCGAGTTTGATACAATAGATTCGTTACTAGCAGAATCATCCATTACTGAAACATCTGTTGGTATCACGCTGGGCTAAACTGCTATGATGTCTAAAATAAAATGTTTAAATATTATTTTTATTTTGAAATAAAGTTGGTCCAGTGTTTCAATATTTTCATTGTCACATACTGAGAGAGAGAGAGAGAGAGAGAGAGAGAGAGAGAGAGAGAGAGAGAGAGAGAGAGAGAGAGAGAGAGAGAGAGAGATTGAGTTGTATTACTAACGTCTGCTCTGGTTAATATTCATTATTAGTTCACATAACGTCTGTTATGGATTTTGCTTTCTACAATATAACTAGATGAAGAAATGCGCAAACTATCTTCTTCATAATTTATATTCGACACAAATCAGTCGTACCTCTTAACTTTGATACATTTTTTTTTTTTTAATAATACTTATTGCTTTGTGAGGAGGTGGCACTTTCAACATCGCAAATATATTTACAATGAATAATTTCCATGCGAACTCCCATGCTTTGACAGATTTCTGCCTTAAAAAAAAAAAAAAAAAAAAAAACGATCAGTTTAAAAAATAAATAAACAAATAAAATAAAATTTCTAAAAACCTCAAACACTTGCGATCTTAAATAATTTGCACTATCGCGAAAAGTTTTTGTAACTTCCCGCTGTCTATCTTCGCGAAAATGTAAAAAGAGAAGATAACTCGCATAGAAATAATATATCAAACGCCACTAATTATTACTAAGCACATACATTATTTTACTTTGGATAATTACTTACAAATTCAGTGGATAAATTATATAGTTTTCAGTAGGACCATCTTTAATTCATCCATGTTATTTCCCCCAAAAAAATTTAAAACAATAATTAAGCGAAAATACTCCAAAATTTACAACAATAATATATTTTTTTTTTTTTTTCCTTTCTTTCTTTTATTTTTTTTTTTTTTTTTAATTTTTTTTTATAAACTAGTTAAATCATTATATAGAATTATAATAAGTATATATACTTTTGGCTTTCATTTTAATTTTACATGAACGAAAAATATTGGTTAATTTAATTATTAAAACAGAATGAAATAGAGGATTTTAGAAATACTAGAAGCAACTCTTTGGATCCATGTAGCTATTCGCTGGGGCATAACAAGACCAGAATGTTTAATTTGTAATGAACTCTGAATGCAGAAGAAAAATAAACATGACTCATGATATTAATTATTTAAATAAGGTCATTTGGTTTATTTATATATTATATAAACTTTATTTTGTTCACATTCATAATATTATTAATAATAGGTCTGTTGATATCATTCTTTCCAGTCAATACTGGGTCGAGTCCATCAAACCATCACTCAGCAAATGTCAGCAAAAAGAAAATTTATAATGGAGTGGTTTCACTTAAACCATATCAGAAATCCATGTAAATAATGTAGTTAACTTTTGTTATTTCAACTAAAACTCATGCCCTGTATGTTTTGTGTATGTATATAATGAAAACAATGGTTCTATATTTATCACATTGAAAAACGTGATCATTGCTAATGAAAATTGTTTTTGTAAAACTGTTTTATCTGACACAGTTTGAGTATTCTATGCCAGTTATAATGAAAACGATTTTACACTGACTAAACTGAACTAACTGAATGAAGTTATCAAAGATTTCTGACAGAAATTTGAAGTTACTGCATTACAGCATCATCACCTGAGTTATCTGTAAAGGTCTGAGACAAAATAAAGTGATATGTGCTCTTCTGTTTATGGGAAGGTCTCTATAAATAATCCCATGTTGCTAATGGTAAAACAGTCAGTAACAATCCAGAAAGCATCTCTCTGTTTTTAACTGATTTTTTTTATTTTTTATTTTTTTTTTATGGGTCCTTAATGAAACACATAACAATAAAATATCTGAATATAGTTGAGTTTTACTTAAACATGACTTCATTCTTCAGATAAAATAAACACAAATATTTCAAGCATAATTTTATTCACAGTTTCCAATATTTATTAAAATATATTTGAACTATAACAGTAAGTGACATTTCTCTTTTTTTTCTCTTATTATAATACATAATTTTATAAACATATAACCATAGATACAATGCATGCACAGATCACACACAAACAGTTTAAATATGGTTTGTGATTTCTAAATTTCCAGACAATCAGAAATTCATATTTTAAAATTATTCAACACAAAACTAAAAGAAATAATATTGCAGGTGTTTTTGTCATGATAAAATATGTTTTTTTGTAACAAGTTAAAATCTGAAAGATTGGTTTATTAATTTCTTTGATTAGTAAGTGATAAGTAACCCTGTAAGTTATTCATCTGTGTTATTCAGCTTGTATAAAACATTACCACTGCTTACAAAACTCATCTCATCTTTTTGGCAGTTTTTAGAAAACAAAAGTGAATTACAATTAGCAGTGTAAGATTATTATTATTATTATTATTATTATTATTATTGTTATTACTACTATTATTTGAAACAACAAACTTATGGAACCCAATGAAGAGTATAAAAATATAACCATGAAGGACAAAATATGTAACTCCACATAAAAAATAAACACATTTTGTTATTTAATTATTAAGTGAGTCAATATAATGTGTAAAATGTGTAGATTTATCAATTTACAGAAAATAAATTAATAATAGGAGAAAAAAGCCAGTAAATCCTTTTTTTATTTATTCTTAATTATAAATCATAAATTTTACTGAATACAATTTAATATGGTGATTTTTTGTTTTTGAACACTATGTTATTGTGCTATATACAAAAAACTTTAACATGTAGACATTTAAAAATGTTCAACACAAATTATTATTAAAAATAGTTATTAAAATATACCTACAAGCATATATATAATATACATAGATGTAAAATCATTAATGGATATATAAAATTATATATATATAATAAAATAGATGCTTTAAAGATGACATAAAAATATAAATATTATAAGGATGTAGATAATTTTACAATGGAAAATTGTTTCAGATATTTTATCTTTGAGAAAAATATTAAAGCATGTTTGTACGGTACTAACTTTAACTGTCAATATTTTCCCCATAACAGGATACTGATCTCATTTTTTAAAGCAAAGCTCTGGATCTATGGCATTCATCAAAATGAGATGGTCCACGTCTGCCATGCATATCATGTCTGTCCCAGCTCTATGATAAAATGGCTGCTTTCAAATGTTTTCAAACAGAATTAAGTTACAATCACAGTGTATTATAATGGACGAAAGGTCATGCAAAACAAACAAAAAAATAATCTGGAAGTATACACAGGGAATATTGGGTTACTGTCTTAAAATATTGGTTTCATCCTTTGAGGATGAGAATGCCAAACTGCAGCAAGACTATGCCATGTTACGTCCTACCATTCAACATAAACAGGATAAATAGGACAGTAACCTGTAAAGTGTATTTGTTTTTATCCTCCAGTCCTAAATAATATAAAAAATTAAAGAAATTAACTGTTTTATTTCCCATCTCGCCACTCTTGATAGTTGCAGATTCATGTTTATTGCTTTTATTCTTGCTATACATCAAAACAAAACAGTTCTTAAATAACAATTTACTTGTTATCTGTGGAATGAAAACTGTTTTCAGAATGTTTTTTTTTTTAAGATCAAAAGCAGCAATTAAACACCAAAGATGTCTCTTGCACAATGAATGTGTGTGTGTGTGTGTGTGTGTGTGTGTGTGTGTGTGTGTGTGTGAGAGAGACAAGAAATTTGGTCAGTGACTGAAAACAGAGAACTTTATCTAATGATCACATCTTGCCACTATGTAAAATGATTGCAGGATGTAAAAAAAAAAAGACAATTTATTCACAGCACCACAGATATACTGCAAAATCTTCAACAAACAGGCAGGAAAATGAAACGGTGAAATTTGGACAGCCAAATAAATATTTTAAATTTATTTTATCTATTAACACAAAAATATAGGATAAAATGTAAGAAATGGTAAAACATTTTGTCATGTAAACATATTTTTGAAAACTAATCAAATGCTAAAAATGTAACAGTTGAACAATGTCATGATATAGAACAACTTGGTAAAATATGTATTGTAAAAGTAAATATTTCTCTTAGCTGAAATGTGAAACATTAAAATAACAGAAATGCATGACAATTACATAACAGTGTAATATAACAGTAACCTTGCAGTATGTGACAACTGTAACTGAAATATCTGACAATAGTAACTGAAATATATGCAATAGTAACTGACATGTTACAGTAGTAATATGTAATAACAGTAACTGAAATATGTAACAACAGTAATTGTAATATGTTACAACAGGTAACAGAAAAATATAGACAACAGTAACTAACATGTTACAATAAAATAATAAAATATATGTTGAAATTAAAACAAAATGTGTGTAAATATATATATATATATATAAGCTATATAATCAATAACCATATTAAGACTGTGCTGAAAATGAATTCATTTCTACTGCTATCTCATTTTCGTTTTTTGGTTTTTTCTGAAGATAATACCATATGTATGCTGGATGAACATATGACACCAACATTAATGTGATAAATAAAATGTTTACCTGAAAAAAAAAATGAAAAAATAAGTAAGTGAAAATATTACCTAAATAAAGAGCTTTGAGAAAAATTTAAAAAAAAGCAAAAACAAATTTCATGCTTGGTATTAGTTTTAATTGACAACAATCTTTTTGGTTTAAATACAAAAATATTTCACATGTTTTCTTGTATAATTATACTGATTTCTGTTTTAGCATTTTATGTTGTCTGTTGTATTAGGAAATAGTAATAAGTATTAACAAAAATCATCTGTAACAAAACAAGTGCTTTTAACAGTCTACTGAAATATGAAAAGTATGTTTTTCATACTATATAAAGAAATATGTGAATACTACAAAAATGAGGAATTTAAAAAAAGGTCTGTAACTGAAACTTACTACTAGTGGATCATTATCAAGAGGACCCTGAATGAGAAGAAAGAGTGGATATTGCAACATCCCAAATATAGCAGAAACTGTCAGAGATATCCCAAAGAGTTTGCCAAAATGTTCAGCAGGGAATCTGCAAATGATGTTAATTTAGTTTAATAATAAGAAATAAATCCTCTAAGAAAGTGTTTTTTACATAACAGTCTAAGTAGATGAAGCTTTTTCCTACTGTAATCTTTCAGACATTTATAAATAAATCAAAACTGAATTCTACACATGGAGAAGTTTAAATGTACAATTGGAAATGGACAGGGTATACCTAGACACGTGCAAAAAACATCAGACAAGTCGAACTTAATAAGTAACACTTAATTTTATTGATAATACAATTTCTACACTTTCATTATTTTAAAGTTATTATTTTGTAAAATATATTTTCTAAATAACTGAACTTCTAAAATTATATAAAAAAAACACAATTTTAATAAATAGACAAAATAAAATCTTACGCATTTGCAATGAAAGCTGAGTTTGGCCCGTACAGGAAAGACCTGTGTAGTGAGTGAAGCATACACATGTCAAATACTGAACTTCGATGACTGGGATCGCCGTGGTGATGGAGAACACCACAGACACAGTGATGTTGAGAACAAATGAAGCTATCGAGGCATGGAGTCGTTCTACAAAATTTAATTTTTATTTGTGAGAAAGAAATCTTTTATTGGGAAGCAGGGCAAATAGTTTGAAGAATAAATAACAAATTGTTGTTTAGAAAGTCAAAATGTGAAAGTAACAGTGAAATATATAAAACAATGAAACAATAAAAATAAAAAGTAATAAATAAATTTAAAAGAAAACTGAAATGAATATTAAATAAAAAATGCAATTAATAGAAATGGAAAATTTTACAATTAAATGACATAATAATGAAGTCACTGTATTTTTATGAACAGATGAATTATTAATAACTTAAAAACCCTAGAACAAAACAGCTATACACAACTATGATATTAATTTTAGCAAAAAACTGAAGAAAAAAAAATTAAATGTGTAAATAAAGAGGCATACATTTATCATACTTTTAACATCTTAATACAGGTATCTTATTAAATAAAAATCAAGTATTACAGTTCAGAACAGTGTCTTAGATTATATAAAAACAAACATACGTAATATTTTAACTTGTACCTTTAAAATGCTTCAGATTTAGTTACCGTGTTTAGGATTTGAATATTTGTGAGCACATTTGATTTTTCTGTCCATCAGTCTCCCACTCATTGGAGCAGTAAGTATTCCCAGGAACTGAACACTAGCATAGAAAGAGGTGTAGTGGCTTACTGGAAGAAATAAAGTTTGTTTAACATCGAACTAATTTATTTTTCTATATCTCTGTATATTCATTTTCTATAATTAGTTACTGGATAAAAGCCATTTGCTTTAAGAGCACCACTAGAACTTATTAATTGTAATTGATTTTTATCACCAAGAGAATATTTTTGTTTTTTGTTACTTTTTCAGTAATTAATTTGTTTGAATACAAATATTTGTTTAATAACATCACTAGAAAACAGAGACTAATTTTCTATAATTATAAATACAAAGTCAAACATCACTTTAATAGCATAATTAATTTTTTTTTTTTTTTTTTTTCCTAATTTTCTATTGCATTTATTTAGCCACACAGTAACAGTTTGATAATTAAATTTAAACAATTTGCATACAGGATGTTAAACTTTGTATAATGCTAATACTAGATTACACAGATTAACTCTAAAGTAAACACTGCAGTGTAATTTCTGATATAATTTAGTACATTACTTGAGCCAGATTAAACTTTCAGTTCAGGCTTGTGTGTCATGTCTCACCTACTGATTTATCACCACAAGCCATTCGAGTGATCCATGGATTAAACATCCCAACGAAAAACCAGCTCCTCAGTCGCTGCAGACACATCCAGAGCAGGTCAAACAGGTAGAGCGGTGAAAACACCACTTTACGAAAATCTGACTCAGTCTGAGCACCTTGTTTCTGCTCTCTGTCATGTCTTTTGATCTCAAGTAAATCTGCTGTGACTTTCTCATCTTCGGAAATCACAGTTTCATAATTGTTGATGTCATCCTTCGACCCAACATTGACAGTCATGAGAGGTTTTTTCTGATATTTGAGATTTATCATGCTTCCGTTCTCGTTTAACTTCCACCCTGGATCACTGTCTGCATTGTTGGACTGGTCAGTGTAGCTGGACGTTTTTGTTTTACACTTGTTTAAAGTCAGAACGTAGTCTGGTGGAAGTGGCCATGGAAGTCGAGTTTTCTTGTGAATCAAAAATGTGCTGCTGATTATGATCAAGCAGAAGAGAATTCCTTGAATGAGAAAACTGTAGTTGACTCTGAAACCACTTTCATGTAACAGCTAAAAAAAAAAATAAAAAAAAAAAATAAAATAAGTATTAGTCTATCTTTACAGAAACACACATACATACATGTATACTGAACAACACAGATATATAAATAACAATTACATTAAGCAGAAGGATCTTAATATCATTGAAAAATAAAATATACTGGAAAGTTTTTTTCAAAATATTTATCTTGCAAAAAAATAAAATAATAGCTAGGCTTTTCTCAGTGTTATTCACTTATCCAGGAAGTGCATTCACAGAATTCATCTATTTTAAATTAACCAATAAAAAAAATAAAAATCGAATTTAATCTAAAATATTTTACTGCAACATTATATCACGCAGTGTACAACGTAACATTCTGTTGACATAATGGATTCCTCTTTGAATGTTGTTACCTTAAACAGGAGGAACATTCCGGAGCTGGTGTCATATGAGCCTGAGTAGAGAGACATGAGCATGGAGCGAAGATGTGGAATCAATCCAGCTAGCTGCAGATTAGTCATAAGAATGAGGTAACCTCCGTACGTCGTTAAAATAAACCCCGGAAACAGCAAACCTGGGCGTTCTGAAAAAAAACACGTAGTTTATATAAAATAAAACATTTTCACATGCAATAAATGTAATAGAAAAAAAAAAAAAAAAAAACGTATCCTTTCCAATATAATTTTTAATAATAGTAATAATAATAATAATAATATCAAAATTTTTTACAATCAATAAAATGTGTTTTGTTTACTTAGAAACAAAACACGAATGTGAAAATTACCTGCAGAAGCTGCAATGTTGAAAGAAAGACCACACAAATAACAGAGACTGAAAATAAAAAATTATAAACATTTTTTTTTAAGAAAAAGGAATTTATTCTCTCTAAACACATTTACATCATTAACAGATTTCTTCGTGTCATTAACATACCTGGTGACTAAAAGCTTAGTTTGAATACATAATTATCTGTTATCTCAAAAATCAGCACATTGGTGGCACTACAAATAATAAAATATTTCATTTTTATTTTATTGTTTTTGGTGTATTGTCATGGCTAATAACAAAGTATAAAAACAAAATAATGCTTTTACAAAACACTTAAACAACATCAATTTACCCACTCAAAACAAGATTTCATCTTGAACTGAGATGAAGTTATGTATGTAGCAGAATGGTAACTAATTTGTTTGACAGCTCTAGAAGTAACTGTATGTGATGGTATCACAACTACAGACAATTTGTTGTTATGCATTACAAATGGACAGTGATTAAAATGAAAATATAAAATGTAATTTGAAAGTATTTCTTTGAGACACCATAAGTATACTTTATAATATACAAATATAGTAAATACTGTTATACTAAGTGAATTAAGACTTATTTCAATTTATAAAGTTTCCTGTGTCAGTGTAAATCTCAGAATGGATGATACACACTCTCTGTTCACTCAGTGGACAATCAGTAAGTTTAGTGGTTTTGTTATCTGCTGCCGATTCAAAAATCATGCATCTTGCATGTGAGAAGTTCAGTATAAACAAATTTAGGATTTCCTCTGAAGACTGTCAACAATTATCTAATAATTAATGGACAGAAAATTCACCAATAAACTCTACAGAATGAATCCAGTAAAGTCTTTAAAACAGTTCTTTTGTTTGTTTTTGCTACAGAAATTTGACAACACTTACATCATGACAATGCGACAGAAGCGAGTTCCAAATCGGTCGTACAGATAGCCATTGAAGACAGACAGGAGACCATTTATGACTGTTGCCAAGGTGAAAATAAGATTGAATTTGTTGTCTTGTTCTGCACACACAGACTGGGAGCCACTTTCCTGATGTCTGCGGAATCTTTCTTCACAACTCTGATCATTAACTGTAGGCTTTGTTGAAACTAAAAACATTACATCTGTTTCATATTATATACATCATTAATGTGCATATCTGCTTTTACATATTTAATTATGTTAAAATTAAAACATAAAATATATTATTAGATAGCAATGAAATACATTAAAATATCTCAAAGCTGAAATATAAAACACATTAGTAGAAGAATGTTGCTTCAGATGAAAAATAATTACATTATAATTTTTATTTTACTTGTGACTTCATCATCATCATTTCAATAAATTAATGTAACAGTAAGATAAATCTTAAACACAAGTTACAGCATCTTTTTATTATTATTATTATTAGTAGTAGTATTATTAGTATTATTAGTTGTTCTTGTTGTGTTATAATTGTTACTCTTCTTCTTATTAATATTATCATTATTTTAAATGTGTTAACAAACCTGTGAAATTATAAACTGCAGTATCTGTAGACTGTATAGAAATGCTGTGGTTTGTTAAATCAGATGAAGTTTGTGTTTTGTTGAGTGCAGTACACACAGCAAAATATCCTTCATCTTTATACACATACACGATAGAATGCCAGCCAAATATAACACCTGTAATATAATTTATATACATATTTATATACACACACACACACACACACACTTAATATTTTATTATTGTTGTTAAATAAAATAAAATAAATAAATAAATAAATAAATAAATAATAATATTAAATAAATAAATAAATACAATACAATACAATACAATACAATAAAATAAGCAGTTAACAGTTAGTTATGAATTAACATTATGGTGCGTTTCTAATGACGCGCTGTATAGTTGACCACTTGATATGCATTACTAAACTTTTTCAGTATATTTTTGTCAGTTTTCCTAAGTTCCTGCTTTCTGAGAAAGCACATAATTCAAAAGAAAACTAAGTGACACACATTATTTTGACAAGTACGTCATTCGTTAAAATAAATAAATAAAAAGTAATTATAAAAAAAATAATAATAATAAAAATTTAAAATAAAATATCTGACTTTGCACGAACATACACAGACTGACTCAGTAACTTCCACTTGCCTGCGAACAGAACGATCTCCAACGACCCAACAATTACTGCCACTAAGTGAAGTGGCCTAATCGCCATTTTACCGTGAAATGTTGAAAAATATTAAAATAGTGGTTCTTCTTGTTTTATTTCTGCACACATTCCACTTAAAAAGTAATCATAGCAGATTAATCCCGCAATCGAAGCGTAACACGCACATCAATACTGTGCATGGTCAACGTCCTTAATCAGATGTCGCCTTGGCCTATTTTGTTTAACCTTTACTGAAAAGCTTTTTCTTTTAGTAACCATACGAATGTAAATGCAGACAGTCACTTTTCAGAACAAACTGGTTTCTCTAGAAAGCTTTGAAATTAATCATCTGTTGAAATAAACTGGCTTCATGTGTTTCCGTATGGAACTTAATTTCATACGTTATTTACAATAGTGTCTAAGAAACTGGATGATACAAGTTGATATCGTAGTTGTTAAAAGAGTTTATTTAATTATTTATAGTTAAGTGATAGTTATATTAGAAGATTAAATTATTTAACATTCATCGTGCCAAATGGATCTCAACACATTTCAAGTTTAACCTAAATTAACGATACTTCAATATACATTTTGTGCCGCCGATACAATATTATAAGACTTCTGTTTATATTGTACTTTGTATTTGAGAGAACGTGTTTGTGTCATAACACAATTTAATGACAAACTTTAATGTGTTTAATTTTAAACAGTTTCAACAATAAAATAAAATAAAAATGTGATAATTTTAAAAATATATTTAAAATAGGTACTGTAATTTAAATAGAGGACATTTCACCGAATTAAATACCATGTTGTGCATTGTACAAAACATCTGATACCATCATAATGAAAATAATCTCAGACTTTCGTACAAAATCATTTAACATTAACTATTACCAAGTGCAAGCATATTTTTTTATGTGAACTGGGAAATCACCTACAGCCATCCTTCGGTTACTATATAATTAGCAATAAAGAATCATTAAATGAACCTTACCACAGAATGTAGAGTAAAACATTTGCTGATAAAAATATATATTTTTTTTTTTTTAAAGTAATAATAATAATAATAATAATAATAGTAGTAGCAGCAATAAAAATAACAAAAATAAAGAAAAAAGAAGAAAAAGACCACCAAAATCTTTTGAAAGACATTGTATCTTCATCTACAAATGTAAACAAATGACAATAACACAAGCAAACAAAACAATATATTTTATTTTTTTTCTACATTTTCATTCAAAATCTATGAGTTAATAATGGTTTGCAAATACAAATAATTCAGCTTTCAAAGAAGTCTGTATTATATATGTAATACACTATTTACATAATTACAATGTTTTCTTCTGGCTCTACATTGTAAAGCATACTGTATGACAATCTTACAGTAACAAAGACCTATCATTAACACTGATCACAGGATCCATGTTTACCTTGTGTTAAAAAACATCTGACGATACAAAGGTAAATTTAAAAAAGGTAAAGAATCTATGATCTTTGGTTGTTGTGTATTTAAAATATCCTGCAGATTTTCTCAAATTACAAAGAAATGGAAAAACATTTTGGGCAGCAGCAGTCATACAGTGTTGATGAAGAAATGAATGGTTGTTTTCTAGATACTCTGATATGATGTTAAAATATTTGTATAGCGTAAACATAGCTTTCTGATCAGTTTGAAAAATATACAATTTATGCAGAGATGCCTCTACCCATTTATTCTGGGTAGTCACAAAAAGACAAATTCATTCAATAAATAAAAATCTCAGTTAACCAATGCTAACTACTGCATTCACTGTGTGTTTAAAATGAACTTACTGATGTATTTATCAAATGCAAGTTAGACAGATATTCTGTAAGTGTTAAGAGAGCTCAGTTTGAAAAACAATGGACATTTCTTTACATCACACATTTGATCTAATTGGCTTCAGTGAAAATATACATGAAACACAGAACACACACATACACACACAGACACATACAACAATGGAACTTGTGAAGCTGAATGTAAATTCTTAAATACAGTTTAGTTAATTTATAAACAGTTTAACAAATCTGAAGAATGAATAACAAGTCTCTCAGTTTTACATCATTGTCAGTCTAGTAAACTAAAGAACACTTTCATAACAGTAATTTTAGAATTTTCTGACATACAAAATTGTAATAAATTAATGACTAAGTTATCACCGGATTTTAAAAAATATTTCATTTTGAATTACAAATATTCATCAAGTGATAAATTTCATGAAGTTTTGAACTGGAAGGTATTCTAAAGATGAAACGTTGTATACATAAAATATATAAGTATTCACACTTCACTTGTTCCTTTTGTAAGTAAATATTAATTTGAGCACTGATAAATACTGATATTTAATTCTGTCACCAGATACAAGGCTTGTAAACACTATATTAAAAATGTAAAGTTGTTAAGTAATTTCTTTAAACAGCTTTATATTTTTAAGTATTGGATTAAAATGATAATATTGTTAATCCAGTGACAGACTGAATGAATAATCACTACATTAAAAATACTAAACTGTCAGTCAAATGTGAGAAATGAACAAAGAAAGACAGGATGCAGAAATCTTAAAAGTAACATTTCTATTTAGAGACTTGATGACAAAAGTGTAGCTATATAAAAAGACTTGAAGATTCCAAGTAGTAAAACAAATTGTCAAAGAATGAATACAGGCAATGGTTTAATAAAATATTAAAATGATCAAAGTAAATTTATATATATGTAATGGAAGTGTTAAAGAAAAACTTTTGTATCATTCATACTATGAGAGATTGTCATGCTTCTACAAATGAAATGCTAGAAATAATCAAATTCCAGAAAGCTGTAAAACATAATGCAATTTTCATTTGGTTGGCAGAATGAACATCCAGTGGTTGCCATTAATATATATATATATATATATATATATATATTATTATTATTTTATTATTATTTATTATTTTTTTTAACATCCTCTTCTCAAAATATAAATGAAAGAAGCACTCCATCCCCAAACCTGCAACATTATGGCTTTTTATCAAGTACTAGAAACAGTTAGCAAAATACATCTAACATTCAGTGTAAATGCCAGTAGTTGAAGGAATCTGATAAAAGTACACTGGTAACTGCTGCCCATTGTGTTAATAAAACACTCTAATGAGGAATATCAAAATCATGGAGTCATTTGTTTGCATTAATAAGAATAAAATATTGGTTGCTTCAATAAAAAAAATATAATAATAATAATAGTAATAATAAAAAAAAATATATAGATAAAAGTCATGTTTATCAGTGAAACTGTCATTTTCCTTTCCATAAAAGTAATAAATCCATGGAATTTGGTTTTGATGACTACAAATGCTGCCATTTTGTTTTTGTAAGAATGAAGGTGATTTGAAATGTTTTTATGTAGTATTGTTCAAGGCCTGTTATCAACTGCATATTCCACAAGAGATTTTTGTGGAAGCAACTAGAAGAAAAACAAAATGAATAAATAACTAAGAAAACAAACAAACAAAATGCCAGCTTTGAAAACTGAATACATGATAGGACACATACTTTAAAATACTAGAAAAATGTATTAAAGAGCCATAAGCTATTAAGTAATAAATAAAAAATTATTAACATTTTGTAACGATAATGTACACAATTTTACAACAACTGAATCTTTGGCAAACAAACTGGAACAATCTTCTCCTGACTGACTGAATATATATACCTGTGTTAAGTGGATGTCTTGTTAAAACAGTTCTTAAGTAGTAAAAAGGAATTTTAAAAAGTTTTTCAGAATATCTTTTCTTTTTTATGACAAATAATAAATGTTAAAAACCTTAACTCCGATTCAAAGGTAGATTATTATTATTATTATACTAAATTTTTTTTAGTCCTATGTAGAACACACTTTCACCAATAAATAAATAAATAAATAAATAAATAAATAATTAAATAAATACATCTAACTGAAAAATATCAATTGATTAAACCCACTTTCTTTTTGTATTCTAAAAAAGTGGGAATTGATTTTGAAGGTGATGACAAATATAAATATCACCCACCAAATAGATTCATTATTCAAATTATTTATATTTTACATATCTGAACAAATTTCATCAATAATAAAAATAAAAATAACTACAGGCCAATTTAAAAAAAAAAAAAAAAATTTTTTTTTTATAAACGCATTTCACTTATTGCAAATCTTCAATACAGAAAAGTCCTAATTCAATCCTTCATTGCAAAGTACAATGACACTGTTATGATTAGATACTTAAATTTATCTCTGATTATAAGAAGTAAATTTGAATGATCTCACTTGTTAAAACATTTACTTGAAGAGAGAAAACATTTGATATGCTTAGAACTTTGTTAATTATATATATTCATTATTTCACATTTTCTGTTAATAAATACATTCATCTGGAAAGGGAAAAATAAAATACAACTATTGTTCAAGGGCTTTATCACAGTCAATCTACAAACACAACACAATGGTTTTTACAACAGGTTTTCAGTCAACATTATTCAAATAAATTAACTTGCAAACTCAACATAACGTGAACTATATTTATACTGCAGTTAATAATCAAACTCTTAAGACAGGCAGCCAACAAAGCTCAACATGAAATTCCACAGAAACAAATCTGGTCCCAGTTGGCTTGAAATTATCATTTACTGATTTCATTATGTCACACTGTGTGGGAATAACAAATAATTATAACAAAAATTAGGATTTAAGTAGATTTTTATTTTCTAGTCACCTTTCAAGCAGAATGTGAAACAGACCCATACGAAGAATGAAACAGCTTTGACTGGTGGAGCACTGATGTTTAAAAAAATAGCCAGGAAGAATAGATTTTCCTGAGTTTTCACAGCAGTAGCAAGGTCATTTAGTCCATTTACTGTAGCAACAAACATAAAACATGCATGACTAATTTTACACTTGTTTGATTTTTTTTCAAAACTGGACACATCCAAATGAACTTCTGCATGAAAAAAAAACAAGTATTGAGACATCACAGTGTAAACAACACGTACAACAAGTGTCACACACTCACACAGACACTTCATACGAGGAATCGTATATACTCTGGCTATTTTCATTTCGCTGTTGACGCGAGTCTGTCAACCGCTGAGCTTGTGCTCGTTTCTGCTGATCCACTGTCTGACTCACTTCTAGAGCACGAACAAACGACAACGGCCGCTTTGGCGCCGTGTAATCCTCATCCTGTTTTATAGCACCAATTATGGAATTTGGCATTGCTTGATTGAGCCCAGATGCAGTAGGCTGATCAGTCCTAATTCTGTGCTGGTTTGTCTGTGGACTGGGCTTATCACACCTTGAAGTCCTGGAGTACTGACCTTCAGGCTCCTGATACTTGGACTGATTCTCTGTCTCCCTCTTAGGATGGTATGAATTCAGTTCTTCCCTTGAGCGACTGTGTTGAGGGTATAAAGGACTTGTGTCTGTCGGGGACTGATTTGTGTGGTTAGTTTTTGAATACCCAGTCCGTGTGTCCGTCTGATTACTGCAGTTATTTTCATTATAATACATAATAGGCACATTCTGCTGAGTTCTGGAATGATTGTATGTATACACTGGTTTTGACACTACATTACGACGTTCCATATATTTCTGGTATCCTTTTGGAATCCCACGCTGCAACACAGGACTGTTGATATCTCCATACGCTGGAATCACTGGAGTCATTGGTGTCACTGGTGACGGTTTACCTGAAAGATTAGAATCCTCAATCGTTGCTATTGGCTTGGTCTGGCAGAAGACTTCGCTTGTGTCTGGGTGACCAGTGGACGGGCCTCTCATACAAATTTCTGTTCTTCGCTCGCGGAGACCCATCCTTGAGGTGGTTTGTTTGATTTGCATGAAACGTGGCACCAACTGACACAGGCTGAGACTGGGAGGTTTCAAACAGGTTGGTGTAAGAATCACTTTTCTTTCTAGTTGGTGGAGGAGATGCTTCACAGTCCAAGGACTGGCTGCCCTTGTAATCTTTGTAGTCATCTTCCCAGTCAACAGCATACCGCAGCTGCGAAAACAAATATCCAGTCTATTTATTTTTAATCATTACAAATAAAAGTAAAACACACATTTTTAAAAAAATTTCCTCAGTGTATTCCTGCTGTTTACATTAGTACAGAAATATGACATTTTATTAATTAAACCTGAACTAACACTTGAAACTGTATTTCAGTAAACATTCATACACTTTAAAATTACACAATTTGCATTTAAATATTTAACATTTTTAAATTTTAATGATTATTATTTTATTCATTCAAGCTGAACAGGGTCATTCTAAGACTGTAGTATCTATATAGAAAAACCTTTAAAAATTAATCATTAAACAGCAAAAAGCAAAATTAAAAGCCAAAAATGAAGAATAAAAAGTATAAAAATAAATAATCAACATTAAACTATTTTACCCATAAAAATGAACAAAATAATGTCAACAACAATTAGCAGAAGTAAAGGGCTAACTAGTGTTAAAGTTGTGATATAAATCCATTTTTTTGTTTAAAATTTTCTTTGATAACAATAATAAATTAATTTTATCCTATAATTTAAGTTAGGTAAAGAAGAAGTTATAATGCAGAATAAAAATAGTTTGTACTTTTAAACAGTTTCCTGTGAGTTTTTTTAAATTACAGTGGCCACAATTAAAATAGGATTTGTCAGATCAATCATTTTACTATGTATGAACATAAAAGCAGCATGCATTTAAAATATATATAAAAAAAAGAAGTAAATAAAAATACAACTTTTTTTTTTTTTTTTTTTAACTTCCAAAACAAATTTAGGAATTAAACAGTAACAAAACAAAAATTAAAAAAATATATATTTGGCACATTTCAAACTTTCGAAATGTTTTTTTCTTTGTTTATTATTATTATTATTATTTTTTTTTTTTTTTAAATTTTCTGAAAGGAATTGTTTCATACTTTAGGACTATCTCAGGAACAGTCTGTTTTAATAAAATAAAAAAATGTTTATTTATTACTTTACAGCTGAGGACTGAATGCTTAAAATGAGAGTTAAGTAACCATAGAAATAATTAGGTCATTTTTTATAAACATAGCAAAAAACCATGTCGAAGTTTGACCAGTGACATTACTATGTGGCTTTTTGTCTCTATCTGCTTCCAAGTGAAACTATTCAGGAAAGATCATATACAGTTAATTGCTGTTTCGTTATCTGAAATAGATTTGTAAGACACCAAATTTCTTCTGAAAATGTCAAAAGCTCAAATTATTTCCAAAAGTTACGAAATGGTGACAAATATGAAATAAAAAAAAACAACTGAAATTTGAAAGATTTGGGGAAAAGAAATGTTCACCATTGAAGTCACACTCGTGTGTACAGATTCTTCTTCACCTGAATTGTTAATTAAAATTGTAGATATATCACAACAGGAACAGCAGTGAAAAAAAAAAAAAAAAATCTTCCTGCCCACTTTTTAAAAGGTGGACATATAAAAAGGCATGCATTATTTTTTTATCTATGTTAGCTTGTTTCTCACACAATAAACAAATAAGTCATGGGTATGTAACATACAGGTACAAATGTGCATTTTAAAAGACAGTGAATGAATGTGAGAGCTGGAAAGTGTTATAAGACACAATCCATTTACAGAATAATAAAATACCACAATCACAGAATGACCCTAAAAACACTTTGTTTAAAAAATAAAACCATCATGTATATGTTTAAATTAAATAAAATAGTATCTTAAAAATGCCACTAAAATATTCTACCTACATCAAAAATCTAGCTGTTTCAAAAACTTTTACAATGTCAGTGGAAATGTACATCATACAATAAATGTATGTTTATTTAAAAGAAATCCAAACATTTTTGTATTAAAGGTTGAAAACACAGATAGGCTTTTATTAGAGTGAAACTCAACAAAAAGAAATAATAAGGATTGCACTGAGGATTGATCCCATACACCTCCAGCCAACACTCTTACTGTGACTATTACACAGCAACAAATCAAATACTGATGTCTGCATTAACAAACATTTTAAAGATAAAAATGTAAACCTCTACACTTTTCTGTTGTTTTTTTTCAAATTAAAAATAAATAACAGAAATAACAAACATGTTACAACCAAACAGATACAAAAGCTATTTATAAAAATAAATAAATAAATAAACAAACAAATAAATGAAATAAAAATATGTACAAAATAGTTAATTTCTAGATGTGTTATCTAAGAAGTTTGATACATAAAAAGCTACTCACAGTGGTATTGCTGGGTTTACTGCTTGTTGCCTGAATACCATTAGAGTTTGTTTCTCTGTACAACTTGACATCTTTATCTGCAGCAATGTACGTTACTCTCGATGAATCTATCTGTATTGTTCTTGTTTTTGGAATGTATGACACTAACCTGAAATGAATCATTTGGTAATGAAAACTTTAAAATGATCTAACAGTAAAACTGAAGAAAAAACTACCCAACAAGTTTTGTAAAAACTGATTATTTAAAGTATTTTCTTTAAGCTATAAAAGATTTGAAACAAGATGTATTACTTACTTGGGCCACTGGGGACCACAAAGTGCATATGCACAGTTTAATCTACATCCTCGAGAAAATGGATTATGTCCACCTTTAAATTTTCCTGTGACCTGAAATAGAACAACACATCAGATTTGAATTTCATCTACAAAAATATCAGATCTCATGCAAGAAAGTAAATTCAAAACTATAAGAAGTGATGTCAAACTTATTATACATGGTAACAATTAACAACTGCATTTTTTCTTCTTTGTGAAAAAAGATTAATCTGAATTTTTATTGCACATATACATGTTGTCAATGCTTACCATGAAAACATGAAAAACAGTGAAAGGGACATATGAAAGGGAATTAATATAAATAATGTAGCTATGTTCCAGACAATATTTTCACCATTTAATTACCTTAATATAAATATACTGTAGTGTAACTACAAAGAATAAGGAATGTTAATAATTAACATACTGTACAGTATAAACAATAAAATAAATATACAATGAAAAAAAAAAACAATGACAATTACTATCATGGTGTTCACACACTGCTTTTAACTCACTGAAAATGACATTAACTGAAACATTGTCACTTATTTGTTGCTGACAAACGTTTGAAATTATGTAGCGCTGTCCCTCTATATTTAAATTTTTAAAAAAATGCTTTCTACACACCTGTTCATTGGTTGTTCTTCCTCTGGACACAAGCACTATGTGGAATCCTGAGAGCCCAGCAACTGGTATTAACAACAAACCTATTATACACATTAGAATTATACTGTGCTTTGTTAAAGAAACTAGTCTGAAAAGCATTAACCAAAAAAATAAAAAAATAAAGCTTTCTGACTTAATGTAGACACTGTCACACTGAGTAAGGTTAAAAAAAAATATAAACAAAACAAAACAAACATCCAAAAGCTGTATGTAATTATGATTAAAGTTTATAATACTTCTTTACAAAATAATATTTAGTGAATTGAAGAGAGAGAAAAAAAAAAAAAAAAAACCCAGATCTCTTTGGGATGTAGATTTTAGTTATTTTCAAATCATGTTGAAATTATCTTTTTCTCATCGGATGAATGTGATTTTCTTGGCATTAATTTAAACAAACTGTAAGTAATGAAACTGAATGAAATATTAATTAGGAAATTTAAATTTAAAATTTTGTTTTAAGTAAAAAATTCAAAAACTATAAGAAGTAAAAAATCAGGCATTAACGTGAATTGTGAAAAAGGATACGAAATTATGGTTCCAACATCTCCTATTTTTTCTTTGTGATCCAACATATAGATGACACAGTGAGAAAATATACTAAGTTTATGTATTAGTAGAGTACACAAAAAGAGAAAAAAGTAACGATAGTTCCTCCTTCCTATACAGTTGTTGAGCCATGGACAATGATGATCGAAGGTCTGAAACAGAAATTACAGTGAAAGTTTTTGGAAAAATAAAATAAAATACAGTTTGTGCTCAGTATTTTCTTAATCACTGAAAACAGATAAAACTTTCTAATTTCTGTTTAGCATTAACAATTTCCACCATCATCTGATTTTAGTCCTGAACCTAATTCAGTGTTTATAATTAGATTAGAAACAAAACACTTTCCCTTATAATAATTTATATTTTGATCTAAAAACCATTTACAATAACAATTTAATAATCGCCTACCAAAACAGTAATAAAATAAAATGCACTGCACAAAGGACTATACCTCTGTGAAAGAAGAAAGACAAAAAATAAAACTAATAATAATAACAATAAAAATGTTTAAATAAAATGGAACAAAAGTAGGTGAAGAAAGAAGTTGTACCTCTATACATGTGTTACACACACTACAATGAGAACATCTAGGGGGTCTGTAGAACTGACATGTCGTACACCATTTCATCCGTACTGTGATTCCCTTAATTTCAACATTTTTGTAAAGAGGTGCTCGAAAATCATCATCTTTCTGTTCATCTTCATGAGCTGCAAGATGAAACAATCAACTGTTCCTAAAAATTACTCTTTTTTTCCACCTTAGACCAAGGATGAAGTTATAGCAAATTAATACTATGTATATTAACTTGATCAGTAGAATATGTATTTTTCCCTGTTTTACTATTAATACTTATTACGTGTCAAATGATGACTCTAGATATGAAAGCCATATTTATTTTTTGATTAACACTGTTAGTTTGTAACAAGTAATGAATCAGTTCACTTTGTTAAATAATAGATTAAAAAACCCCATTAAACTATTTAGTCTAAATTTACTGACTGGTTTGATTTAATCAAACAATAACAAACAACTGAATTAAAAACACAAAGACATTTAACAAAGAAAGAAAAAAGAAAATGAAAAGAACAGTTCTCTTAATTGCATTAATAGTAACAACAAGAACAACAAATAATTTAATGGTATAAACTTATTAATTAATGAAAAAAGAAAATGAAATTTAAATTACTCTGACCTCTAGGATAGATGCCTGGATCCATGAATGTTGCTAGAAACAAGTTAGCAAGCATAAATATTGTTATAACTCCCTGGTATAGAGGAAATGCAACACTATAAGCAAACAGCAGGTATCGTGATCTGAAAAATAAATTAAACTATTATTGATATTTACAATAACTTAAAAAATTAAATAGTAATAATAAAACAGTTATAAAAAATTAAAAATGATTATTTTCAACTTAAAGAAATAATAGCAAATTTTAAAGTTCTTCTTCATTCAAGATTATGCAATAAAAACAAACATGTGAATCAATATTTCTAGTAACCCATACATAATCATTTTGTTTCAATCAGACTGGGTGACATTTTCTAAGCAGTTCTATTTATAAAAAAATAAAATAAAAACAAAAACATTTTTAAACTGTTGTTTATATAAACAACATTACCAAACTCATACATTGTTTTTCTTGTAAATGATCTGAAAGGAATGCATTTTTTTTATTAACATGAACAATGGAAACAGAAACGAATACAAATTTAAATGCTTTATTCATTTTGTATTTAATGAATAAATTAAATGCCAAATTACAAATTATTGTACAAAGTTTCAAATACAATTAACCAAAATATTACACATCTAGAAAAAGCATAGGCATTAATATTAAAGTTTAAAAAGTTTAAACTGTATGTTAACATAGACATAAAAAAATAAAAATAATAATATAATTTAATTAAATTAAAAGTGTTGTATTAAGGGGTTATGACACTGCATTGTTAGATATGATGATGTGAGAAAACATAACACATCTCGCTGTCAGTTTTGATAAAGCATACTTTCACATGTGTATGACCATGCTGCCATTTTATATACTCCTCAAAAATATTAATATTATCAGTTAAAATCTTTGATGTCATTTTTCTCATAATCATTGTAAATGGAGAAAAGGGGTTATGTATAAAATCTGTCAGGTTTGAAGCTATGTACTATTTCAAAAATAAACTTAACAGCATAAAATATAGGGTATGGAATTGTTTTTTTTTCTTCTTTTTTTTAATATTCCACAAATCAAAATAATATTTTTAATTAGACTTCAACTGGTAATGATCTAACAAAGCTTTATTTAATTACAACTAAGACAAAGTAAATGATTCAGAAAGTTCTGAGGCATGAAATAAAAACTATCTGGTTTGATTTACAGACAGAAAAATAATACTGCTGTTTTTAATCTTTAACCTTTTAATAAAAAATAATTTTCATAAAATGCTGAGAACTAATGCATGAAATAACTGGGTGAAAAAATTATGCAACAAATATAAATATCTTATTTTTTTTAAATACAGAACATTTTTATTTTATAGTGTATTTTGGTCTTCAAGATAAAAACAAATGGAGATAATTTTCAAATAGGGATACTGTAATTTCCTTGAGTTCTGTTTAAGGAAAATTTACTTTGCATCTTAAATTCATAATGTCATACTAGTAAAGGGTTCTTCCAGTGACATTTATTATTAAAGGTGTTGACAAACATATAATACATTAGATACCAAAAACAAAATTACTGAACAGCTAATGGTCATACAGAGATCACTGGTTTTTAGAAAAGCATCACAGCCATACTGAAAAGAAAGCACATTAAATTAGATACAATAACTCAGGATAAATCAGTTATAATTAGGAACTGATTATGAGGAAAAGATGCTGCTCTTTATTCAGTTCTGAGATCACTTTAAAATCAAGCCATTACAAAACGCTCTCACTACTTATAGCTTCAAGTTTAAACACCAGTATCGATGTTGCTGTTTTTTGTTGGTTCTTTTGTGGTGTTTATGAAATGTTCAGAATAACAATTATCTGTAACAAAGAATTCCTTAGTCATGAATACAGTTAACATACGCATGCTATCTTTATCTTTAAAAAAAAATAAAACACCTGTTAAACAATGATACCAAGTAGTTAACACAAACCAGGTAATTACATTATATATTTTTAAATTTTCAACATAAACAGTGATGAGACTTCACCTATCAGAGAGAGGAATAAATAATGATTACAAACGCATACAACAAATATATGGAAAAAAAAAAAAAAATTAATAAAAACAATTTCATCAATTTTTCCAGTATCAATTCCTCTATAAGATTGTGAAAAATATGAAAACCAACAAAAATAAGCACTCCTTTAGATATTTTTTTATTAAACTGTTGTTTAATTTATAAACATGTATCCTAAATTAATCCAGAACAAAAGATTTCACTTGGCAGTTCTATAACTATACAAATAACACACAAGAGAATTCAACAGGAAATGCATTTCAGTGACTGCAATATCTGATAGCAGCATAAAATTAATTACTAGTTTCTCAAAATCTTGTGGGTTTTTTTGCCTTTTGGTTACTTTTAGCTGCTAGCATCTGGCTAAAACAATTATGACTACTGACATTTCAGACAGAATCAGTGTCTTCCTGATTCCAAGTCCCATCATCAAGCTAAACTGTCAGTGTAATATTTTAAAAAATAAACACTTGTTAATTACATTATCATGACTATGATGATCCTGGTTTAATCCATTGTAGAAACTAAGATTATACAAATAATAAAATCTCCATTTTTAGGCTTAATGGACTGCATGAGGTAACAACTCTATGAGATCCTGTTAACTTAATCATTAATGTTATGATTTCGACAACACTGATCATCAAGCGAACGATTATATTTATACGATTTTACTAAATTGGTTGATTATTTGTGTCTGGTATAATTTAGAGATACTAACTATGAACAACATATTATGTCTGATTTTAAAAAAAAGTATCTTGGTCCATGTTTTTTATACAATAACAATGTATCGTGCATTCATAAACAACTAGTTATACTAGTGACATTCCATCATAAAACCCGGTTCAATGATGGGGGAAGAAAAAAAATTAAAAATTAAAAATCATATTGTCAAACTTACATAAACACAAAGTACAAGGCGGTGCAGCTTATTATAAGACCCCAAGCACAGGTGGCGGGTATGATTCGGGTCGAACACTCGCACCTAGACATGGCTGATAATTATAATTAAATCATAATGCAGAAAACAACCCTAAAACAAGGAAAGATGGCATTTCTTCTCCCCCAATTTCCGACGAACCACTCCATTGTATACAATTAATGCGCGGCGACGTACATTCCATCGTATTATTAACTGATATTTAACTGAACTTCATGTTTTATGCTGTAGATATGGAGAGAATGTAAAAACAAACTGAAAATTAATAACTACATTATGTTTTATGAACTGCGTGATTTTAATACATCACTGTTGATATAATTAGAATGTGCGGAAGAATACAATGAGACACTCTATGAATTTTGGGAAAGAATTACTATCCAGGAAACAAGCTGTGATAAATGATGTTCAGTCAAGTATTGATTCACTTTTGCTTTCGGTTGGAACAAATTCATTTAACATAAAAGAAAATTATGAGAGAGAGCAATAAATGACAGATAATAATAATAATAATAATAATAATAATAATAATAATAATAATAATAATAATAATAATAATAAAATAGTAGAAACTGACGAAATTATCGTTTAAATTTAATTTTAGTAATGAGTGTTATTATTATTATTATTATTATTAGTGGTAGTAGTGATAGTAGTAGTAGTAGCAGTAGTTGTAGTTGCAGTAGTAGTAGTAGTGTTAGTAATATTAGTAGTAGCATCTAATAATATATGTATATTTAAATCAATCATTTTAATCGAATATTGATTTTAATTTAAATTGTTATTGTTGTAGTAGCTATCTGCAAAATAATAATAATAATAATAATAATAATAATAATAATAATAATAATAATAATAATAATAATAAATAAAACAAATATAAAAAATTAAAGTCAGTCGAATTCCTACGAGACTTAGGTAACTTATTATAAGTAACCTAGGCTTACGAATATCAAAAATAAACTTATACGTGTCCTTAAGTGTTACACTTATTACAGTAACAAAATAAATCCACATCAGTCAGTCCATAATTAACAAGTTAGAGCAAAATTTATTATCATTATTATCATTATCATCATCATTATTTTTTTTTTTTTTTTTTTTTACACCGAAAGCGTGTCTATCAATGTAAAATACCATTTCACTTTTATTCTCCTGCCCTCGTTTTGTTGTTCAGCCTTGTCAAAATGATTGAAAGAAAAGTTTAGTGTACGACAGATTTGTCATATTGATCATTTGATGCCGTTTGGTATTATGACAAAAACGTGTCACGGTCACTGTCTGTAGTTTAGAAAGTATAACATATTTTGAGAACGGATATCACGTTCAAAACCTCATTTAAAAGGAGACACGAGTTTGTTCTAAAGCTCTGACATGTTTATTAAATGATAGAAATAATGCACATTCTTTCAATCAATAGTTTGCTGCAATATTTCCCCCTTCCCCATACACCCCTCCGGTTATTTTGCCGTTCTGTTTCAGCTAAGGGATGCAACTCTTCAATCACGTTATAATTTAAAAAATAATAATAATAAAAGAAGGAAGATAACTCTAACTAAAAACACAAAATGTTTTTATTTGTTCGAAATGCTTAGAGTGAAATATCCAGTAATCACTCGTATTTTATGCAAAAATCATGATTTATTCTGCAGGTCACATCGGATGTTAAGTATAATAGCAGAATCTGTGGACACCGATTTACATGGTTATAAGAGAGCTAGACCATTTTCAGATATTCCTGGGCCAAAGGGTTTACCTTACTTAGGCACTTACTTTGAATATAGATTTGGTTAGTAAATTCGGCTTGTTCTAAATAATAAATATATCGACAATAATGTAATTTCATCCTGCATTTCATTTTGCTTATTGTTAGATTTTTCATTATGTTGTTTATATATATATATTTAAATTTTTCTGCAAAAGTGTGAAAATTTAAATTACGCTATTACTATTACTATTAGTATTTCATTTAGCTTATTGTTATGTTTTTTATTATGTTGGTTTTATATATATATATATATATATATAAGACATTTTCTGCAAAAGTGGGAAAATTTATAATACGCTATTAGTATTATATTATATAGAAGATTACTTTTTCAAGTTGCTGCTAACTGAAAAAAGGAACATTACAGTCAATGTGTTTAATAATAATAATAATAATAATAATAATAATAATAATAAATAATTAAAACATGTCAGTGATCTTTTCATTTCATTACCTGATCCATATACTTGTATGATTCTAGATGGGAATGAAATTGTTAATGCATCTTTGTTTTCATAGATATCTCTCATAGAAATATATTCTAGTTATGCTGTATTATAGAATAATATGAGTAATATCTAACAAGATACCATGTCTATATTTTTAATAACAACTCATATTTTCTGTAATATAATTTTTATACAAAACAACAATACCTGCAAATGTTGGCATCAACAAATCATTTATGTATGCCTTATCATAAATATGTTTGATAATCAGTTACGAGAAAGTTGTATCATACTTTTATTATTAAAAACAAATAGTGAACAGCTGTGTGCTAGGTGACATAGAACAACAACTGCATATTAGAACTTTATTCTTCTTTTAGGTCGCTTCAAAAATATTGACAGACTTCAAGATGCCTTGTTGGAAATGCACAACAAATACGGGAACATTGTTAAAGAAACGTTTGTTGGGGAGACTAGTGTACACTTGTTTGACCCAGACTATATCAGAGTTGTATATCAGCACGAAGGAAAAACTCCACACTTGAAACCTCTTCTAGAAACTGCTCAGTTTTATCGCAAGTTGAGAAAAATGTCTCCAGGCTTGGGAAACATGTAAGTGGTTTTATCTACAGGGTCTTTTCAAGTATGCAGTCATACCTTTTCTCTGTGGCCTTCTTGAATTCATCTGAACTGTACTGTACTACTTGACCCTATCATTGAAAACCCGCTATCTTCCTTCGCGAACCTTTAAGTCTGTAAATTTGTTTTAAATTTTTGGTTGGTAACAATACAAATGTAATGACCTAAGCATGTTTCTTCTCTTTTCACTGCATACAAACTATGGTTGTCACCAGTTAAATCTTTGTATTAAAATATAATATTCATTCATTCAGAAATCATTCCATCTGATAATGTTAAGCAATGTGATTTTCTATAATTATAAACTTTGTAAATGCATCATATTTGTTGAAATTAATATCATATAAAAATTGTATTCTTTCCATTATCAGAATAAGTGTTTATATAATATATATGTATCGTGTTTGTTTATTTTAATGAATATGTGTATGTGTGTGTGTGCTTTATGTTTGTACAAATTTATCTAAGCACATATTTATTAAATCTTATGGGTTTTAATGTGGTTTATACATGTATTTTTGTGGTAATATTTTATGTTTGTAATTGAGAGGATTTAGAATAATAAGAATAATGTTTAAATGAACATTTTCAGAGTACTTTCTAATTTGTCTGAACTCTTGTTATGTGTTATTAACAGGAATGGGGAAGAATGGTATAGGCTGAGAACCTCAGTTCAACAGATGATGTTGAGACCAAAAGAAGTCAGTGCTTATCTCCCTTTAGTTTTGGAAGTTGCAGATGACTTTATTGCAAAGATGGACACACTTAGAGATGAAAATGGAGAAATTAAGGATTTTGGAAATGAAACTGCCAAATGGTCATTAGAATGTAAATTATTTATTTATTTACTGCTAGAATTATTACTATTATTATTATTATTATTATTATTATTATTATTATTATTATTATTATTATTATTATTATAATATTATTATTATTATTAATATAATATTATTACTATTATTATTATCATCATGAATTGTTTTTTATTATTTAATTATTTATTTATTTTCTTCTTTATTTAATTCAGTGTCATTGTCACTATTTACACATTAACACAGATATGATTAATCAGAGTTTAGAAACGATCTGTAATTTTTTCAACTATACAATCTGATGAAAAGAATATCTCATGTGTCTTAAATTCATATTTATTCATATTAATAAGAATCAGAATTTCAAATGTCATTATAATGTTAACATTTTAAATATGCAAGGCATTATTTTAATTTTATATTAGTTCAATCAGTATTGATTATATTTGTGTTACAACCATACAGATCTCGGATAAGGTATAAAAAATTTATAAGTACAATTGTTTTACACATTCAAATAAATTTCTCCTAGCAGTTTAAGGATCCTGTTTAACAAGAATCAGCAGATTCTTTTCAAGACAGAATATAATTTATTAAACACTGGTTAAAAAGAAATTAAAATAACACTTTTTTAGCTGATATATTTTTTAACATTTAAAAACTAACCAACTAATAAAATGTTACAAAAATTAAAAATCTTGTTTCAGCAGAAATAATTTTTTTTTTTTTATCCTGGATGTTTCTTCTCACAGAAATGTATCTGCTCTTAGCTTCAGCTGTAACATGCTTTGGGAAACGTTTAGGGTACGTTACTGGAGAGAACTCAGAAGAAGGACAAAAAATGGTGGACGCCAATGCTGCTCTCTTTGCTTTGTCTACAAAACTCAAATACTCACTGCCCATATACAGGATATTCCCTACACCAAATTGGAAAAAACTCCTTGAGGCAGAAGATTATTTTTTCAGGCAAGTTCTTCCATAAAATGATGTTCAAGAATCGAGATGACCTTGAAAAACTTGGAGGTTTTATTTCGCTAAATAAATTTCGAAGAAATTACTTTCAATTAGAAATAATCATCAGAAAGAATTTTTGTTTAATGAGATTTCAAAACATTTGATTAACAATGATGGTAATTTATTATTAGCAGTAAAATTTGGCTAGAAGAATTGATTAATAATTTGCTTAATTGTCAATTAATTAGTGCTGTTAAAACATAAAGTTACTTATTACAGCAAAGGTCATAATTGGCTTGACCAGTGTGTTTCTGAAATGAAATGTCTGCTGGACAAAGGTCAGTTGAAGGTTGACCATTACAAGTTTGTGTCATACTTGATGTCTCGCCCAGAACTTGACTTTAAAGATGTCAGTATCATCTGTCTGTCCCTGTTTGCTGATGGACTCAGAACTGTGAGTTTGAAATAACCATAGTATCTGTTTGATTGATGATTATTATTTTTTTATATCTTCACAGTAAAAATATTTTGATACTTATTATTATTTTATTGTTGTTGTTATTATTATTGTTGTTATTGTTATTGTTATTATTATTTTTTTTTTACTATTTTTATTATTATTATTATTATTATTATTATTATTATTATTATTATTATTATTACGGTGGTACCTTGACTTATGAGTTTAAGTTGTTCCATGACAGAGCTTGTATCTCAATTTGCTGATATAGAAAACCAATTTTCCCAACTGAAATTAATTAAAATACCATTAATCTGTTCCAGCCCCTCAAAACCACGTCATTTTAATTTTTTTTGTAAAGTGTTTTTAAATGACAAATATTGTATAAAAACAAAGTAAAAGAGAATGTAAAGAAATAAATTGGTTTTGTACCAATTATTTTAATGCCTTTGGCTGGAGTTACAGCCTTATACCTACTCCTTCAGCTTCAGTATTGTACATATCTTAGAAGCACTATTCTTGTACTGGCTAGCCAAGTCGACTACACACACACCATGTTTTTCTATGAATTCAAACTTTAATTCAATGGACATCATCTGCTGCTTCTTGGCACTGTTGTTTGTACTCACTTACTTAGGATCAATGGTCAGAAATAAGAAATTTGCCAAACTACTACACAAAACACAAACACAATACAACAAAGATGCTTCAGCAGCGAGGTAACCATGTGAAGTAAACAAGTGAGACACAGGATGCTGGCCAGATGTTGTGTTGTTCGTTGCGCCAACTAGTGGCAGCATATTTAAAGCTTGCTCATAACACAGATTTTGGCTCACATCTCAAAGCTAAAAATCGTCTGGGTGACAGCTCATAACTCGAAAAACTCTTAAGTTAGGGCACTCGTAAGTTACGGTACCATTGTATTTTGCATTTAAAGTTGAATTCATTTTTTTTTTTCTTTACTTTACTTTATTTATTTATTTATTTACTTATTTATTTATTTTCGTTTTATCTTAGACTGTACCAGCATTACTTTTTAATCTGTACACATTGGCCACCAACCCAGAAATCCAGGAGAAGGTTCTGGAAGAAATAAACTCAGTAGTAGCAGATGACAAAGCAATGACAGCAGACACCATTAATCAGCTCAACTATCTGAAAGCTTGTGTGAAGGAAACATTCAGGTTAAATTCATATTTTAAATATTTCTGTTAATTCTTGTAAAGGTCACAGATGAGTTCAGACTCGTAGGTGTAAACATTTCCTGTCATTTGGTGGGTAACAAAATCACCACTCCTCTGTACACTATCAGACTGTTTCCTGTCACGGTCCTACTCACACTCTGGCTTATAACACACTTTGCAGCCTATGAGAAGGTGCGCACAAAAGACCGTTTGCTGCTAATCAGTGTCAGTTTGGATAAACTGAATTTAAAAAATCAGTTGTCGCACTCATCTTGAACTAACCGATTAGCGTGTTTGTTTTGTGTATGAAACATCTTAAGTTTTCTCATTTTCACATAACATTTTGTGTGACATAATGTTTATCTAAAGTGTAACTGTCACCATGTTTTTATGAGACATAAGAAGAGTTTGTTTAAAGATTAAAATTAACAAGTCCAGCATGTGGAAACCAGAGATGGATGACAGACAATATTTGTATTTTCTGTAATGTTTGCTAATCTTCCCAGTTTCCTTAACAGACTGATGCATAGCCTTGTATTTATCAAAAGTAATTATGTTTTATAAAATTTAATTTATAGGAGATTTTGTATTTTAGAATTTTCCCAATTGGCTTGGAGATATCCCGGATTCTACAGAAAAATGTTGTCATTGGAGGGTATCAGATGCCTGCTGGGGTAAGAAGATAAAGTAATGTGTGCAACAATATTCATTATCTTCTTAGGTTACATTCATACAAAAAAAATAAATAAATAAATAAATAAATAAATAAATAAATAAATAAATAAAATGTAGGTAGACAGAGACACAGAGACAGATAGGTGGGAAGGTGGGTTGAAGGAAAAATGTTGAGATGGTTGGCAGCAGGCATAGATGGGTTGGTACAAAGGTAGATAGATAGGCAGATATATAAAATGTGAGATGGAAATGATAAAATGGTACTCTGGATAGAAATGAGTTCAAACCTAATTTTGTGTAGTTGAATATGAAAACAGATATTTACTGAAATATCACAAAATTAGTTAGAGTACAGCAAAATTAAAATTGTGAATAGCAGTAATGTGAGACTGGAAAAGGACTTTTCAAACTGTTTAAAGACAGATTATCTCTGACAACTGTTCTGTATACTGGGTTTTTTTTTTTTTTTTTTTTTTTACACATGTAATGCTGAACAACTTTGTACAATTCAAAAATCCAGAGTATTTTGTTGACCCTGAAAGTTTTCTACCAGAAAGATGGCTGAGAAAGGGGTTAGCAGAGAGTGTTCATCCATACCTGCTCACTCCATTTGGTCATGGAGTGAGGATGTGTGCAGGTGAGGTTTCCCAGAACTTCTTTTTTTAACCTTTCTGGAGTAAATGTGTATGTAACATACTTGTTGTAGAATGTCACAGATCATAGGTTCAGTTCTCCTCAGTGGTAATAACAATTGTTACCTCTGTATACAAATGTGATGTGTCGTCTTCTGATAGAGGTGACCTCTTGACCCTGTTGACAAGAGTTTCTGACCTCTGACCTACCATTTTCTACCTATTTAGCACCAAGTTGCCATATCTATATCTGTATCTTAGTTTTTTGTCTTATCATTTTGTTTATCTGCAGGTCGGCGCTTTGCTGAACAAGAAATCTATGTCATGTTGGCAAAGATTTTGAGAAAATATCACGTGCAGTGGCATCATGGGAAGATGGGTCAGAAGTATGAAATGTTGATGATTCCAGACTGCCCGGCTGACTTCACGTTCATAAAGCGATAGATGGACTTTTAAATGGCTGCCATGTTAATGTGAACATTAGAATTAGAACATTAGAGTTGTAAATGAGATGTCGTTGTTGGAAAATACAAAATGGCTGCCCTAGATATTGACAGAATCTAATGGAAACTAAATTCAGTTTTGCATTCTACTTAAATTTATGGGATGTTATTTTGATACTTTTGCATTTTAATACAAAATATGTAATGAACTAAATTTTATTTTTATTGCTTTTATGATTGTTTTTTTTGTTATACATAAAAACATTTGTTTAGAGACTTTTCATTCACTTTTATTTTTTTAAGTGCTTTTTTTTTTTTTTTTTTTTTTTTGTATTTTGTTATGTGATGATTATTGAAAAAATTATATTTAAAAAGTATTTTTAGATTTTTAGATTTTTAGATTTTTGTATATATACATATATTAATTAATATATTAACCGATTCACCTCTCAGAGATAAATTCAGGGAAGGCACAAACACAGCTTAACTTGCATTTGAAATTTTTTTCTAACACACAATATTATTTTATACACTCATTATAAAATACAAAATGGTAGACATAGCTACTCAGGGTTTTATTTTTATTTTTGTGTGTACACTTTCTTTTTGAAAAATAAATTTATTCACAATCTGAAAATTTGTTTCTTATTTTTAAATGTTGCATTATTATTTTTTACTATGTTCCATATTCTCTTGAAAGATTATAAAGTAATTATTATTATTATATATATATATATATTTTATTAGTATTAGTATTTGTATTAATTTTTTATCATACTTTATTTTTTTAAATTTTGTTTAAAGAAATTAAAACCTAAGATTTAAAAGAGTAAAAGTTTCATTATTGTATGTTAACACAATGATTATTTCACTCAATGATTATGTTTATTTTTATGTTTTCTGAGTAAGAACATTATTTGTTAAGGAATCCTTAAATGTATAAAGCAATCCCAAAATGCATCATTAACAGTAATGACATAAACTCAAAACCCTTGACCTTTTTTTTAGATTTATGTGTTAATTATTGACAAACACACAGACACACACACACATATTTAAGCATTATTTATCTTCATCAAATAATTTTATTATTTATGACTTGTAGAAAGCAAAAATTATATAAACACCACTATCAATGCTGTTTGTTTTGTTTTTTGTTATTTTTTGTTATTTTTTAATTCCTAAATTTACATTTACTGTATGCAGTGTATGAACAAGTCAGAATCCACCACCAGGATTAGTGTGTAGGTAGATAAATCTGATAAAGTTGACATGCTTGAGGGATTTTAATGTGCTCGACTGTTAAAGGTGTTTGTGTGTGTGTGTGTGTGTTAAAAATAACATTAGTCACATATGAAATTAACAACATTTAAAAAAAAATAAAGCAGAAATAATTCCATTATTTTATTTATAATTTATACATATCTGTTTTTACACCTGTCACATTCATCTCTAAATGAACCTAATTGTAAATTTCACAAACCAAGTTTATATCTGTGTTTATTATATAAAATGCATATGTACAAGCACATAAACTCACACACACAGATACACAGATGCACAATCATATATGTATCAGACATGTATGTATATAATTTATTTTTATTCTCTGGATACTGTATCTGACCTAATAAAACAAGTAACCAGTTTTTCAGTTCAGTAAAAAACGTATTTTCACTTATGATCTAACAAAAGGTGTGTATCGGTTTTCAGGTTGAACTTTAAAATGTTAGATCATTTTATGCATGGCTGATTTCTGGGTCAACTATTTAAATGAGCTAAGGGTGACAATTTATGATGGAAACCAACATGTGTCATTCTGTGGTTAAGTCACTGATCCTGAGTCTAGTATCTTCTGGGTTCAAGTCCTGTTATTACCTGTCTGAAAAAACCCCACTAAATTCTATCTTCTAAACATCTAACATCTGTAATCTCAACCTATAAAGATAACTGGTTGAAAATAAGACAGTGCTTGCAGAGAAAATACAATTTACTATGTGTATCCTTCTAGTTATTATAATTAAGATAAATTAAAATAATTTCATATATACTTTGTGTGACTTTGAACAAATGATAGTGAATTTACTTCAGTTCTCACGACAGCAGGATCATTCCTTGATAAAGTGTTTATTGTAACTGTGTATGGTGATTGCTTGAACTGATTGCTGCGTTATTGGTGGTGTATGACCTCACCTCTCAAATCTGCTCCAGTATACTGCCTCTGTTCCATAATGATTTTTCTGCTTCAGTGGTTATGTCGGACAGACAGAAGATACTGACTCACAAGTGTGTGTGTTGTGTGTATGTGTGTATGTGAATATGTATATATGTATGTTGTGTCTGTGTTCTGAGTGTGTCAGTATAATTTTAATCTGCTGTACTTGAATGATGCATGAATTTCTGTTGGATTTTCTTTTTTTCTTCTGATCATTGTTAAATCACTTTTTGAAAGCACTATATATACATAACTATACGATCACATATAATGCAAGCTGCAATGTTTTGCTATGATATGATAATCATTCCATATTAAAATATTAACAGTAGTAGCAATGATGATGAAGATGATAAATAAATAAATAATAACTACTTCATTGAAGACCACATATGGTATGTGCTCTCCTGTCTATGGGAATGTTGCTAATTAGTAAGAGTGACCCAAAGAACTGGCACTGGATTAACTCGCTCACAATCATCGTTTAATACAAGAAACACATGACGACAAATTATAATCTTTAACAGTAATTAATTTAAACAGACCAAAGTAACAAAACATTTTTTTTCCCCCGTGAAATAATTTTTATCAAGTTCTATGCATAGAATAATAATAATAAAAAAGATTTTTAATTTTTAATTTTCGAGAAATTAGTTGTTTGGATAATAATTTCATTGGTGATTACTTCGTGATTTCCGCAGTTAATATTTTACTTCCGGTTCAGGAGTGTTAAACGTGATAAATGGTACAGATACAAGCGAATCAGAGCGCCTAGCCCATAAACAGTGAGAAATGAAAGATTATTTCATTGTAGTTAGTTTCTAAATACCGTGGTTTCAAACAAAAATGGGAAACCAGCACGGCAGTGGTCACGAAAATGCCGATGTTATTCACCGACGTGGAAGCGGATTTGAAAAGTCAAAACGGCATTCTATGTCATCGAAAGCATACAATGCCTCTTTAATAAAACTTTTTGAGGTAAGTGTAATTATTTTCTTTTTCACTTCGTGAATTAATTGAAAAGAATGAATTGTAAAAATTCAGTTTAACTTACATTCAGGTTTAAAACACTTATTAAACTTTTTAATTGTTTATTTTGCTTTTGTCGTTGGGACAAACACATTTATTATATATATTATTATTATATATATTAACTTTTAGTTATTAAATTTAATTATAGTTTTATTTCGTTTATTTACCACGTTATGATTAACCGATTTTTTCCTGACTTTTCTGTAATAGACTACTTTATTAATACAGAATATTAGTTTATTACCAATATTATTATAATTATGAAGTATGATTCAAAATAATAACAAATAAATAATAAATTCATGGTCTGATATAAATTTTAGTCATTGATATATGTTTAGAGAGTAATTTTTCTTCATGATCTGTGTATCAGAATTAATTTTAAAATGCCTTATTCCTATTTTGTATTTTAAATATCTATAAAAAAAATATCTTAAAGAATTTCTTTATTATTAATTTTGTAAGCATTCATATATCTATTTTCATTTTATAACACTGAGCAAAAATTCAACATTTTCATTATTTTTATTTGTTATGGCAAAATGCTGAACAGATATATAAATTTTAATTTAAAAACAAATATATAAATATATAGTTTTTGGGGGATGTCAGTTTCCAAAAAGAATAATAAATTTACTTTCTGATTCTACCAACATTTACATCAATCATTAAAATTCATTACCTACATACATATTCATCTTCCACTTATGAAACTTTTAACTGCATTTTTTTTTCACTGTTGTTTATTTAGTTGTTTATTATAACTTGTTAGAAGTTATAAAGTACAAACATTTTTGTTTAACTGAACTTTTTATAACATTATTTAAATATCATTATTTTTTAAATAAATTGTGAACAGAAAAAATAAATTTGACTTTTATAATAAAATATTTGCCTTTCATTATTATTAATTAATTTTTTTTTAAATTATTTAAAAAATTTGTTTATATATATATATTATTCCTTTTTTTAATCAGCAGCAATGCGTTATTATTGTTATTACTATTATTCATACACATGCACATTCTTTTCATATGGTAAAAAAGCCAGAGCCTTATTCTGTTTTGTCAACAGTTTCACTCTGAATAAACCAGACTCAGTGTATTGTTACAGTTACGTTAAATTCTGTATGAATATATCTTCACATGCTGTAGTCAACGGCGTGAGTGTAAATAAAGTTCAGTTCAGTTCAGCTGCTGTGTACACTGAGTTGTGAAATCAGCTTGTCAGTGTTTGACTACCTGTTTTTAATGACGTCCTCGTTGACCACCTTCAGACGTAGCTCTCACTGTGAACGATGTTTGAAATTCAGACTTCGCGAGATTTGTAAATAAATCAGCGTGTGACAAACCACAGCAGACAAATACATCACACTTAACTACTTGATAGTGTCGTTGTACTTGACACACTTTCATAAAACACTTTGTTAATTAATTACCAGTGGTTTAGATCATTTCATAATACCTGACACATCTGTAATTAATGATGTGCAGCAAATACTTTATTTTATTAATTACTAGTAGCTTGGATTATATCATAAACAACATTGGCAAATTATAACTTCTAGAATATATTTGACATAGTTTATTAATTATTAGTTGTTTAAATCATATGAGAATGCTTGACAGAATGCCATTTTTTTTAAAATAATTTTTAATGTTTTTTTGGGATCACCTAGACCCTTGACAGAAATATTGAGGTGTGTAGTTTAGATTGCACACATGCACAAGCACTAAATTTTTTTCTAGCATTTTACAAATAAAAATAAAAATTATAATAAACAAATGAAAAATATCTTAAGAAATCTCTCATTTATTACAAATGAAAGAGAACATTTTTGCACTCTCCAACTTTTCACAATGACAGAATTACAGTTTGTTCTCAATTACAGTGTTCATCCATGTGTGACGTGCATATCATGGATGAATAATTTTGTTACAGAGTCATTAAAGATAGGTTTGCTGACTGGGCTTTAAATAACACAGCTGCTATTGTTCTGATTAATCAGTTGTTAAATGTTTGTCTCATTTTATGTTTCAAATTACTTGCAGTTTTATATTTATTTATTTGTAACAAATATACGTACTCCATTCCACACCACAGAAAAAAAGGAAAGAAAGGGAAAAAAGCAACAAAAAACAAACAAATTATTCTATAACAATCAACAGTAATTGAGAAGAAAAAAAATCTTATAGTTAGTATTGTTTACATACCTTTCATTTTTCCTTGTAATTTGTCCTTGAGCAATTTTTAGTTCAGTTAATCCATAGATGTGTAAAAATAACTTACTTCTAAATACTATGCCAGTTATCAACCTTTTATCAACTTTGTTATCATCATTTATTTATTTATTTTATTGGAGCATATGAGTGAAAATTTATTATTATTTTAATTTTAAATGGTTTCAACACACACATACACACATACATATAGATATATAAATGCATATATAGGTTTCATATTCATTGTTTTTATTTTTGAAGATAATGTTTAATTCTGTTTTTCAGAAAATTGAAATCACCTCTGATGCTGGCAATTCTCATCCTGGAGAGCTTTCACAAACAACTTTTGAGGTATGTCTGTGTGTCTGTCTGTGACTGTGTCTGTGTTTATGTTTGTTGGTGGGAGTGTGTGGGAGGACAGGTGATATATGTTAAAATTTACACAGCTATGATGAATTTATGCATATAATTTGTTTTTAATTTGTATAAGTGTTTTCTGATGTACATTCGGATCACAGTTAATGTTTTAATTAACAGTGTATGGATGTTTTTACTGTTATGACAGTGTATGTTTTCACTGTTATGATGACAGTGTATGTTTTTACTGTTAAGATGACAATGTATATTTTACTGTTGGGAATGACAGTGTATCTTTTTACTGTTAAGATGACAATGTATATTTTACTGTTGGGAATGACAGTGTATCTTTTTACTGTTAAGATGACAATGTATATTTTACTGTTGGGAATGACAGTGTATCTTTTTACATTTCTGAAATAATAGTACACTAACAAAGGCTGACAGGTAAGAGATACTTACCTGCACTGTGTTGCTAATCTGGAATTACCACTGAAAGTAATGAGGAAATGTAATCACAGCTCTTCTTTACATCTTGTCTTGTATTGATACATATGTTTATATCAGAGATATTAGGAAAGATAAAACAGGAGAGATTTGTGCATGCGTGTGAGAGAGAACTGCAAGTGTTATTAAAAAGAAAAAGAAAATTAAAGACACGGAAATATATATATTTTTTAAAATACAACAGTGAAAGTTTCAAAGAGAAATATGCTAAATACAAATCTGAAAGTCTAAACTGTGAAGAGAATTATGGATAATAAAATATTTATCTGTTTGTTTTTAATAATCGGAGCAGAGAAAAGAAAAAAATCTGAGAAAAAAAAACAAATAAAAAATTGTTCCTTTTCTACACCCCATGGTGATAGCTTTTTATTTTATAGCCTTAATATAGTGAAAATATCAGGGATAGTTTGCCACATACAAATCTGTATAAATTGCTGAGTAATGCAGCATAATTTTTTTTTTTTTTCCCTTCTCTCTCCAGCTCTGCTTGTTTGAGAAAACACATTACATACTTAGAGCAAGTTAATTCTGTTCATGTATGTATGATCAGTGACAGCTGCAGGTTCTTGATGAATCACTAGTTCCACAGAGTCCAAGGGTCTTGATAATATGATGTGTAAATAAATATTTAATTGCAAATATTTGTGTTCCACTGGTTATCTGTTTTTTTTTTTTTTTTTTTTTTAAAGATATAATCATTACATTTTCATTTCATAGATAATAAAATGTTATAATTATGCACATCATGACCTTGTATAATATAAATATTTATCAGCAGAAAAGAGTGAATGTCATTAGATACAGTGAATAACATTTTGTATCTTCAGTTAATAAAACCAGAACAATCTGTTATAATAATACTTATTATTTTTTTAAATTATTATATTTTAAAGATAGTTTCTTGAGAAACAGAAATGTAATGACAAAAACGGAATAATGACATTCACAGGTAGAAGAGTGAAAGTTAATCAGTGTAGTGGTTTGACATTTAGTGCCTGATAATGTAAAATTAATCTTGTAATGATGTTGTTAAGCAGACTTTACAGTACTACTGCGTGGTTGATGTTGACAACAAGCTTTGTTTTTATCAGTGCTAATGTTCACGATAAGTACTTTCTTTTCTTACCCTGTCACTGCTGATGTATTGGACATGGAGTTCACAAAGTAGTTTATATAATCTGGACAATGTACGGATAATGTTTTTTAATAATGACACACTGCACAGAGAAAAGTTCAACATCTGAGTCACTGTTAAACCAAATGATAAATACAGTGTGTACAGTGTGTGTGTGTGTGTATATATATATATATATATATATATAAAATATGTAAACTCAACTGTTAGTTTAAAATAAAAATAATTAAAAAAAAGAAATAATTTAAATAATAAAAATAATAATAATAATAATAATAATAATAATAATAATAATAATAATAACAACAACAATAAGAACAATAATAAAAATAATAATAATACTAATATCTATAAGTATACCAAACATAATTTTATCTAGTTTTCCTGTCTGCAGGAAGGCACAGTCTTTCTTGCTGTTAATTGGTCAGAGTTGTCCACAGTACATATAGAGTACATATACTGAAATAAATATTGATAATTAACTGATCGGTGTTTCTGTTTCTTTGCAGAATGTCTTCCATGGTCCACTGCACCAGTTTGGTAGACTGATGTACAGACAGATGCTGAACGGAAATTCAAATCGCGACCGGATCACTCGTGAACAGTTTGTCAAGGCTGGAAAAGAAATCCTCAAAAAGTTTGATGAATCTGACCAGCAGAAATATTATTTCAAACTGTTTGCTGCAGGCAAAGATGCTCTAACAAAAGATGGTGAGTTAGAAATCATGTGTTAAGACCACTTATGTGTTCATCAGAAATTGTATGTAAAAAAGTTTCTGTTTTCTTTATAAATTCTTTGTAAAATGTTTCTAGTTTCTTTAAAAAAATTTGTTAAAAGTTAATGTATTTTTAAAAAATTGTATGTAAATAAATTTCTGTATTTTTTTAAAATTGTATAAAAAAAAGTTTCTACATTGATTATAAATTGTATGTAACAAATTCACATATCTTTACGTTGTTCATTTCTGGAGAACCACATCTGAAATTTGTCAGTTTTTTTTTTTCTTCTAAAACTACTTATGTCTTTGTTGCATTTTTAAATTTTTCACTGAAATCCACATCTATAATTAGAGATTTTCACTTTTTCATATATGGCATAATTATCTGTAAGATGAATTATAATTATTATATAAACTTTTGAGAACATGTTTATATATATTTTTATTTATTTATTGCTGTCAGATGCTCTGTCTAACTTTTTAATGATTTTTGTAGACGCTCTGTTGATGATTCAGATAGCCTATGCTCTCACTCTTTCTGCTTCCAAGTTCCCATATTCCAAAACTGACCGTGATGATAAAGCCTTTACAGCGATGGTCACAAGCATGGTAGGTGATCTAAAACATTGAATGTTGTATGGCAGATAGTATAAAATGTGTATTGCTTTAGCAACAAACATGCTCATTGGGCTAAAACATATAATGTATGGCAGATAGTATTAAATGTTTATTGCTATAGTAACACACATGTCAAGAGGTTTAAATTGATTATATTAAATAATCACATGAAAAATTGCATGGATTTGTCTTTATTAATCATTTAATGTTGAAAACATTTTAGTTCTTAAGCTATAAGAAAAGATAAATATTATAAAGTTAATAGATTATCTGTCTAAAATTGTGTAGAATAATAAATTAGTAATGAATTTTCTATTTAAACTTGTATTTTTGTCAGTTTAGGATAGCATAATGAGTTAGTAATAAATTATTTAAACTTGTGTTTGTCAGTTTGGGATAGAGGAAGAGCTGCACTATGATGCGTTTGTGTCGTGGTTGAAGTGGAATTGTCCTCACATGTTCTGTGGTGTGCACAACTGGGTCTACCTCATCCTCACTGGCTCCACGCTGCCTTCTGAACTGGTAACAAACAAACACACAAACAAACAAACAAACAAACAAACATACATAAACACACACACACACAAACAAACAAATAAATTAATTAGAAATCTGGCTATTAAGAAAATCTTTCCAATTGTGAATTTTAAAGAAGATTGCAAAACAGAATTAAATAAAATCACAGGAAAAACACTTCTGTTTAAAATTAACAACTTAACAAGTAGATACAAACAATATCAAGTGTCGTGAGCATTTGTGTGTATCTTTGCTGTTGATTTTATTTCAGGAAACGGCTCCTGTGCCTCAGCTGGAAGGTTTTGTTGACGGCAGGTATTCTCTGTCAATGGGGATGTTGTGGGCGATGTCAGCGACGCTGCCTGCAGCCTATACCCACAGTCAGACGGCAGAAGCACCCACCAACAACCCACTCATCAACTCCTATCACCTGATCATGAAACTGGTGAGTTTAAACACTGTTTACCCATTCAGGGTTTGAATTTTCTAATCTACACCAATCCATTCATCCAAACATCAGTAATTTTTTTTCTAATTATTTCTTTCTCTCTTTCTGTCTCTCTCACAGAATTTATCTTTAATAATGAGAGATAAACTAAAATATTTTAAATTATTTTTTTAAGATTTTAAACATTTTCTAACAATTAATGTTCTACAAATAATAATAAATGAGAGATAATCTTGTTGGTTATTCTCAAAGTATTTTTTATTTTTTCTCTCCAGGCGCGATTGTCTCGTTGTCAGAGTTGGACCATTTTGTACAGCAGCAGCGACCATGGCCTCTCCATGAACAGGTAACGGATTTTTATTTATTTTTTACTTTAGTACTCTGTATTCATATTTAAAAAAAAAAAAACATTACTTGTATTTATTTCATTTGTAACTGAATTTACAAACATCTGATTTTCTTTTAACAAACACACGTCACATTTAAAACTGAAGGTTAGATTTTATTTTAGTGTTTATCCTGGATCTAGTCAATTTTTTTTTTAGTTTCTCATTTCTTTCAGTTTTGTAATCTCTGTTAGAATGTCTCTTTTTCATGATTTCAATTTCTGTGTGTGAGGTGTTCTTTTTAGCATTTTTAATTATTATATGTACATTTTTATTTCATTTATTTTTATTTTTTATTTTTTTAATGAAGATTTTTAATACTTTTAGATACGTATATTTAAAATGTGTTTTCATTATAACAGATTTTTAATAGTTTTAGTTACATATTTAAAATGTTTTTCAATAACATTTTTTCATTAAAAATTTGTTTTCATTAAAACAGATTTTTAATAGTTTTAGTTATGTATGTTTTAAATATGTTTTCATTATAACAGATTTTTAATAGTTTTAGTTATGTATGTTTTAAATTTGTTTTTATTATAACAGATTTTTAATAGTTTTAGTTATATATGTTTTAAATTTGTTTTTATTATGACAGATTTTCACACCATGTGACATCCTACCATGGACCCACCATCATGTTGGTGTTATTCGAAGGAAGAAACTTGTACTGTATAGCTAACGACACAGGCTGGAGGTAGAAGATAGATTTTTTATCAAGTTTCTCAGTGTTTTGTATTACAATGTCTAATATGAATATTAACATATTTGTAATATGATTTTTGTAATTTACACAACAAACTGCAAATTGTAAAACATTGAAAAGTTTAATATTTAATTTTTTTAATGTTTTATTTTTTTAATTTTTATATTTAATTTTTTTCCTATATATCCTATAAGCCATATGTCCTGCTTCAGTGATACACCTTTTGGGTCATATAAACCTTTGCCATATTATCTTTCTGATTTTCAAAATTTATGTGACCCCCAAAAATGTTGGAAAAGTGATTGCTGTAAAAGCATTGTGTACAATCATACCATGTATCTTCACTGAAAAATGTTTGATTTATTTGGTCATTTATGATAACTTTTTTATAGGTGTATAAAATAACAAACTCAAATCCTCAATAACATTTAATATCAAAGCTTAACTGTCAACTCTTAATGCCACTGTAGTGTAAGAAACTGTCAGAAAAAATGTTTTGAGTTAAAACTGTGTTGAAAACTTGTTGTCTTTACCTTGCTTCACAGGGAAGGACCAGACAAGTATGGTGGAAAAGAATGCATGCTTCTCCAGATTTCTCCTGTGTACAGAGTGATTCAGTGTGAGTAAACAGTGTTTAACTTTCTCTCTTTAAAATATTCTATTTTGACATAATGAAGAATTTTAAATCATTCTCTATTTGTTCGAATTTCGTTTTGTTTGGAGTGCATGTATGTAGGTATACGTGAGTCCATGTTTTTTAAAAATGCGAATATCTTTTTTTTTTTTTTCATTATTTCTTTACTTGTATAACTTAATTTTTTTTTTTTTTCATTATTTCTTTACTTGTATAACTTAATTTTTTTTTTTTTCATTATTTCTCTACTTGTATAACCATAATTTTTTTTTTTTTTTTCATTATTTCTACATCACAGCTGGTGAATCAATGATCCTGTGGAATGAACTAGCTCGAGGGGTACCTCAGGGTATCCAGATTGGGAAAAGCGGCTCCTCTGTGGTTCTGCACATACCACATGAGTTTGACACAGTGTCTCACTATGGGGTGGAATGTCAGCTACACAAAGTGGAGGTGATTTTTTTATTTTTTAATTTTTTTTTTGTCTGGATTCAAACTTAGAAGAGGCATTTCTGATTAAGGAATATTCTCACTGAATAAATCAGAATTTAGCAACAGCCAGCTCAGAATTACATTAGTTGTTGTATATTAGTTAAATGATAATCAGAATCAGAAAAGGCTTGAAACACATTGTAATTTGTGTGTGCATGTGTGTGTGTGTGTGTGTGTAGAATTAATGCAAACATAAATTTTCATAATTTCATATTAAGTGTGAACTACCTACATTTAGATGTATTAATGTCACTGTGTATGCACACACACACACACACACACACACACACACACACACACTTTAATTACAGTATTGTGTATTGATATGTGAATTAATAATTCAAGTTATGTGTTTGTGTGTGTGTATTACAGGTGTGGGGATGTGGAGGAGCCAATGCTGTTGAAGCACAGATGATGCAGAAACAGTGGGAGGCAAAAGACATACAGAGATGTGCTCAGAGAAAAGTAACTTTACACACTTCTATATAAACCCAGTTAATGTTTTATATAAACACAGTTACACTTTAATAAAAACATAACACCACAGTTACATCTTTGTTATACCATTTTATAAAACATAGAACACAGTTACACTTTTATTTAAACACAGTTACACTTTTATATAAACATAGTTACCGTTTTATATAAACATAGTTACACTTTTATATAAACACTGTTACACTTTAATAAAAACATAGTTACACTTTAATATAACACAGCTACATCTTTGTATATAACAGTTACACATTTATGTAAATAGTTTTATATAAACATAGTTACACTTTTATATAAACACACATAACAGTTACACACTTTTTATATAAACACAGATACACTTTTATATAAACACAGATACACTTTTATATAAACACAGTTATATAAACACAGTTTATATAAACACAGTTACATATTTTTATGTAAACAGTTACATTTTTTATATAAACTTTTACACACTTTTATATAAACACAGGCATACTTTTATATAAAATTACACCTTTATATAAACAGAAACATTTTTATATAAACAGTTACACACTTTTACATAAACACAGTTACACTTGTATATAAACATAGACTGTTGTGTATTAACTATTACACACATATGTAAATATGTGTCTACACTCATATTTATGTCATTACACAAAGACATGCTTCATGTATACAAATATTAATATTCTTTTACATCTGTACTTCTTTCTACATACATACTCATTAAATTGGAATATCTTAGATTACGTTTTGTGATACAGTTTTTAAATAACAAAAAACCCACGCATGTTCCACATAGATTAATACTGATCACTTTGTTAGTTTAATTTAAAATGTTTAAAAAGTTAAATTTTTTGTGTGTGTATTTTTTATTTTTCTAGCTCCACGTTGAAACAGGAGACTGGAATGAGAACCCAGACAAACAAATACTGGAGTGGGGTGGAATCAAGGGAGGTCACTCTTACCAACGGGAATAAATTCAGGGAAAGTTACAGCAGTGAAACAAGTTCAAAATTGTTTTTCTGAGCCTTTATTTGCTGGACATTATGATTTTTTTTTTTTTTTTTTTTTTTTTTTTTTTGTGACAACAAAAAGATGGGAGAGTTTGAGAATTGAAAACTATTTTCTCAACAACATATTCTTATTTCACTTACAGCACAGATTGGCTGAACACTCGCTTGCTTGCTTATGTGATTTTAATAATATCTATCACAAAACTGATATACAAAAAAGGTAGATCAGTTTGTTAATGGGGGTAATTCCATTTTGTATTTAAATTTTATTTTTGGATGTATTTTTTGGTCACCATATAATTTTTTTTTTTTTTTGGTGCCTTGTTACTTTGCATTTCATACATTTAACGATTTGTGAGTTAAAATGCATTTTCATTGTTTTTATTATTCATAATTCCATTTTTCCATTTGGACAATAATTTTTATATAGATCACAAAATGTATTCTGCTTGTATTTTATCAAAGCTATCAAAAATATTACTTCTTAAAACTTAGAAATATGCTTTAAATTAGTAAAAACAAAATAAAAATAATAATAATGGTAACAATTTCTTTTTCTATTTTTTATTTTGTTATTTTTATTTTTAGAGTTCAGCTTTATTAAATAAATATGTATAAAAATAATAAGAAGAATAATATAAATAGATAAAAATAATTTGAGAAAAGAAGCATACAATGTAATTATATGTGGTACATTTTTTATTTGAAGTAGTTCAAATACAATTTGTTCATCAGTGACAAAGTAGAATCTTCCTGTAATTTATTTTTTAAATCAAAATAGAAAAACAACTGTCAGTTTACGTGCAAAAAAATAAAATTCTGTTTGATTAGGATAAACATAATAAAAAAAATTTGGTTATACAGCTTGAAAAATACACATGAATTCAGTGGGTAGATTTTTACACAGAGTAAAAGAATATATATTTATAGTTCTGTCATTTGAATCACTTGAATTTTAAAAATATTTGTTAAAATAGCACAAAAAAAATGTAGATACAAGTATGTGAAAATTTAACTAATTTTGATTTCATACTATATATTAATCATGTTTTGTATTCATTCACTGCTTGAACAATATGTGCTGGCTTCATTAATTTTTGTGTCAACCTTTTTTTTTTCTTCAGATAGGTCTTCACCTTTTTCTCTTTTCTTTCTCTCTCACTTTTAAAAAAAAATTATTATTATTTTATAAACATATTGTACATCACTTACGTTTTTTTTTGTTTGTTTTTTTTGAAAAATTAATATTCTGAATTAACATTTTTGTTTTTTGCACCTTTCATTTGTTTTTGTTTTTTTATTTTTTTTTTTTTTTGTTTTTGTTTTTGTATTTGTTTTTGTGGTTTTTTTTACAAAACATTCTGAATCTCTAGTCCTGTCTAATTAGAAACTGCTATTGTCTCATAATTTTTGCCATTTTTCTTTTCTCACTGTTATATATCCTGCATCTTTATGTTTTTATCTTTTTTCAACCATTACTAACCTTGTTTTTAAATAAGCAGACTTAGAGTGTCATCTCCTACTGTGTGACTGAATGACACAGTTCAGAACTGACTTCATCCAGCAAGCAGAGTTCTGAACTTTCAACAGCTAGGAGGAGTATTGGCTGCAGTTCTGAAACAAACTGAATAGTATAAGAAAACATTTGATCTGAAGAGAGATGTATATGAAAGATTGTCTAGTTGAATATATTCATACCAATTTGTTCAGACTATTGTGTGGGCTGACACAGTCTGGTGTTGCAGATATTCATACTAAGCAGTGTACAGTTACATACAAGAGTGGATTATAATCCTCTGCATATCTTGCTGATCAGTGAATAGTAGACAGTTTTGTAGGTGCATTTCTTTCTAGTCTGTGTTAATCCGCTAGATGTAACCGTAGTAACAAAAATAATTAATTTGGCTTTTTAATTAGACATTGCTGAATTGTTTACTATTCAGTCAAAATGTAGGATAATTCTGCATAATTTTGCAGATGTTTTGTTACCTGAACAGTGATTTGCTCATTATAAATAAACTGAATGAAAAATGAATTTTACACATGCTTTGTTGATTGCTTTGTGTTACTTTAATTTGTATATATTAGAACTTAGAGATGTGTATGTTACATAATCGAAATTACAAAATATACTGGTATGCTGGGTCATAGAAATTAAAATGAATTTATTTTATTTTTGTTTTTCCATTTTAAAACAGAACTAACTGAACACATCAAAGGTGTATTTCTTTAATTGTCTTCCATAATTTAATATCTGCTGCTAATTAAAAAAATTTCTGTAATTGATTTTGCTGATTTGTAAACAGTAGAACATGCTGTTGTTCTGATTTTATATCAAAAACTTGTAATGTTAAACTATATAATTTAGTTTTCTTTTATCTGTTTTGCATATCTTTGTATATATTTTACTTTCTTTTCAAAAGTTAAATCAGTTTTTAAAATGGATGCTTTGATCTGAATGTTTTTTTTTTATTTTTTTTTTTTGGTAAAAGAATTTGTTATATTTTCAAAATATCAAATTTGCAATTTGAAATATTTTTTTAATTTTCAGAATTGACACATAATAAAAATAGTACTGCCTTATTATCTTGTAACTGTCTTTCAGACAATTCTTGTGCTACACAACAAATGTAACAGTTTCAGCTGTTAGTGTAACACAACACTGAATGTGTAATAATTGTTACATTCTGACTGGTAACATAACAGATGCAATGGAAGAGTTTACTGTTGGATTAGTTCATGTTATATATGATGTACTTATTACTACAGCTGTAATTAATATCAGATTAAAGATGTAAGTAATTATTATTTTTGTATTTATTTCAAATGTAACCACATGTTTTAAACCCTTTTTTTTATTAATTTTTTTAATTGAGAATTTAACTTTTCATATTCAGATTTTGTATAACATTTTAAAAAAATAAACTTCCCTGTTTAGGTCGATTACATGTTTAGTTGATGACATTATCTTGGATAAATGAAAATATTTGGATGAATTCATGTTTTGTGAATGAAAAGTTTTATTCAAATTTTGGGGGTTTTTTTGGTTTTGGTTTTTGTGACTTAACATTTCTTTTACAGATTTATGAATAAAATCTTTCTGATAGTGTGAATTTGCTGAATAAGTGACCTGAATAATCTTTTGTGATAATTTCAAACTTTGTGATTTAATAAAAAAAAATTATTCAGATGATTAGAAATATTCCTACATAAAGAAATAAAAGTATACTGACAATATGTGAATCAGTATGAATAAATTCATATTCAATTTAGTACAAAAACATTCCTTATTCAGGTGAATTTAACTTTGATCAGTGAGCATCTCCTACTGTTAGTTTGTATTGTTAGTTTGTACATTATAATCTAATGGAAATATTCAGAAGTAAAATTATTTGTGGTATTCAGGTTTTCCGTATTTCAGTTACATATCACTTGATAGTTTGGGTTTCTTTTGGTTCTTTTTTTTTTTTTTTTTTGTAATTTTGCATTTATGTTATACTTGAAAATACTGCCCAGCTTCTTTCATTATAATCAAGCACAAATTGATTAAATTTTTATACGTTTATTTTAATTTTCTTTCTTTCCTTTGGTAATGGTGTTTCTTGCCTTCTGCAAATTCTGAGTAGAAACATTTTCTTGTTTCTGTACAAGTTTTCTTCTTTGTAACTAATAAACAGAGTTAATTACTTTTTTTAATTTATTAATTACTGGTATGACTTTTGTAATTTAAAAAAAAAAAAAAAAAAAAAAAAAATGTATAGTCAGGTAACATTCATTATTTTCTTTCTTTTTATTTCCATGTTTTTTTAAATATATATTTTTTAATTACATATATATTCATTTAAATATAATTCAGGTGTTGATTTCTGAAAAGGAGGGAATGTTAAGGTCCTGAAAAAAAAAAAAAAAAAAAAAAAAAAAAAAAGCTATCAACTGGATTACTAGAATTTATTACTTCTCATGACTAGGTATTTTAAACAAACACAAATAAATATTAAAATATATATTGTAGAGTTTAGAATATTTAATACTAAAGAAGAAAAAGATTGGAACTGGAAATGTTTGAGGCTTTCAGCAGTTTGGACAGTTATATCCAAAGTTTTTCATACATGCTATATGATGAAACTTCAACATAAGTGTTGTATCTTGTTAAATGTATACATGTGTTTTAGTGGGGTGGTTTCAACAGGGTAAAATGTATTGATATTTGGTAGTGGTAAAATGTATTTATTTCCTTTTTTTTCAAATTTTTAATTATATATTTATTTCATGTTCTTAAATAAAAAAAAAAAAGTAAATGAATATGCAAAAATTCACTTTATGTAACATTTTAATAAGCAGAAGAGATGTTTTAAAAGTGTTTGTGTTTTTCAGTATAAAGTGATGATCAAGTTAAGTGATAAACAGATGTGATACAACAGGTATTGATTTTATGTTTTGACTTACCAGTGTTTACAAAGGACTAGTAGATAGTTCAAATTTTTATTTAAATATTTTTTATTATTTTGTTATTTAATGTTGAGTAATAAACTGTTTCACAAAAGCATATCTACACTAGTGTGCCTCTTTATAACCTTTTTTTATAACTTTATTATTTATTATTATCATTAATACATTTTATTTATTTATTTATTCTTCTGTCACATACAGGAAATGTTTTCTTGATTTTGTGAGTTTGCTTTATATATATTTTATTATTATTATTATTATTGTTAGTATTTTTAATTTTTTTGTTAATGTTTTTTTTTTTTTTTTTGTTTTTTTCTTTTCTTTTTGTTTTTGTTGTTAATTTAAAGATATTGTTTCCTTGGCTTTATTTGTAGATGAAGGCATAATAACAGTGAATTGATAATAATGATATATACACTTTTGTTCAGTAGTATGTTTACATAGAAAACTCATTTCTGTACTGTGTGATCTTGTTTACAGTTGTTGAACACCAATCAATATGTTCTTGTCTGAAATATTCAAAAATAATATTTGATTTATTAAAACAATTCTTGCAGTGAACTTTGTTCTTGAATTTTATTTTTTATCTATCTAATCTTGTCTAACTACCTACCTATTTTGTATTTTATCTCTGGAACAGTGTGTGTGTCTGTAAAATGTGTATGATGCATGTATGTAGTGTTTGTATGGTATGGTGTGTCATTTGTGTGTGTGTGTGTGTGTGTGTGTGTGTGTGTGTGTGTGTGTGTGTAATATGTGTAGTTCCATGAATGTGTGTTTGATGTATATAGATACATTTGTGTTTGTATGTGTGTGTGTGTGTGTGTGTGTGTGTGTGTGTGTGTGTGTGTGTGTATTAGGTTTGTATGTATAGAGATATATATGTAGCTACATCAATGTAAATTGTGTGTGTATGTCCATATAATTTGTGTGCATATGTGTAATACATATGGAAACATGAACATAATCTGTGTAGGTATTAAAATGTACATCAGTTTAGCTAATTATCTATGTTGTAGTGTTTTCATCATTCAGTATTACAAGTATAAACTCACTGTATCTGTCTAGTTCCTGTTCTGACTAGTACTCTGTTATTAGGGTTTGGTATATGTGCACCTGTTTGTTGGGTAACAACAGGTAGGATGCTGATGCTGTATACAGAAAGTTTCTGACTGGCATTTTTTGTGTTTCCTGTCTTACACAATAATGTCACTGACATAACCTATTAATAAACAAACATGCTGAATTATTATTTCGTTCTTGATTATGTATTTTTATTTTGATAAATTCTGATTCCTTGTCAGATCCTGAATAAATCTGAAGACAGGCACTGTGAAAGAATGTCATCTTTTACATCACCATTTTATCATTTCTCAATTTGATTAGAATTGTTTTAAATGAAGATTGCATACGCAACAAAATATCTTCTCATGTCACAAGAACAACAATAATAATTGTCGTTTTATAGCTATGTGTATACCAAGGATGATGATGATGTATGTGTTTTCAAGGCCAAATCAAATATCTTTGCTGGTAACTATACCATGAAAAATATTTTTTAAAACGTTATTAGAACGAAAAAAAAACATGTTGTTATTATTTCTTAATACCAAACGATTTTCTGTCAACAGCATATAATACTATGTATCAATATACCAAACTTGTCTTACAAATTCAGTTCAGCCAGTTTCGTTATTACAGAGATAAACCGATGTATAATTCCGCGTTTATTTTGATTAAGACTCAGAATCGAATTTCTGACAGATTAAACGCCAATGCCATAAAGATTTCATAGATGATTCTTATATGTCTACTTATTTATTAATTGTGAGTGTTCTTTAGGATAATAGCATTTAAGAAATATGTCAGATGTACGCATGTCATGCCGGAAGCTCTATGAGTTTCAATGAACATGGCCGATTACGACTCACGAGGGTACAGTAAACATTATTAGTTCAGAACGTAGCAGTAGTACTGGAATTTATGTGTATTACACTTTGTTGAATGTAGTAAACTTTTGTGTTTCGTATTCATACTTTAAATTAATGCATTTAGTTGAAGATTAATCTTTTGAAAACATGTGCGTGCCGAGTCCATTCTAATTTCGTTTTGATCAAACATTCACATGTTGATGCTGCATGTTCATTATCACGTTCGCGGCGTTTTTAAAAAAAAATAAACATTTAAAAATAATTCTGCTATAATTTTAATTATTTGCCTTATCGATATTTTGCTAGTAGAGTCCTTCGAGGATTATACGTCATTAACAGTGATTAGGTCAACTTGTTCTCCGTCTTATTATTCTTAGATATTTAATCGTATTCAAAGTTCAGATACTGAAAGTAGAAGTTACATCTGTATAATTTGTAAAATATTAATTTAGGTTATTAGCACTAGCGAATAATAAAATTCATGGATTTAATTTTAGATTATGGTCTGTAGTATTTATATTTTAACTTTAGTCTGCTTTCAGTTTTGTACTTTTATTTTACTTTGTTATCTAAGAGTTGCAAGCGAGTGGTTACAGCTGCAGCTTCATCGACTGCAAGAAAATTATAATTTTATGCGATTTATGTCTGTCAGTTTTCATGTAAAATGCATTCAAAATTGAGGTTAAAGATTTATTTATAGCTTTATTTTTGTTTTGTTACACATGCAAATTTAATTACAGAATTGTTGTATGTGTATAATTTACATTAATAAGTCAAACTACATAGATATGACTGGTAAATATTTCTAAATAAATTAGCTGTTTGTGCTTATCAGTATGTGTAGGTGGTTTTTATATTTTGAATTCAACTTGTGTTTTCATTTTTCTATTTCTTTTTTTAGAGATGATGGATATAACCAGAGAAGTTATGGTGGCGGTTACGACCGAGGTTATGGTGATAGGGGGCAGGGTAGTTATGGCAGAGGGGGAGGAGGAAGAGGACAGAAACAAATGCCAACAGAACCACCGTACACGATATACATCGGTAACCTGCCACATGGAGTCGTGCAGGGAGATTTAGAAATCATTTTTAAAGATTTAAAAGTAAGTATTTTATACATGTACTTTGATAAATGGTCTTTTAAATAATTAAATAGTTTTATGTAATGACTTCATAAATCAGAAATTAAATTTATAAAAATTCTAGTTAGGTGTTACTGTGAGATCTATAATGAAATAGAGGTTTGTTTGCCATAAGAATGAAAATGCAGCAGTGTTTTCTATTAAAAGGGCTGGAATAATGAAGAAAATGCATAAAAACAATTACACTGTTTCAGGACTGGTTAGAAATCAGTAGATTTTGTCCAGGGACACTTATTAATGATATTTCTCACATCAGCACAGATACGAGTAAAGTTTATATTGATTACAAATACAGCTAAAACTAAAATGAAATATTTGAAAAGATTTTTGTTTTAATTTTTTCCACATTCTGTATGTAGTATTCTCATGTTTCCAGAGATTAATATTTTTTCAAATCTTTAATATGCTACGTGAAAATCATTTCCTGACAACATAGAGAAACTGTTTTCTTCATTTGTGAGTTTGTTTTGTATTTTCTCACAGGTAAGAAGCGTTCGTCTTGTAAGAGATAAAGAAACTGACAGATTTAAAGGTAATTAACAAATGTTAAATAACTTGTCCAGTGGTGTGTAGAATTCCAGATTTCTACTGATGTCTGCATGTTACTAGCTGTGTAAATTGATACCAGATTACTTCACTAACACACTGACATGTATCACTGGCTCTAACACACTAGGTCAGACAATGACGACTTCATCAGAAAGTCTAAAATGCTAAAATCTTCATCAGTCTGAGAAGAATGTTTTTTATTTTAACATTTTTTTTTTATGTCTGATTTACAGTTTACTTAACTGAATTCACTGACAGTAAGCTAGGAAATAGAGAAATATAACTAATAGTGAAAAATAATAAATTTAGCTACAGCTCTTTTGTTGCTTAAGTTTATTAAACTGGAGTAGAGTTTTAGCAGTTATTAACAGAATAAATAATATTTTTTGTTTCAGGTTTCGCTTATGTTGAGTTTGATGACATTGAATCCCTGAAAGAAGCACTCACGTATGATGGAGCGGTGAGTACATATTTAATGTTTCTGTTACAATGCATCAGACCACAATCAGACATGGCCGTTTCTCTTTACTCTGTTTTCAGGAAAACATTTTGTTAATAGTAATATAAAAGAAACCCTGGACAGATGTAAAGTTCAGTCATGAAGAGAAAGAAGAAAATCAGTCTGTTACACATTCGTGTTTTGTTAACAACATCAAACAAATATGGAGGCAACTTACAGACTTTTTTTTATCTTGTTTAGTTATCAGTGGTTGAATCTGAGAAAAACAAGACCTCTTTGTTGATATCACAGTGGTTATATTTCAAATTCCTTTTGTAAATAATTTGTTTTAATATTTACTTACTACTTATTAATTTTAATTAGAAAGACCTTTGAACAGTTTCTCCAAACCAAAAATGTAAATGTATTTGTTGTATGGTATGTTTCAAAAAATAATAGTACATATTATTAACAAAATGTTTTATATATTGAATTTTTAAAAATTATTTTCTTATTTTATTTTTTTTTTTTTTTTTTTTTTTTTTTTTTTTTTTTTTTTAATGATGAAGATTTTGCCAAGATATCTCTCCAAAAGAATTAATGTTTTATTTTCCTTTATAGCTTTTAATTTTATATTTATCTAACACATTATCGTAAGTTAATTAAAACTTAGTTGCAATTATTGTTATTATTTTATATTTATTTTTTGAAAGTTACTGTTTTATTTGGTTTTTGTTAATCTTTTGTATTGGGCTTCATTTGGTATCTCTTTAACTATTCCCACTTAATCAAGGAGTTTTCTAACAATTATTTCATTCAGTCTTTTTCTATACAACTGATATACAGTATGGTGTCATTTTAATCCAGGTTTGCCTGCAATTAAATAGAATTATAAAGTAGTTTGTCTCAAGGACAGAATATATTTATTTTCTGGTGGAAGTTCCATGACAGAATTGTGTTTGTAAGTTTTGCTAGAGTTAAATATTTCTTTCGGAATATCCAATGTTCTTGGACTTAAATCAAATAATTTAAAAAAAAATCTGAACTTAATATATTTCTTTTAAATTCCATATATAATATTTATTTATTTATTTATTTATTAAATAAAATATTTCTTTCAGTATAAAATATTTTTTTTTTTTTTTAAATGTTTTTTTAATTCTTTTAAATTTATTTATTTGTTAAATAATTTTTTTTTTTTTATTTTTAATTTTATACACCAAGTAATGGAACTATTTAGACATGAGATTTTAATATCTACTGTTTGTAATTTTGATTTTAACATGTAGTAAATAATTAATGAAAATCATTTACAAATGTTCTTCTGTCTAGTTACAGTTCATTATGTTTACTGGCTATGTGTTAATTAAAACATGTTTGTCGTAACAATATTGAAAAAATATCTGACTAAATTTTTATTTTTTATATTTTGTTTTTATTTATTTTATTTATTTTTACCAGTGGATTTGTTGCTGAATGAAAAATCTAAAAAAAAAATAAAAAAAAAAATTAATTAATTTCTGAGTTACAGTTGGCATTTTCAGTTTTCATTTACTTGTAACCACTTGATAAGTTCAGAACAGATAGCATTTGAGTTATGTTTTTCATAATCATATATCATTTAATTTTAATATTGATACTGACTTACCTTTTGATTTTACTATATATTTACCCATAAATACATTAAAAAAAATATATATATATATTTTTTAGTTGTTTGAAGATCGAAATCTCAGAGTGGATGTAGCAGAAGGAAGACAGAACAATAAAGGTAATAACTCACACTCTGTTTCTGTGTTTGTCTCTCTCACTTACATTTTCTCTTTCTCTTTCTTTCAGTCTCTGTGCATGTTTTCAATTATTTCATTCCTGTCTAACATTGTCACAAATGTTGTAACAAAAGTTTTAATACATTACCATAATAATAATTAGAAAGACCCACAACATATTATGAGAAATTAAAAAATTGTCATATATTTATATTTTGCCCAGATTATTATATTTTAAATATTGCTTTGTTTTCAGGAGGGAGAGGTGGAAGAGGCGGGCGGGGTGGAGGTGAATTCAGTAGAGACTTTCAAGGGGGCCCACCAAGAGCCCGAGGGGGATACAGAGCAAGAGGGGGCTTTGATCGGGGTGGGTTCGAGCAACGTGGTGGTGGTGGTGGATACGAGAGATTTGACAGAGGTGGTGGGTTTGACCGGGGTCAAGACAGGGGTCAAGACAGGGGTGGATTTGGACGTCGGTCAAGACAGGATAGTGGAGGAGCTCCAGAGTTCAGAGAACCATCACCAGGTATGTTCAAATTTACGTTTTTCACTTTACCTGTGTACAAATACATCGTGTTGGCAGTGTGTTTTTTTCCTGTCTGTTGGATAGTCCAGAGATTTCACAGTGCTAAGTGTAGAGGAATAGTGATTTAATTATCTTGCATTTGTCCTCAGTTATATGTAGTAGAAGCTATTCGCGATTGTCTGTCTTACTTTTCATACTATGTGTCATGTCACACTTCGTCTGCTATCCACAAACTGTTTGTTTTCACTGACACTCTGATACCTCTTCAGAATCTGCATCGCAAAGACCCAAGTTAAAACTTTTACCACGGTCAGTGAAAGACCCAGTGAACGACGTTGTACACACAGAACGCAATTCGAGTATTTTTGGACTCGGCAAACCACGAGACAAGATCGATGTTGCCGCTGATGGTCAGCAGAGAAGTCGAACAACCAGTGAAAGCAGCCAGCAATAGCACCTGTGTTTTATACATGAGCAGGTCAGTTTTTTTTAATTAAAATAATTCATATTTTATACATGGGCAGGTCATTTTTTATTTAAATAATTTATATTTTATACATGAGATGGTCAGTTTTTTTATTAAATAATTTATATTTTTTAAATAATTTATATTTTATACATGAGATGGTCAGATTTTTTATTTAAATAATTTATATTTTATACATGAGATGGTCAGATTTTTTATTTAAATAATTTAAATTACATAGATATATTTTACACCTGAGCATCTGAATTTAAATAATTTATTTCTGATAAAACAATAAATATATATTAATTTTTAAAAGTGAAATATTGCCATTTCTCTTTCTGTGTCATTCTGTTCAACTTATTTAAAAAAAATTTTTTTTTTTTTTTTTCATTAAAAATCTTTTGTATGCTTCAGACAGTACAGTTTCATTTTCTAATTACTTACAAAAGAACTAACAAAGTTTTTTGTTGTTTTGTATTGCAGGAAAATGAATTTCTTTTTTTTTTTTTTTTCTTAAATTTTTAAAATATTTTTTTTCATTATTTTTTTTTTTTTCCTTTTTGCTGTTGCTCGTCCTGCAGAAGGTCTGGGTTAGTGAATGTTGGTTTTGACTTGATGCTGTTATCCCCACAACTGTTCATCTTTACCTTTTACAAACCCCAGCTGTTATACCACAAAATTGAACGTTCACATTGATTTATTTATTTTTGTGTTTGTCTCGCAGTGTATGGACTCATTTCTCTCATTTTTGTATAACCTTCCTTCCACGCATTTCTCTGAAATCAGGGATTGTTTGCGAAATCAGAAATTCAGTGCTTACGCAGAAATATGATTATCAATTTTTATCATGGCTTATCTGTGCTGATTGAGATACCAGTGATTTTTAAACCTTTGTCTATTATGCTTTAATCAAAGTTAATATAAACCTCTAAAAAGTACATGCACATATGCATGCATATACACACATTCAAACATACATTCAGAACCAAAAAAACTATCATTTTTTTTTTAAATTTGTTTAATTTCTTTGGCTGTATGTAAAATAGTTACGTTTCATTAAAGTGATTGTTTGGAAAGTGTTTATGAATGTATGGATATTGTATGTACACACATTCATAAAATAAATGAATTACAATTTTAAATAAATAAATTTCAAATGAACTAGTTATAGCACACATTTTTTAAAAGTGAATGAAATTTTTAATGTGTGTGTGTGTTTATAAACAGACATGTAAATCAAATAAAAATTAACACACTTCATGATACATTTTACTTATTCTGCAGGTAAAAATGTCTTTACTGTAAAATATATTTTTGATTAACAAGATAGATATGTCATTTATTTGAACATGCGCCCAAAACCATTTGTATTAGTGAGTAATGGCTGATTAATGAATGTTTATTTATTTTTTATTTATTATTTTCTATTTTTTATTATTTTTTTTTTTTTGCTTAAAAGATAAGTGATCATTTGATCTGTTGTGGTCTAATGTGGATATTTATGTATATCTTTTGATGGATGTGATGTATTGCAAATATCCAATGCCTGATATCTTTATAGATATGGTATATTGTGGATATCCAGTATATGATATCTATATAGATATGATATGTTGTAGATAAGCAATATATGATATATTTATAGATCTGGTATATTGTGGATGTCCAGTGTATGATATATTGTAGATATGCAATGTATGATATCTGTATTGATATGGTATATTGTAACTATACAGTAAACAAGGCATTAGATTGTTGGTGTCCTGTGTCTCTATCAGTCTATGAATATTCAGTTTTGATTGTACAATATTTTGCTTATAAAAAGTTTGTAAGACTTGCCACTAGATGTTCACTGCATTTTCTGACTTACGTTGTCACTTTTTTATTTATTTTTTTATTTTACATTTTATCTCTGGGTCTTTTCAGTTTAAGTAAAACAAAATTAGGATCTCTTTAATAACTGCTAAAGTGCATGTTACAAACAAAAATTAAATATTCTTTATGTAAGACTGGGCTATAAATTGTATATAAATAATTGTTATTGTTACCTGCATTTTCATTCCTGTAATAAAATGAATTGGTAGATTTTTATAAATTAATGTAACAATAAGATAAATGTTTAATACATGTAATTAGTTACAGGATCTTAATATAATAATAATAATAATAATAATCTTATTATTATTATTATTATTATTATTGTTATTATTATTATTATTATTCGTATTTGTATCAGAATGTAAGTTGTTTAACATTACTTAAAGGTTAACAGTAAAACAAATCATTTAAAAAAAAAAAAAAAAAAAAAAAAAAAAAAAAAAAAAAAAGAAACAACAACAACAAACAAACAACTGTAAATTATAATATAGGTTGAAAATCCCTTTCTCTGAAATACTTGTGACTAGAAGGGTTTTGGATTTCTGAATTTTTCAGATTTTGGATTTCCGAATTTTTCAGAATTTGGAATACGAGTTTAAATAGGAATTGCATTTGTTTTGCACACAGTCTGAAAACAGTAATGTATCACTTTTTCTGCTGCTCTGTTAAAGTTTTGAAGCAGGAATTTCGGAAATTTGGATCTTCAGCCTTTATAAAAATATTCTAAGTCAGAGTAAATAGAAAGAAAATGTAAAACTGACCTAACAGGGAAAGTGCCTTTTGTTTCACAACACCCCACCCTCTCACCTCCCAGATTGCTTATTTTTAAGTATATATATATTTCTATTTTCTCTCTCTCTTTAATTTTCAAAGAAAAATTTAAAATACTTAGGATCTGTGCCCATAAAAATCTTTCATAAAAATTTAAATAATGGAGGATTCATTTTTAACTATGTTTTATTTTTACAATTCTTTTGTAGCAAAGTTCTTCAGTTTTTTTTTCCTTTAAATAAATTTTATACCCATTTATTCTTTTTTCATTCATTCATTCATTCATTAATTATTATAATTATTATTATTATTATTATTATTATTATTATTATTATTATATATTTTTTCAAATAAATTTTATGTACAGATAAATGTTGATTTAAAATGAAATTGATTTGTTTTTTGTGATTGTGGCAGTTTGGCTTCTTAGACGTGATTTTTTAATAATTATTAGCATTAAAACTTGAATGTTTATTATTTTATTATTATTATTATTATTATTATTATTATGAAACAAATAACTAAATTTTCAACTATTTGATTGTTCCCACCTTTCATCAGTAAAATTACTCCAAAGTGATAAGTCAAAATTTGTTTTGTTCTGTAAGTTTAATGTCAGCTGTATTTTGTTACATATGGTGTAAATTAAAGTAGATATATATATATATGTATATATATATATATATATATATATATATATATATATATATATATATATATATATATATATATATATATTTGATTCTTTAACATGAACAATACTTTTTAAGTTTATTATTTGTTCATTATTATTATTACTACTATTATTTATTTATTTTTTCATGCTATTTTGCATATTTAAATTTATTTTATAACTGATAAACATTTTACTCATATTGTTAGGCTTTTCTGTGTGGAACTGAATGTTTACAGAGTTTGAGTAAATTTAAATGCTGTGGTTGAGTAATTATTTGTTATTTCAAATTTTCTGATGAAATGGTTAGTGGTGGTACTGTACCACAACAACACATCTAAGCCAAACATTCTTTGTGAGAGGAATTTTCACATATTTTTAAAACTACTGAATACTTGTTTGTGACTGGTAACTACCTTTTTTTTTTTTTTTTTTTTTTTTTTTTTTTTTTAATAACATTATTATTTTTTAGTCTTTATATTTCCCTTGTTATCTTGTTTGTCATTTCACACGATCAAGTAGTAAGATGTTAAACTAGATGCTCACAAACAGACGTAACTCTTTTCTCTTTTTTTTCATTTAAACTTTTGCCAATTTTTTTCTGTACACATCCCCTTTAAATGGCCTCCGTTCATTTGGTAGAATCATTGAGTTTTTCTGGTAACACTTCCCTAATTGTCAGTTCAGCTTCCACTTGTTACATGACACTTCTTGTATTTATCCCATACGGAACTGGTTGTTCATGAATGCTAGTATGTTACCTGTTTAGTGAGTAGGCAGTCCTATAGTATTAATAATTGTTCTGCAGTTTATGTTTTAAAAATTCGGTTTACAGAGACAGATCTACATTTGTTTGTTATGGGGGAGGGAGGGGGTGCTGTGACTTGGCAGATTTAATCTCTAATATGTTAATATTGTAATACACAGCAGTTTGTTTTGTAACATTAAACCATGCATGTTCCAGTAAAAAAACCAGCCAATCCTAGAAGTTAATCACAACTAATAATAATAATATTATTATTATTACTATTATTATTATTATTATTATTATTATTATTATTATTATTATTATTATTATTATTATTATTATTATTATTAAATAAGTGTGTTTGTAAATAGTCATTATTTCACAGTGTTGTAGGTTTTTAGGTCTTTGCAAATCATACCAGCATTTACTACTGGTAGGGTTGGGGGGGGATCATCTAGGAAAGATACCAGAGACACTGATACACAAGCACCAGGTTTTGATTAACCTTTTTTTTTTTTTTTTTTTTCAAATCACCTCATTAGTCTGTACAGTTTATAAAAGAAACTGTTAATTACTGCAGCATGCATACTACTTAACAAATAAATAATAATTTTAAAAAAAAATGAAAAAAAAAAAAAATGAGAGAAAATATGTGTTTAGTGTCAAGTCACTGTAGCTAAATGAGTCTAGTCTGTTATTTCTGTAATACAAACAACTAAGAAAAATATAAATTTTTAAAACAATCTTTGATGAAATGTTTAATATTATTATTAATATTATTATTATTATTATATTTTTTTTTTATATCGTCTTATCATCATTTATAATTTTATCATCATTACTGTTATTTTTGTTCTGTTTAACGTAGGAATATTTCTGATTATTTTGAATGGGTGAGGTATTTTAAAGTATGTGACTAAATAGTGGATACTTAATGAATTGTACCCATTTGTGTGTAGAACTGGGAGAAGGAAATGAAATTAAATTCCAGCTGTCTGGTTGCCTGATTATCAAAATTTACGTTTTTAGGCAGTTTGATTACTTATTATATTTTATGATATTGTATAAATGCATTTGTATATAAATTTCACCACTGAATATATTGGAATTAAAATCTATGTTAATACTCCAATAAAGAAATTAAAGAAGGCAAAAAGCTGATGTTTTGAGAATGTGTTTGTGGTTTTTTTTTTTGTTCTTACTTTTTCTTATTTACCTATTGACACCCGGCAGACTGCTGTTGTACCTGTGTTAAGGATCACGTGGCTGGTTCACGATTAAACGTGGTACGAATTTACCGTAGTATCTGATACACAGTAGTCCTGCGGTTGGTAGCAGAGACCAAAGATCGTTCTTCTGACGTTCCTTCATCATGGTGGTGGCAACCAGGATATACTGACAAACATGTTTATTTAATAAAAACGTAGTGTGCAGCTAAAACAAATCAAACACGAGGTCTGGTGAGTCGAACAGATCGGAATTCGTTTTAATTTTTAATATTTATCGCTTGCACTAAGACACTCATTAAGAGAATCTACAATGTCTCAAATGATGACGTTAGTTCAACGATGAGGAAGAGGTATCTAAAATCACATGAGTTTTTGTTGTTATTTTGTGATTATTCCAGTGTAACTATTATCTAAAATAAATCGCCAACTTTTATAGATGTCGGAACCTTAAAAAATCCGAGTATTTTCTGTTATCTTTATTATTCAACAGTAGCCAACACAGTCAGATAACATCCGCCGACATACTATTTTACACATTAACTGTCGGATAACGTCTGCCGACATAACAATATTTTACACATTAACTATTTTCACGCAAATAGATAACATCCTGCCTGAAAGTAACCACCGAGAAATTTGTAATTAAATAATTACTAAATTAAAAGAAAACAAAAAAGTAAATAAATACCAATCTTTGTGCGTCATAACAATTTCTGTTTTATCATTAATTCTGAAAGGTAGTTCGACAATAAATGTAAAGTATACAAAGCATATTTTGTATATTTCTCTTGTACATTTAAAAGGATACGTGGGTTTTTAAATATTATATTGACAACAGAATTAAGGCATTATCTAAGTATGGATTTCTTAATGTTTTATATTATTTGATTTAATTATTAGTTTGATTGATTTATAAAATTGCAGTAAAAAAATAATGTAGCACGAAAAAGAATACGCTGAATATTTTTCATATAACAAACAATTTAAACGAAACTTTCAGAAAGACAAATAACACAAATAGATTTGTATATTTTGTATATTTATTAATAAACATCACTCGATTATATAAATAAAATATCTGCCAGATAACAGGCTCCGACATAACAATATTGTACATAAGAATTGTCAGATAACATCCTCCGACACAACAATATTTTATATAAGAACTGTCAGATAACATCCGCCGACACAACAGTGTTTTATAGAAAAAATGTCAGATAACAAGAGTATAAAAAATCAGAACAATTTCCGTCGACATCAACATCTCAGAATAAAGACATCTGCTGAAGTGGTAGCAAACGTCGTCTTCTCTGCCCAGCACGAGACCGGAAGTGACGTAGTCTTCACCGTGTTCCTTGTCAAGCATAGGTACATAGTCGACAGGTGAACAGTGATTCTGTAAATATAAAATAAATATTTATAACACATGTTAGAATACTGGTATATTATATTAAATTAAAATAAAAAACGAGTTGTCACTATGGTAGCAGCAGTAATTCGCTTGTTTATATAAATGAAGGGAGATAAGCAGAATGACAGTGGGGTGAAACTGTTTTTGGAAAAGCAAACACTGTTCTAAAAAATGTTCATCAACTTCATCATCATCATGATTATTTTTGCATTGGTGTATCAATTCTGATAAAAGTATCTAAATAAAGGTAAAAGTTTGATATTTTAATTACCTGAAACTCGTTGAAGAACTGCTTGTATCCACCACACAGAAGATAGATCTCAGGAAAGAAAAGTTTCGGGTACACGTCACTGTTCAGTTTACGATCCTCGTTTCTCAAATAGCGTAATCTAAATAAATAGAAAACAAATGTCTTCAACTGGAATAGAAAATAAAATACAATACAATAAAAAATATAGAGCTTGTTTAAATAATAATAATAAATAAATAAATTTTGAAATTAGGCGCCACAGAAAAATGAAAATCACCAATGTTTACATCAATAAAATGTTGAGAATTATTTTACTCTGCGGTATCTATCAATATATTGATTAAATGTTCTGTGTGCAAACTGCTAAAACAGATTAGAAACACGACTTACAGTTTAGGAGCTCGCTCTGAAGAGAATTCACAGTGGAAGATCAAAATGTGCTTCTCACACTGAGTCGACTGTGTTGAGAGAAATGTTTGTACATCTTTTTTTGTGTACAAGTTGATAGCTCCCTGAAATTTACAAATATTTTTATTAATACATTTTATATAATTTTTTCTTCAATTAATGATTGGCATACAAATTAAAACACCTTATACCACAGATACAAATATTAAAAATATTAACACCTTAATATGGCCTCCTTCAAACTCGTACGGATATCTGCAGTCGACAATGTGAAAACAAGAAATTTCATTCCGATAGACTCCATCAATTAACTCTGTCACGGTTGTCGGACTGACAGACATCAGGTCTGGTTTATCTCCACAAACAGTTGGTAAACAATGATTCTGAAAAACAAATTAAAAATTATTTTACCCGAATAAAACAACAACAACAATAATATTAATAATGTTAGTGTTAGTTATTATTGGTGTCTTCTTGAAAAAAAACCACTGAACACATAATATTGGTGGATACGTTAGGTTGAACAATTCAACAACTAAAGAGAAAAAAAAATGATTATTATTATTCATCCTGTCTTCAAATGTGTTTATTATTAATGTCAACTTGTAAGTACATATCAAAACGTGTTTCTCAGACTGGGTCGACTGTGTTGAGAGA
>CM022671.1:6531226-6543726 GCA_012295275.1 Chrysomallon squamiferum | reverse complement strand
AGATAACATCCTCCGACATAACAATATTGTACATAAGAACTGTCAGATAACATCCTCCGACACAACAATATTTTATATAACAACTGTCAGATAACAGGCTCCGACATAACAGATTTTATATAACAACTGTCAGATAACATAATCCGACACAGTATTTTATATAAGAACTGTCAGATAACATCCGCCGAAACAACAGTGTTTTATAGAAAAAATGTCAGATGACATGAGTATAAAAAATCAAAACAATTTCCGTCGACATCAGCATCTCAGAATAAAGGCGGTGATCCACTCTGCTGAAGTGGTAGACAACGTCGTCTTCTCTGCCCAGCAGTCCAAGACTTGGCACGAGACCGGAAGTGACGTAGATCTTCACTATGTTCCTTCTCAAGCATGGGTACATAGTCGACAGGTGAACAGTGATTCTGTAAATATAAAATAAATATTTATAATGTTAGAATACTGGTATATTATATTAAATTATGCAATTTTAAAATCAAAAGCTGGTTGTAACTATGGTAGCAGCAGTCATTCGCTTGTTTATATAAATGAAGAGAGATAACCAGAGTGACTGGGGTGAAACTGTTTTTGGAAAAGGACAACCTGTTCTAAAAAAAATTCATCAACTTCATCATCATCATGATCATTTTTGCATGAGTGTATCAATTCTGATAAAAGTATCTAAATAAAGGTAATAGTTTGATATTTTAATTACCTGAAACTGGTTGAAGAACTGCTTGTATCCACCACACAGAAGATAGATCTCAGGAAAGAAAAGTTTCGGGTACACGTCACTGTTCAGTTTACGATCCTCGTTTCTCAGATAGCGTAATCTAAATAAATATAAATAAAATGTTTAAACAAACTGAAGTAGAAAAAACAAATAAATTATATAGCTTTTTAAAAAAAAAAAAAAAAAAACCTAAATAAAAACACAATAAACTTGTGCATAATTATAAAAACAATATAATTTTGAAATATAAATTAGGCATCATAAAAATACAAAAATTACCCAAGTTTAATCAATAAAATGTTATCTTTATTTTTACTCAGCGGTATATGCCAATTTGTTTTATTAAACGTTTTCAATCCAAACTGCAACAACAGATTAGAAAAACGACTTACAGTTTAGGAGCTCGTTCTGAAGAGAATTCACAGTGGAAGATCAAAATGTGTTTCTCAGACTGAGTCGACTGTGTTGAGAGAAATGTTTGTACATCTTTCTGTGTGTACAAGTTGATAGCTCCCTGAAATTTACAAATATTTTTTGCGCATCACTATGTCTCTTTGTTCATCCACACACCATTCAAACTACACCTATCTACCTGTCTGTCTGATTATAATACTTGTATATCATTTGTCAGTCTTCTTATATATTTATTTTTTTGTTCAGACGTCATCAATTCATTTCTTTCTCTCCCTAAATACGCCACCCATCTGTCTAATCTATATATTCATCAATATAACTTTCATTATATACATCAGTTCACCTATTCATATAATCATACAGGTATCAATAATATGCATCTGTCCTACTGTAGCTGCTCGTCATTCTAATAACCCATTAATCCATTCCTCTGTCTAAATGTTTAGGTATCTTTCCAAACATTCTATCTCATCCCTCAGAACGTATTTGTTGGTGATCCAAAAATCTCATCTACAGATTCGTCCATCATCAGTAACCAACTCTATACATCCGTCCGTCCGTGTATAACATACACCCATACATTCACACACATTCACACACAAACACACACATACATACACACGCTTACATACACATACAAGGAAATTAACTGAGTTTGATTTTTGAGTGATTTATCTTCAGCGAACAAATGATTAATGGCGTCATAATCAAATTCATACTTATTCCGAAAAAGGTTTTCAAAATGCTTTTAATATGAATCTACACCGGAACGAGAAAATCGTTTAATTCCACTTTTTGCTATGATAAACTCTAAAACAGGTATTCCCAGACATTATATCTGATGGACACGTTTGATGATGCCATTAAAGTCTGGAGACCCCATATTGAAAAAAACCTAATATTAAATAGTTTTTAAATATGTTTATTCACATTTTGTTTTAACTTGAATAACAGACGATGTTGTTCTTGTTATATTTATACGTATTAATTAATTTATTTATTATTTTGTTTAATAGAAATTTAATTCTTGTATGCCATTTGTCAGTCTTCTTATATATTTATTTCTTTGTTCAGACGTCATCCATTCATTTCTTTCTCTCCCTAAATACGCCATCCGTCTGTCTAATCTATATATTCATCAATATAACTTTCATTATATACATCAGTTCATCTATGCATATATTCATACAGGTATCAATAATATGCATCTGTCCTACTGTAGCTGCTCGTCATTCTATTAACCCATTCAGCCATTCCTCTGTCTATGTGTTTAAGTATCTTTCCAAACATCTTATCTCATACCACATATTTTATTTGTTGGTCATCAACAATCTCATCTAAAAATCTATCCATCATCAGTAGCCAACTCTATACATCCGTCCGTCCGTCACTCATATACACATATACGTTCATACATACACACACACATACATATACACACATACTCACACATACACACACACACAAATACTCATACATACATACACACAGATACATGCACATACACATATACACACATACACACATACATACACATACATACACACACATACACACATACATACACACACATACATTCACACATACACACATACATACATACACACATACACACATACTCAAACATACAAAGACACACATACACACATACATACACACATATACACATATACACACATACACATAACACACATACATACACACATACTCACACATACACACACACTAATACATACATATACACCGTAAATTAAATGTGTTTGATTTCTCAAAGATTTATCTCCAACCACCAAATGATTAATGGCGTCATAATCAAATTCATACTTATTCCGAAAAAGGTTTTCAAAATGCTTTTAATATGAATCTACACCGGAATGAGAAAATCGTCTAATACCACTTTTTGCTACAATAAACTCTAAAACAGATATTCCCAGACATTATATCTGATGGACACTTTTGATGATGTCATTAAAGTCTGGAGACCCCATTTTTAAAACAAATTGATACTAAATACTTTTTAAATCTGTTTATTCAAGAGTTTTTGAATAATAATAAAATAGACATTTATAATTAATGAACCAATATGAAATTTTTGTACTTGAAGAACAGAATATGTTGTTCTTTTTATATTTATACGTATTTATTTATTTATTTATTTATTTATTTATTTATTTATTTATTTTTTTTTATTTATTTTATTTTTAATAGACATTTAATCTTTAGTCTTCTCTTTCTTCCAAATTCAGCATGTACAGCTGCTTACTTAGACATGCCTTAGTATGTCTTGCTCATAACATACGACAAGCGGGCAATTCTGAAGAAAAAATTCTAAACTTGGGATGTCTGGTATCAATTATTTCATTTCATTCGATTACATGTCTATAATTTTTTTATTACTTTATTTTATTTTATTTTGTTCCATTCTCTTTGTTTTATTTTATTATCTTTTTTTATTATTATTTTTTTATTATTACTTTTTTGGCGCCATTATTTTATTTTATTTTATTTCATTATTATCTCTTTGCTACAATGTAACGTCTATTCTAAAATAAACTTGTGTTTAACTTTTTTCAGAGAAATATCCTGTAAATGTCTGAATAGTTTTCTGTTTTTGTAGAGGTTAATATTAAAATAAAATAAAAAAGTAAATAAATACCAATCTTTGTGCGTCATAACGGTTTATGTTTCATCATTATTTGTGAAAGATAATTAAAATATAAATAAATTAATAATAAATGTAAAGTATACGAAATATATTTTGTCTATTTCTTTTGTACATTTGAAAGGATTCGTGGGTTTTTGAATATTATATTCATCATAGAACTAAACCATTATGTAAGAATTTGTGGATTTCTTAATGTTTTATTTGATTTAATTATTACACTTTGATTGAATTGTAAAATTAGCCGTATAAAAATAATGTAACACAAAATCCAGAATTCTACACTGAATACTGTTTATATAACAAACAATTTAAAGAAATTATTTTGATAAAAGTATATGAATTGCCCATAGTACAGTAACAAAAAAACAACTTAAAAGATTCAAATTATTATTCGTATTATGCAGGAGAGCTCTGGATTGTCTTAAAAATTAGGTTTTTTTTTCTTTCTCATTAATATCAAATGTTATTTGCTATTATTTATCACATTTCTAAATATTATTCTCCTTGATATATTTTCATAACTGTTAAGTTAATGGAAGTAAAGACAAACTGCATGATTCAAATTTTCAGTCCATGTTATTATTTAGTTATCATTATTATTATTTTTAAGTTATTCATAGAAAGAGATGGCAGTCTCGAGATGGTAATTTGCTGTTGATCTAAACAAACCAATTAATGAATATCAAACATCTTTAAACAAAACAACAAATAGATTTATATATTTTGTATATTTATTAACAAATATGACTCGATCATATAAATACAAATAACTGTCAGATAACAGGCTCCGACATAACAATATTGTACATAAGAACTGTCAGATAACATCCTCCGACACAACAGTATTTTATATAACAACTGTCAGATAACATCCTCCGACACAACAGTATTTTATATAAGAACTGTCAGATAACATCCGCCGACACAAAAGTGTTTTATAGAAAAATGTTCAGATAACATCCGCCGACACAACAGTGTTTTATAGAAAAATGTTCAGATAACATGAGTATAAAAAATCAAATCAATTTCCGTCGACGTCAGCATCTCAGAATAAAGGCGGTGATCCACTCTGCTGAAGTGGTAGACAACGTCGTCTTCTCTGACCAACAGTTGAAGACTTGGCACGAGACCGGAAGTGACGTAGATCTTCCTCGTGTTCCTTGTCAAGCATAGGTACATAGTCGTCAGGTGAACAGTGATTCTGTAAATATAAAATAAACAGTTATAACAAATGTTATAATACTGGTATATTATATTAAAATATGTAATTTTAAAATCAAAAACAAATTGTCAGCATGGTAGCAGCACTTATTTGCTTCTTTATATAAATGATGGGAGATAAGCAGATTGACAGTGGGGTGAACCTGTTTTTGGAAAAGCACATGCTGTTCCAAAAAATTTGCGATTTTTCATCAATTGGATGATAATCCTGATCATTCTTGCATGAGTGTATCAATTCTGATAAAAGTATCTAAACAAAGGTAATAGTTTGATATTTTATTTACCTGAAACTGGTTGAAGAACTGCTTGTATCCACCACACAGAAGATAGATCTCAGGAAAGAAAAGTTTCGGGTACACGTCACTGTTCAGTTTACGATCCTCGTTTCTCAGATAGCGTAATCTAAATAAATATAAAACAAATATAAAACAAACTGAAGTAGAAAAAACAAATACAATAACAAATAAATTATATAGCTTGTTTTTAAAAAAAAAAAAAAAAAAAAAACCTAAATAAAAACACAATAAACTTGTGCATAATTATAAAAACGAAATAAGTTTGAAATATAAATAAGGCATCATAAAAATACCAAAATCACCAAAGTTTAATCAATAAAATGTAATCTTTACTTCTACTCAGCGGTATATGCCAATTTGTTTTATTAAACGTGTTCAATGCAAACTGCTACAACAGATTAGAAACACGACTTACAGTTTAGGAGCTCGTTCTGAAGAGAATTCACAGTGGAAGATCAAAATGTGTTTCTCAGACTGAGTCGACTGTGTTGAGAGAAATGTTTGTACATCTTTCTGTGTGTACAAGTTGATAGCTCCCTGAAATTTACAAATATTTTTATTAATACATTTCATATTTTTTGTTCAATTAATGACTGACATAGAAATTAAAATAGCTTATATCACAGATAAAAATATTAATTGAATCGTTAAAGACCGAGAGAGTTATATATTAAAACATGTACACACCTTAATGTGGCCTCCTTCAAACTCGTATGGATATCTGCAGTCGACAATTTGAAAACTAGAAATTTCATCCTGGTAGACTCCATCAATTAACTCTGTCACGGTTGTCGGACTGATAGACATCAGGTCTGGTTTATCTCCACAAACAGTTGGTAAACAATGATTCTGAAAAACAAATTAAAAATTATTTTACGCGGATAAAACAATAACAGCAAAAATAATATTTAATGTCACTGTTATAGTTTAAGGAATTCGACAATGAAAAAGATAAAAATATTACTATTAATATTACTACCATTGTGCTTATTGTCATCAAATGTGCTTATACAAGACAACTTTTAAGAACGTATTATTTAATCTTTGTATGAAAATATTTTAATTGCTATGGAGTTCGATCAGTCACTTCTGTGAAAAGAAAACAACAATTACCTCAGACCCGTCTCCTGTCAAATGACCTTCACCTTCCATTTTCTGACTTGATACGTCATCATCACTGGCTGATTGTGCAAGGCGAAAATATTTTGGAAAGACGTCAACATCAACATCGTCATCATCTCTCAGTCTCTTTCCAGAAAACAGACTTCTTCTAGTATTGTTGTTTTTGTTGTAGGATTTTTTAGGTGACGGAGAGAAACACTGAAAAATAGAAAAGAATTCGTGAAACAAACAGAAACAAGAATATTACGTTAAAATCACTTACTGAATATTACATATATTATTGAAGAAAAAAAATACAAACTTGTTTCCACATATAAAAATGTATAGTATGTAACTACATAACACAATGAATAAACAAATATCTTGTATTTAATTAATTGTAATAAAACTTAACTGTGTTTATAAAAAGTAAAATTAGGTTTTCACAGAGTTAACACAATATTTAAATTAAAATATTTATAATAAAATAAAAGTACAGCTGACCTGGTTTGTCGGTGAACCGTATCCACTATCTCGGGAATCCTCATCAACCCACTGAAACGTTCTGCTGAAGAAGACGTCAACAAAGTCGTCGTCACGTGTTTTGGAAAGAGGAGAAAAATCGTCGTCAAAGCACAGATTTCTGGACACCATGTTTATTTTCTGAGAGAACTTGCAGGGTGGACAAACAGTAAGAATGATGTAAAATGGCTCACAACTCCACTATATATAGTGAAGAAGTCACGTGATTCTGAGAACTGTGTTCATAGGAAGTTAAAAAACAGTTACAGATCGTTAGTCTAATGGGAGCACAGTTCAATGAGAATGAGCTTGAAGAGATTAACAACGGCGTGTTCTATCAGTGAATAACAATCACGTTAAAACAGAGTGATTTTCATCACAGATGCCGACTGATGGAATCACACAGATTAAGTCACGCACTTGTTTACTTTAGTAGAATTTTATAATTAGGGCTTCCTTCGTTCTCGCTGTAGAATCTCGTTAAACAACTAATTAACGATATTAATGATAACTAAATACTAATTATAACGTATGAAAAATACCGCCCGTCGTTTAGAAAGATAAAGCCAAAAGCTTGGATCATAAAATAGAATCTTACTAGCGAAACAGCTGATGAAATAGTATATCAAATAAAAATATGTTTTTCTAACGTATCGGAAAGTCTTTTAATTTAAAATGCGATTTATGTGTGTTCACAGTTTCTAACTTTACTTTATTGGCTGAAAACTACTACTACTAATAATAATGAATTTGTATTTTGAAAGTGGAGATGTGTCCTTTCTTATATTCTTCTAATCATTCTTATTTAGATCTGAGGATTCATCCATCTATTGACATATTTACTCATGAATGTCCATCCATTCATCCATGTATTTATCTCCTACTATTATCATTGATTCATCTGTTTATATAAATATTCATGCACCAATCTGAACTAATATACATTCATTCTTACAATTATTTGTCTATCTTTCTACGCATTACTCTGTCTCGCTGTCTGTATAGCCACGCACCATTCAAACTACACCTATCTACATGTATGTCTGATTATAATACTTGTATGCCATTTGTCAGTCTTCTTATATATTTATTTTTTTGTTCAGACGTCATCAATTCATTTCTTTCTCTCCCTAAATACGCCATCCGTCTGTCTAATCTATATATTCATCAATATAACTTTCATTATATACATCAGTTCACCTATTCATATATTCATACAGGTATCAATAATATGCATCTGTCCAACTGTAACTGCTCGTCATTCTATTAACCCATTCATCCATTCCTCTGTCTAAGTGTTTAAGTATCTTTCCAAACATTTTATCTCATTCCACAGATTTTATTTCTTGTTCATCCAACAATCTCATCTACAAATCCATCCATCATCAGTAACCAACTCTATACATCCGTCCGTCCGTCTATCATATACACACATACATTCACACACACACACACATACACACACATACACACACAGATACATACACACACATACACACACATACTCATACACTAATACATATACACCGTAAATTAAATGTGTTTGATTTCTCAAAGATCTCCAACCACCAAATGATTAATGGCGTCATAATCAAATTCATATTTATTCCGAAAAAGGTTTTCAAAATGCTTTTACATGAATCTACACAGTTCACAGAAAATCGTCTATATTTATTTTTTACTACAATAAACTCTAAATGAGACATTTCCACACACATATATACACACACATGATGCCATCCGTCATATAAGTCTGGATACACATATTTTTCTCATACTGAAAACAAACTGAAACATAAAACACACACTGTTTATTCAGATATTTTTGTTGAATATATACAAAATAGACATTTATACATTAATACACACAATATACACATTCTAACTGTACACATACACACACAATTTAATACATATACATACACCGTAAATTAATATATGTGTTTGATTTCTTTTGCAAAGATTTATCTCCAACCACCAAATGATTAATGGCGTCATAATCAAATTCATATTTATTCTTGAAAAAAACATTCAAAATTTTTTTTAGTATTATTTGAATTTGATTTTTATTTTTTATATACACCGAAACTATTATATTTTTAAAATTGTTTTATTATCTTTTTATTAATTTTTTTATTTTTTTTTTTTTTTTTTTACGATAAACTTCTTAAAACAGATATTCGCAGACATTACATCTGATGGACAACTTTTTTCAGAAATATGCCTGTAAATGTCTGAATAGTTTTCTGTTTTTGTAGCGGTTTATATTAAAATAAAAGAAAATAACAAAGAAAATAAATACGAATCTTTATGTTTTATCATTAATTGTGAAAGATAATTAAAACATAAATAAATTAATAATAAGAGTAAAATATACGAAGTATATTTTGTCTATTTCTTTTGTACATTTGAAAGGATTCGTGGGGTTTTAAATATTATATTCATCATAGAACTAAACCATTATGTAAGAATTTGTGGATTTCTTAATGTTTTATTTGATTTAGTTATTACACTTTGATTGAATTGTAAAATTAGCCGTATAAAAATAATATAACACAAAATCCAGAATTCTACACTGAATACTGTTTATATAACAAACAATTTAAAGAAATGATTTTGATAAAATTATATGAATTGCCCATAGTACAGTAAAAAAAAACACAACTTAAAAGATTCAAATTATTATTCGTATTATGCAGGACTGCACTGGATTGTCTTAAAAATTACGTTTTTTTTTCTTTCTCATTAATATCAAATGTTATTTGCTATTATTTATCACATTTCTAAATATTATTCTCCTTGATATATTTTCATAACTGTTAAGTTAATGGAAGTAAAGACAAACTGCATGATTCAAATTTTCAGTCCATGTTATTATTTAGTTATCATTATTATTATTTTTAAGTTATTCATCGAAAGAGATGGCAGTCTCGAGATGGTAATTTGCTGTTGATCTAAACAAACCAATTAATGAATATCAAACATCTTTAAAGAAAACAACAAATAGATTTATATATTTTGTATATTTATTAACAAATATGACTCGATCATATAAATACAAATAACTGTCAGATAACAGGCTCCGACATAACAATATTGTACATAAGAACTGTCAGATAACATCCTCCGACACAACAATATTTTATATAAGAACTGTCAGATAACATCCGCCGACACAACAATATTTTATATAAGAACTGTCAGAAAAAATCCTCCGACACACCAATATTGTATATAACAACTGTCAGATAACATCCGCCGACACAACAGTGTTTTATAGAAAAAATGTCAGATAACATGAGCATAAAAAATCAAAACAAATTCCGTCGACATCAGCATCTCAGAATAAAGGCGGTGATCCACTCTGCTGAAGTGGTAGACAACGTCGTCTTCTCTGCCCAGCAGTCCAAGACTTTGCACGAGACCGGAAGTGACGTAGATCTTCACTATGTTCCTTCTCAAGCATAGGTACATAGTCGACAGGTGAACAGTGATTCTGTTAAATATAAAATAAATATTTATAACACATGTTACAATACTGGTATATTATATTAAGTTATGCAATTTTAAAATCAAAAGCAAGTTGTCACTATGGTAGCAGCAGTCATTCGCTTGTTTATGTAAATGAAGGGAGATAAGCAGAATGACTCTGGGCTGAAACTGTTTTTGGAAAAGCAAACACTGTTCTAAAAATTTTTAATCAACTTCATTATCATCACGATCATTTTTGCATGGGTGTATCAATTCTGATAAAAGTATCTAAATAATGGTAATAGTTTGATATTTGAATTACCTGAAACTGGTTGAAGAACTGCTTGTATCCACCACACAGAAGATAGATCTCAGGAAAGAAAAGTTTCGGGTACACGTCACTGTTCAGTTTACGATCCTCGTTTCTCAGATAGCGTAATCTAAATAAATATAAAACAAATATAAAACAAACTGAAGTAGAAAAAAACAAACAATAAAAAATAAAATATAGAGCTTTTTTAAATAAAGAAACCTAAATAAAAACACAATAAACTTGTGCATAATTATAAAAACAATATAATTTTTAAATATAAATTAGGTACGATAACAATAGAAAAATTTCCAAGGTTTAATCAATAAAATGTTGTCTTTCCTTTTACTCAGCGGTATATGCCAATTTGTTTTATTAAACGTTTTCAATACAAACTGCAACAACAGATTAGAAACACGACTTACAGTTTAGGAGCTCGTTCTGAAGAGAATTCACAGTGGAAGATCAAAATGTGTTTCTCAGACTGAGTCGACTGTGTTGAGAGAAATGTTTGTACATCTTTCTGTGTGTACAAGTTGATAGCTCCCTGAAATTTACAAATATTTTTATTAATACATTTCATATAATTCTTTGTTCAATTAATGACTGAGATAGAAATTAAAATAGCTTATATCAGATAAAAGTATTAACTAAATCGTTAAAGAATCATTTTAATCAGAGAGAGACAGAGAATTACATATTTAAAAATGTACACACCTTAATATGGCCTCCTTCAAACTCGTACGGATATCTGCAATCGACAATCTGAAAACTAGAAATTTCATCCTGGTAGACTCCATCAATTAACTCTTTCACGGTTGTCGGACTGATAGACATCAGGTCTGGTTTATCTCCACAAACAGTTGGTAAACAATGATTCTGTAAAAGAAATTAAAAATTATTTTAACAGGAATAAAAGAACAATAACAGCAAAAAATAATATTTAATGTCACTAATATTAGTGTCACTGAAAAAAACATTAACACATAATTTGACAATGAAAAAACATAAAAAACATTTGTTTTAATATTATTACCATTGTTCAGATTGTCATCAAATGTCAACTTGTCAGTACAATCTTTTATTAAACGTAGTTATTTAATCTTTCTATGAAAAATATTTTAAAGACTTTTCTTATTTAGTTCGAAATTATTCACTTTGTGTGAAAAGAAAAAACAAATTAATTACCTCAGACCCGTCTCCTGTCAAATGACCTTCACCTTCCATTTTCTGACTTATATCTCTTGATACGTCATCATCCTGGCTGATTCTCCAAGGCGAAAATGTTTTGGAAAGACGTCAACATCAACATCGTCATCATCTCTCAGTCTCTTTCCAGAAAACAGACTTCTTCTAGTATTATTGTTGTTGTTGTAGGATTTTTTAGGTGACGGAGAGAAACACTGAAAAATAGAAAAAGAATTCGTGAAACAAATAGAAACAAGGATATTACGTTAAAATCACTTACTAAACATTATATATATTAACGTAAACATGTTTGAAGAAAAAAAAAAGGATAAAAATATACAGTTTCCAAATGTATAGCATATAAAATGTATAGTATATAAATGTATAAGATATAAATGTATAGTGAATAAATAAATATCTTGTAGTATTTAATGTTAATTGTAATAAAACTTTGCTGTTGTTTATAAAATAAAACTTAAAAAATTAGGTTTTCAAAGAGTTAATATAATATTTAAATTAAAATATTTTTAATAAAATAAAAGTACAGCTGACCTGGTTTGTCGGTGAACCGTATCCACTATC
>CM022671.1:6371564-6531026 GCA_012295275.1 Chrysomallon squamiferum | reverse complement strand
CTAGTACGATGGAGTTGTCGATAAATTTAGCGGGAATGCTTTTAGTGTAGTGTTCGAGTGTTATGTTGTAATGATTTTGCCTGGGTGGGTGTAATAGTTAAATATGTTAATGTCTTCATCCTGGCCATGTATTGATATTCCAAGTGTCTCTATGTTGATGTGGTGATTCGAGAGGATACGTGAGTAGGAGAGCTCATTTCTGACAAATGTCGCTACCCTCCTCTCGTGGTGCAGTTGGTGTTGTGGAAGAAACCATAGAAACCTGGAATGTTAAAGTTTTGGAAGAGTTGATTCTTTCGTGTTTGTGTGTTGGTGATCCAGGTTTTTTTGTATGCATATTATGTCTATCTGTATATTAGAGTTTGTTATGTAGTGTTTGAGTTCTTCGCCATGGCCTCCTGATTTGAGGCCTTTGGCATTCCACTGTAGGATGTTAAGGCCTTTGGCTTGTTTGTGTTTAATGTTTTGTTTGTCTCCCATGTGTATGTCAAGGAGTTTGGTAGTGTTAGAGGTTGGTTCTGTTGCGTGTATTTTGACTGTATTTATTTTATTTGTTTAGTGTTTTCGGTGTTGGTGATGTTTTTGTAGTAATTGCTTGCGTGTGGGAGCACAGTGTCTAGTTCCAGCGGTATTCCCAGGTGGTGTTGTAGGGTTTGACATGCCGCCATGGTGGCTTTTTTTACCGCTGCCTCCGATCTGTTATTTAGGTTGGGGTTGGGAGTTTGTAGTGCTCCGTCTACTCAGGGTTGTCACTGGGCTGTGTTTGTTGTTGATGGAGCCTATTTGTGTTTGTCTTGTGTTTGTCCTGGAGGCTGGTGTGTATGGGTGTATGGCTGACGAGTGAGGGGGTGTTGTTGTGTGTGTGTTTTTGGCCTCCATGTGTTTCAGTGCGTTGCGATAGGCCGCGCACAGGTGGCTGTGTGTGTAGTGACGGCCGTTGCAGTTCGCGCACTGGGTGGGTTGGCGGCACGGGTTGTCGGGCGTTTTCTTGGGGTGTTTGTCCCCACACCTGAAGCACGTTGGGTGTCCCCGCAACGACCTGCACTTTGTTGCGTTGTGTCCCCATCTCTGGCACTGGGCGCATTTTGTGGGGTGTGTCTGGAACGCCCACAGTTTGAATGGTTTCTGGTGGAATAGGATGTGCTCTGTTTGTGTTGTGGCAGACAGAAGCACATCCCAGTAGTTGTTTTTCCAGATCGTGATGTTCTGGATCATCACGTCTGGGTTTTCTTTTTTAATACGTCCAGTATTTGTTTTGTTGTTTCCGTGCCAGGTTGTTTTTTTATGAGTTTCCGTATGGATTGATCTGTTGTTGTGGTGGCTGTTGTTGCTGGTTTGTGTGCCTTTTGTGTTGTGTAGTGGGTGTTTTTTTTGGGGTGTTGTTTTGTTGTTGCGGTGTGGAGGCTGCCCGTCCAGTTGGTGGTACGTGGGTGTATATGAATTCTCTTGGCCAGGGTCGTCCCGGCGTCAGGTTGAGGAGCGGGAACTCCTCTGTGTCATTGCTACTTTGGGGCGTGTTGGGGAGTTTGTCTCGTATGGCCGTCATGTCGCTGTTTGTATTTCTGTCGTTGTGTTGTCGGCCTTGTTTTGGTTGGTGTTGTCTGTTTTAGGGGTTCTGCAACGAAAGTGCATTGCCCCCAGGTGCCGTAAGCCACCGTCTTGTCCATTTGTCTGTGTATGGCTTGGCTGCTTGTTTTGTCCTGTGTGTATGTCTGTCCGTTTGGGGTAGATGGGTTTGTTTGTTTTGGGGGTGAGGGTACTCTCGTTTCGTGAGGTTCTTTGGTACACCTCTCCAGTGTGACCCACACCTTTTGACACTCCATGGGGTTGGGCATCAGTTCAATACTGGTACCCAGTTTGATGAGTGGGGGTGTCCGAGTCAGCCCCTGATGAAGGTTGCCTCATCTGACATCCGGGTGTGGAAAAAAGTATCGTCCAACAGTCGCGAGATGGACTGTTGGAAAAAGATCGCTTCGTACAGAGACGGGTTTCTTTTATTAAAAAAGACCCGTCTCAGTCCGGGGATTGGGGACTTAGCGGGCCTAGGGGGGCTGGCTGACAGTTTGAGGGATTTTTGCGAGCCCTGTTGGGGAACAGCAATGCTCAGCATGTCCAGGGCTGAAAACCTGTTCGATGTGCTGACTGGAGCCTGTTCTGGGGGGAATTGGACAGTTGGGTGGGTTTTCCGTTTCTTGTTTTTGTGTTGTGGGGACTCCGGAATGATGGTCATTCCGGTTGGGGCAGTTGCGGTCCAGTTGAGGACTTGGTTGCAGTCTGGGGACAGGGTGGGGCGGGGGGAGCCGTCAGGTGTCGTTTCTACCAGTCCCACGTATATTGTGTCCCCCTCAGAGTTGTCGGATAGGTTTCCGTTGTCCCTGTCGACCGGGGAGCCAAGAGATTCCACGCGTGGTACTTCCGCCTCCGTTCCGCAGTTTTGTTGAGGGGTAACCTCGGCGCTAACTGTGCCGATGGGTTTATTTGTGTCGGCCATTTTTAATTGATACACGAATTAATTAATTATTATTATTTTTATTATACTAATAATACTACCAAAAGAAAACAAACAAAATTAAATTATTAAATTGAGTTTTGCTAATAATATTCCAAAAATTAAAAATTTAAATAATATTTATATATTTATATTTGTCTATCTGCAGTTAATATTAAATTAATAATTACAATACACGAATTTAAAATATTTGACAACACTAGCACTGGGGAGAGGGTTTGAGGTTGGTAAGGGGAGAGATAAGAGGAGGTTTCAAAGTTTGGTGCTGGGAAAGTGAGTATGACGTGCTGGGATGATAGGATTCCTTTTCTTACCAAATTTGATGTCGAGTGTTCTAAGTTCGAAATTGAATTGGAATCCTAGTTTGGGAAGTTTCAAAGATGAACTGATAATTCCCGGTGGACTGTGGATTCTGATTGGTTGGTGCTGTCTCTAAGTTGATTGGTCGACAGCTTCTTGTGTGCAGACTGGCTTTTTAGTGGCTGGCGCTAGCTCGTCGTTGATTGGTTGCAGGCTTTTCGTTGGAACTGGAATGCTATTGGTTGAACGCTAGCTCGTCGATGGTTGGCTGAAACTCAATTCCTTTTGCTTTCCTAATGACTGGATAGAATTCAATTCCTTATATATAGTGAAGAAGTCACGTGATTCTGAGAACTGTGTTCATAGCAAGTTAAAAAAACAGTTACAGATCGTTAGTCTAATGGGAGCACAGTTCAATGAGAATGAGCTTGAAGAGATTAACAACGGCGTGTTCTATCAGTGAATAACAATCACGTTAAAACAGAGTGATTTTCATCACAGATGCCGACTGATGGAATCACACAGATTAAGTGACGCACTTGTTTACTTTAGTAGAATTTTATAATTAGGGCTTCCTTCGTTCTCGCTGTAGAATCGCGTTAAACAACTAATTAACGATATTAAAGATAACTAACTATTAATTATAACCTAAGAAAAATACCGCCCGTCGTTTAGAAAGATAAAGCCAATAGCTTGGATCATAAAATAGAATCTTACTAGAGAAACAGCTGATGAAATAATATATCAAATAAAAATATGTTTTTCTAACGTATCGGAAAGTCTTTTAATTTAATATGCGATTTATGTGTGTTCACATTTTATAACTTTACTTTATTGGCTGAAAACTACTACTACTACTAATAATAAAGAATTTTAAATTTGGAACTGGAGACGTGTCCTTTCTTATATTCTTCCAATCATTCTTATTCAGATCTGAGGATTCATCCATCTATTAACATATTTACACATGAATGTCCATTCATTCATCCATGTATTTATCTCCTGCTATTACCATTGATTCATCTCTCTATATAAAGAATCATGCACCAGTCTTAACTTAATATACATTCATTCTTACAATTATTTGTCTATCCTTCTACGCATCACTCTGTCTCGCTGTATATAGCCACACACCATTCAAACTACACTTATCTACATGTATGTCTGATTATAATTCTTGTATGCCATTTGTCAGTCTTCTTATATATATTTTTTTTGTTCAGACGTCATCAATTCATTTCTTTCTCTCTCTAAATACGCCATCCGTCTGTCTAATCTATGTATTCATCAATATAACTTTCATTATATACATCGGTTCATCTATCCATATAATCATACAGGTATCAATAATATGCATCTGTCCAACTGTAACTGCTCGTCATTCTATTAACCTATTAATCCATTCCTCTGTCTAATTGTTTAAGTATTTTTCCAAACATTTTATATCATACCACAGATTTCATTTCTTGATCATCCAACAATCTCATCTACAAATCCATCCATCATCAGTAACCAACTCTATACATCCGTCCGTCCATCTCTCATATACACACATACATTCACACACACGCACACATACTCACACATACATACACACAGAATTATTACACTTTGATTGAATTATAAAATTAGACGTATAAAAATAATGTAGCACGAAATACTGAATTCTACGATCAATACTTTTTATATAACAAACAATTTAAAGAAATTATTTTGATAAAATTATATGAATTGCCCATAGTACAGTAAAAAAACAACCCAAGTTAAAAGATTCAAATTATTATTCGTATTATGCAGGAGAGCTTTGGATTGTCTTAAAAATTAGGTTTTGTTTTTCTTTCTCATTAATATCAAATGTTATTTGCTATTATTTATCACATTTCTAAATATTATTCTCCTTGATATATTTTCATAACTGCATGATTCAAATTTTCAGTCCATGTTATTATTTATTTATGATTATTAATATTTTTAAGTTATTCATAGAAAGAGATGGCAGTCTCGAGATGGTAATTTGCTGTTGATCTAAACAAACCAATTAATGAATATCAAACATCTTTAAAGAAAACAACAAATAGATTTATATATTTTGTATATTTATTAACAAACATGACTCGATCATATAAATACAAATAACTGTCAGATAACAGGCTCCGACATAACAATATTGTACATAAGAACTGTCAGATAACATCCTCCGACAAAACAATATTTGATATAACAACTGTCAGATAACAGGCTCCGACACAACAGTATTTTATATAACTGTCAGAAAACATCCTCCGACACAACAGTCTTTTATATAACAACTGTCAGATAACAGGCTCTGACACAACAATATTGTACATAACAACTGTCAGATAACATCTGCCGACACAACAGTGTTTTATAGAAAAAATGTCAGATAACATGAGTATAAAAAATCAAATCAATTTCCGTCGACATCAGCATCTCAGAATAAAGGCGGTGATCCACACTGCTGAAGTGGTAGACAACGTCGTCTTCTCTGCCCAGCAGTCCAAGACTTGGCACGGGACCGGAAGTGACGTAGATCTTCACTATGTTCCTTCTCAAGCATGGGTACATAGTCGACAGGTAAACAGTGATTCTGTAAATATAAAATAAATATTTATAACACATGTTAGAATACTGGTATATTATATTAAATTATGCAATTTTAAAATCAAAAGCAAGTTGTAACTATGGTAGCAGCAGTCATTCGCTTGTTTATATAAATGAAGAGAGATAACCAGAGTGACTCTGGGGTGAAAGTGGTTTTGGAAAAGCACAACCTGTTCTAAAAAAAATTCATCAACTTCATCATCATCATGATCATTTTTGCATTGGTGTATCAATTCTGATAAAAGTATCTAAATAAAATAATAGTTTTATATTAAAATTACCTGAAACTGGTTGAAGAACTGCTTGTATCCACCACACAGAAGATAGATCTCAGGAAAGAAAAGTTTCGGGTACACGTCACTGTTCAGTTTACGATCCTCGTTTCTCAGATAGCGTAATCTAAATAAATATAAAACAAATATAAAACAAACTGAAGTAGAAAAAAATAAAAAATAAAAAATAAAATATAGAGCTTTTTTAAATAAAGAAACCTAAATAAAAACACAATAAACTTGTGCATAATTATAAAAACAATATAATTTTTAAATATAAATTAGGTACGATAACAATAGAAAAATTACCAAAGTTTAATCAATAAAATGTTGTCTTTCCTTTTACTCAGCGGTATATGCCAATTTGTTTTATTAAACGTTTTCAATACAAACTGCAACAACAGATTAGAAACACGACTTACAGTTTAGGAGCTCGTTCTGAAGAGAATTCACAGTGGAAGATCAAAATGTGCTTCTCACACTGAGTCGACTGTGTTGAGAGAAATGTTTGTACATCTTTCTGTGTGTACAAGTTGATAGCTCCCTGAAATTTACAAATATTTTTATTAATACATTTCATTCTTTGTTCAATTAATGATTGACATGGAAATTAAAATAGCTTATATCACAGAAAAAAAATAAAAAATTAACTGAATCGTTAAGAGAGAGAGAAAGAGAGAAGAGAGAGAGAGAGACAGAATTATATTTAAAAAATGTACACATCTTAATATGGCCTCCTTCAAACTCGTATGGATATCTGCAGTCGACAATTTGAAAACTAGAAATTTCATCCTGGTAGACTCCATCAATTAACTCTGTCACGGTTGTCGGACTGATAGACATCAGGTCTGGTTTATCTCCACAAACAGTTGGTAAACAATGATTCTGAAAAACTGTCTGAAAAAATTATTTTACGTGGATAAAACAATAACAGCAAAAATAATATTTAATAAAACTAATATTAGTGTCACTGTTATAGTTTAAGGAATTCGACAATGAAAAAGATAAAAATATTACTATTAATATTACTACCATTGTTCATTATTGTCATCAAATGTGCTTATTATACAAGACAACTTTTAAGAACGTATTATTTAATCTTTCTATGAAAATATTTTAATTGCTATGGAGTTCGATCAGTCACTTTTGTGAAAAGAAAACAACAATTACCTCAGACCCGTCTCCTGTCAAATGACCTTCACCTTCCATTTTCTGACTTATATCAATTGATACGTCATCATCACTGGCTGATTCTCCAAGGCGAAAATGTTTTGGAAAGACGTCAACATCAACATCGTCATCATCTCTCAGTCTCTTTCCAGAAAACAGACTTCTTCTAGTATTATTGTTGTTGTTGTAGGATTTTTTAGGTGACGGAGTGAAACACTGAAAAATAGAAAATAAATTGTGAAAGAAAGAGAAACAGAGATATTACGTTAAAATCACTTATTGTATTTCACATGTATTAAAGTAAATCAAACAACATGTTTGCACATATATAGTATAGTATGTAAGTACATAACAGAATCAATAAACAAATAGTTTATGTTCAGTTAATTGTAATAAAACTTAGCTCTCTTTATAAAAAGAAAAATTACGTTTTCAGAGAGTTAACATAATATTCAAATTAAAATATTTTTAATGAAATGAAAGTACAGCTGACCTGGTTTGTCGGTGAACCGTATCCACTATCTCGGGAATCCTCATCAACCCACTGAAACGTTCTGCTGAAGAAGACGTCAACAAAGTCGTCGTCACGTGTTTTGGAAAGAGGAGAAAAATCGTCGTCAAAGCACAGATTTCTGGACACCATGTTTATTTTCTGAGAGAATTTGCAGGGTGGACAAACAGTAAGAATGATGTAAAATGGCTCACAACTCCACTATATATAGTGAAGAAGTCACGTGATTCTGAGAACGGTGTTCATAGCAAGTTAAAAAAACAGTCACAGATCGTTAGCCTAATGGGAGCACAGTTCAATGAGAATGAGCTTGAAGAGATTAACAACGGCGTGTTCGATCAGTGAATAACAATCACGTTAAAACAGAGTGATTTTCATCACAGATGCCGACTGATGGAATCACACAGATTAAGTCACGCACTTGTTTACTTTAGTAGAATTTTATAATTAGGGCTTCCTTCGTTCTCGCTGTGGAATCTCGTTAAACAACTAATTAACGATATTAATGATAACTAAATACTAATTATAATATATGAAAAATACCGCCCGTCGTTTAGAAAGATAAAGCCAAAAGCTTGAATCGTAGAGTAGAATCTTACTAATGAAACAGCTGATTAAATAGTTGAATTTAATGTGCTTTTTTTCTTTCTGTGCACAGTTTCTATATTTATTTTAATGTCTGAATAATAATAATAATCGTTCCATTCTGCATGATTCAAATTTTCAGTCCATGTTATTATTTATTTATGATTATTAATATTTTTAAGTTATTCATAGAAAGAGATGGCAGTCTCGAGATGGTAATTTGCTGTTGATCTAAACAAACCAATTAATGAATATCAAACATCTTTAAAGAAAACAACAAATAGATTTATATATTTTGTATATTTATTAACAAACATGACTCGATCATATAAATACAAATAACTGTCAGATAACAGGCTCCGACATAACAATATTGTACATAAGAACTGTCAGATAACATCCTCCGACAAAACAATATTTGATATAACAACTGTCAGATAACAGGCTCCGACACAACAGTATTTTATATAACTGTCAGAAAACATCCTCCGACACAACAGTCTTTTATATAACAACTGTCAGATAACAGGCTCTGACACAACAATATTGTACATAACAACTGTCAGATAACATCTGCCGACACAACAGTGTTTTATAGAAAAAATGTCAGATAACATGAGTATAAAAAATCAAATCAATTTCCGTCGACATCAGCATCTCAGAATAAAGGCGTTGATCCACACTGCTGAAGTGGTAGACAACGTCGTCTTCTCTGCCCAGCAGTCCAAGACTTGGCACGGGACCGGAAGTGACGTAGATCTTCACTATGTTCCTTCTCAAGCATGGGTACATAGTCGACAGGTAAACAGTGATTCTGTAAATATAAAATAAATATTTATAACACATGTTAGAATACTGGTATATTATATTAAATTATGCAATTTTAAAATCAAAAGCAAGTTGTAACTATGGTAGCAGCAGTCATTCGCTTGTTTATATAAATGAAGAGAGATAACCAGAGTGACTCTGGGGTGAAACTGTTTTTGGAAAAGCACAACCTGTTCTAAAAAAAAATCATCAATTTCATCATCATCATGATCATTTTTGCATTGGTGTATCAATTCTGATAAAAGTATCTAAATAAAAGTAATAGTTTTATATTAAAATTACCTGAAACTGGTTGAAGAACTGCTTGTATCCACCACACAGAAGATAGATCTCAGGAAAGAAAAGTTTCGGGTACACGTCACTGTTCAGTTTACGATCCTCGTTTCTCAGATAGCGTAATCTAAATAAATATAAAACAAATATAAAACAAACTGAAGTAGAAAAAAACAAACAATAAAAAATAAAATATAGAGCTTTTTTAAATAAAGAAACCTAAATAAAAACACAATAAACTTGTGCATAATTATAAAAACAATATAATTTTTAAATATAAATTAGGTACGATAACAATAGAAAAATTACCAAAGTTTAATCAATAAAATGTTGTCTTTCCTTTTACTCAGCGGTATATGCCAATTTGTTTTATTAAACGTTTTCAATACAAACTGCAACAACAGATTAGAAACTCGACTTACAGTTTAGGAGCTCGTTCTGAAGAGAATTCACAGTGGAAGATCAAAATGTGCTTCTCAGAATGAGTCGACTGTGTTGAGAGAAATGTTTGTACATCTTTCTGTGTGTACAAGTTGATAGCTCCCTGAAATTTACAAATATTTTTATTAATACATTTCATTCTTTGTTCAATTAATGATTGACATGGAAATTAAAATAGCTTATATCACAGATAAAAAAATTAACTGAATCGTTAAAGAGAGAGAGAGAGAGAAGAGAGAGAGAGAGAGAGAGAGAGAGAGAGAGAGAGAGAGAGAGAGAGAGAGAGAGAGAGAGAGAGAGAGAGAGAGAGAGAATTATATTTTTAAAAATGTACACACCTTAATATGGCCTCCTTCAAACTCGTACGGATATCTGCAGTCGACAATTTGAAAACTAGAAATTTCATCCTGGTAGACTCCATCAATTAACTCTGTCACGGTTGTCGGACTGATAGACATCAGGTCTGGTTTATCTCCACAAACGGTTGGTAAACAATGATTCTGAAAAACAAATTAAAAATTATTTTACGCGGATAAAACAATAACAGCAAAAATAATATTTAATAAAACTAATATTAGTGTCACTGTTATAGTTTAAGGAATTCGACAATGAAAAAGATAAAAATATTACTATTAATATTACTACCATTGTGCTTATTGTCATCAAATGTGCTTATTATACAAGACAACTTTTAAGAACGTATTATTTAATCTTTCTATGAAAATATTTTAATTGCTATGGAGTTCGATCAGTCACTTTTGTGAAAAGAAAACAACAATTACCTCAGACCCGTCTCCTGTCAAATGACCTTCACCTTCCATTTTCTGACTTATATCAATTGATACGTCATCATCACTGGCTGATTCTCCAAGGCGAAAATGTTTTAGAAAGACGTCAACATCAACATCGTCATCATTTCTCAGTCTCTTTCCAGAAAACAGACTTCTTCTAGTATTATTGTTGTTGTTGTAGGATTTTTTAGGTGACGGAGTGAAACACTGAAAAATAGAAAATAAATTGTGAAAGAAAGAGAAACAGAGATATTACGTTAAAATCACTTATTGTATTTCACATGTATTAAAGTAAATCAAACAACATGTTTGCACATATAAATGTATAGTATGTAAGTACATAACAGAATCAATAAACAAATAGTTTATGTTCAGTTAATTGTAATAAAACTTAGCTCTCTTTATAAAAAGAAAAATTACGTTTTCAGAGAGTTAACATAATATTCAAATTAAAATATTTTTAATAAAATGAAAGTACAGCTGACCTGGTTTGTCGGTGAACCGTATCCACTATCTCGGGAATCCTCATCAACCCACTGAAACGTTCTGCTGAAGAAGACGTCAACAAAGTCGTCGTCACGTGTTTTGGAAAGAGGAGAAAAATCGTCGTCAAAGCACAGATTTCTGGACACCATGTTTATTTTCTGAGAGAATTTGCAGGGTGGACAAACAGTAAGAATGATGTAAAATGGCTCACAACTCCACTATATATAGTGAAGAAGTCACGTGATTCTGAGAACGGTGTTCATAGCAAGTTAAAAAAACAGTCACAGATCGTTAGTCTAATGGGAGCACAGTTCAATGAGAATGAGCTTGAAGAGATTAACAACGGCGTGTTCGATCAGTGAATAACAATCACGTTAAAACAGAGTGATTTTCATCACAGATGCCGACTGATGGAATCACACAGATTAAGTCACGCACTTGTTTACTTTAGTAGAATTTTATAATTAGGGCTTCCTTCGTTCTCGCTGTGGAATCTCGTTAAACAACTAATTAACGATATTAATGATAACTAAATACTAATTATAACATATGAAAAATACCGCCCGTCGTTTAGAAAGATAAAGCCAAAAGCTTGAATCGTAGAGTAGAATCTTACTAATGAAACAGCTGATTAAATAGTTGAATTTAATGTGCTTTTTTTCTTTCTGTGCACAGTTTCTATATTTATTTTAATGTCTGAATAATAATAATAATCGTTCCATTCTTCCAATATATTTGTTTTGCCATGTATCATAAAACGTATTTTTCTCTATAAACATTTACGCATCTGAATACCAATTTATTTGTCCAAATAATTATCCAAAGATTAATCTAAAGTGCAAATACATAGGTCCATACAGCATCTATGTTTTTCTGTATCCATCGAAGCAGCTGATTAAACAGTTTATCAAATAAAAATATGTTTTTGTAAACGATGCCAAAGTCTGGTACTTAGTTGTCGGATTTTTCTAAGCACAAATTTTGTTTATTATTTGAGTTTCACTTTTATTTTTATAATTCGTTTTTATTTATTTTTTCTGCATAGTCTCATCCGTAAATGCCTGTACATTTTTCCATCGGTCTGTCCTCATACATACATTGTGACCATCTCAACTGGGCCACAAATATTTTTTTCAGAATGAAATATTATTTTAATGTTTAAAATCGTTTTCCGGGTGTTTATATTTCAAAATTTCTGAGGTAGATGTTTACTGTGGACATTTCATGGCTCTTAGCATCGATAATCCTCCCCGCAATGACAGTCTTAGCGATGTAAGACACACACAGGGTCGCACACACATATCTGACCATTTTAATTTCTGATGATTTACTTTTCTATTTTCACCATAATTATTTGGTGATTTATTTGACAACCTGAATAATATAATACTAGTATTATAGCATTTGTTATAGATATTGATTTTGTATTTTTACAATTTGTGTTCGGTATTCGACTGTGTTATCTGAAAGTTATTTGTATTTATCAAAAATCTTACAGCTTGATTAAATTCTGTCAAACAGTGTAAAACTATTTATATATTTTCAGAATCTTTAGCCAATCCTATAATAGAATATTATTACAAAGGCATGACGATTGATATTACATCTTTATTTCTTTATTTTAATAATAATAATAATTATTATTATTATTATTATTATTATTATTATTATTATTATTATTATTATTATTATTATTATTGTTATTATTAACTTAGTTTTATTGTGATAAAAATTAAGGGACTGTTAGGACATTGATTTCTTTTTTTTTTACCATTTTTTTTCTTCAAAAATTGTATTATTCAGTAGAAAAAAAATGAATGAATAAAATAAAATATATTTAAAAATAAAATTTTCCAATAAAGAACTTATATATATATCTTGATGCATTTCTAATCAAGCAAAGAACATGCTGAAAAAAGAGGAGACTTAAGATTACAGCTTACAAACCAGACCAATGTAAATGGTCCATATAAGAAACAATCACCAAGTTTATCCTTCGCGTGAAACAATAAATGTTAGTTTAGTATAAAAATTTCATTTTGTTTGATTAACTGGAAACGTTTTCCAAAATATAGTTTGTAAAATAATGTAATTATTATTGCAGTCTGTTAGAGCAGAAACTGAAAAAGTAATCATTTAAATTTAGACTATATCGTTAATTAGTTGTTTAAGTATATAGATTCTACCAGCGAGAACGAAGGAAGCCCTAATTATAAAATTCTACTAAAGAAAACAAGATTGCGTGACTTAATGATGTTTGATGTGATCATCAGTCGGCATCTGTGATGAAAATCACTCTGTTTTAACGTGATTGTTATTCACTGATAGAACACGCCGTTGTTAATCTCTTCAAGCTCATTCTCATTGAACTGTGCTCCCATTAGACTAACGATCTGTAACTGTTTTTTTAACACCTATATGAACACAGTTCTCAGAATCACGTGACTTCTTCACTATATATAGTGGAGTTGTGAGCCATTTTACATCATTCTTACTGTTTGTCACCCTGCAAATTCTCTCAGAAAATAAACATGGTGTCCAGAAATCTGTGCTTTGACGACGATTTTTCTCCTCTTTCCAAAACACGTGACGACGACTTTGTTGACGTCTTCTCTTCAGCAGAACGTTTCAGTGGGTTGATGAGGATTCCCGAGATAGTGGATACGGTTCACCGACAAACCAGGTCAGCTGTACTTTTATTTTATTATAAATATTTTAATTTAAATATTATGTTAACTCTCTGAAAACCTAGTTTTACTTTTTATAAACACAGCTAAGTTTTATTACAATTAACTAAATACAAGATATTTGTTTATTCATTGTGTTATGTAGTTACATACTATACATTTTTTTATATGTGAAACAAGTTTGGGATTTTTTTTCTTCAATAATATGTGTAATATTCAGTAAGTGATTTTAACGTAATATCTCTGTTTCTCTTTCTTTCACAATTTATTTTCTATTTTTCAGTGTTTCACTCCGTCACCTAAAAAATCCTACAACAACAACAATAATACTAGAAGAAGTCTGTTTTCTGGAAAGAGACTGAGAGATGATGACGATGTTGATGTTGACGTCTTTCCAAAACATTTTCGCCTTGGAGAATCAGCCAGTGATGATGACGTATCAATTGATATAAGTCAGAAAATGGAAGGTGAAGGTCATTTGACAGTAGACGGGTCTGAGGTAATTGTTGTTTTCTTTTCACAAAAGTGACTGATCGAACTCCATAGCAATTAAAATATTTTCATACAAAGATTAAATAATACGTTCTTAAAAGTTGTCTTGTATAATAAGGACATTTGATGACAATAAGCACAATGGTAGTAATATTAATAGTAATATTTTTATCTTTTTCATTGTCGAATTCCTTAAACTATAACAGTGACACTAATATTAGTTTTATTAAATATTATTTTTGCTGTTATTGTTTTATCCGCGTAAAATAATTTTTAATTTGTTTTTCAGAATCATTGTTTACCAACTGTTTGTGGAGATAAACCAGACCTGATGTCTATCAGTCCGACAACCGTGACAGAGTTAATTGATGGAGTCTACCAGGATGAAATTTCTAGTTTTCAAATTGTCGACTGCAGATATCCGTACGAGTTTGAAGGAGGCCATATTAAGGTGTGTACATTTTTAAAAGTATAATTCTCTCTCTGTCTCTCTCTCTCTCTCTTTAACGATTCAGTTAATTTTTTTATCTGTGATATAAGCTATTTTAATTTCTATGTCAGTCATTAATTGAACAAAAAATATGAAATGTATTAATAAAAATATTTGTAAATTTCAGGGAGCTATCAACTTGTACACACAGAAAGATGTACAAACATTTCTCTCAACACAGTCGACTCAGTGTGAGAAACACATTTTGATCTTCCACTGTGAATTCTCTTCAGAACGAGCTCCTAAACTGTAAGTCGTGTTTCTAATCTGTTGTTGCAGTTTGTATTGAAAACGTTTAATAAAACAAATTGGCATATACCGCTGAGTAAAAGGAAAGACAACATTTTATTGATTAAACTTTGGTAATTTTTCTATTGTTATCGTACCTAATTTATATTTCAAAATTATATTGTTTTTATAATTATGCACAAGTTTATTGTGTTTTTATTTAGGTTTCTTTATTTAAAAAAGCTCTATATTTTATTTTTTATTGTATTTTTTTTTTTCTACTTCAGTTTGTTTTATATTTGTTTTATATTTATTTAGATTACGCTATCTGAGAAACGAGGATCGTAAACTGAACAGTGACGTGTACCCGAAACTTTTCTTTCCTGAGATCTATCTTCTGTGTGGTGGATACAAGCAGTTCTTCAACCAGTTTCAGGTAATTTTAATATAAAACTATTACTTTTATTTAGATACTTTTATCAGAATTGATACACCAATGCAAAAATGATCATGATGATGATGAAGTTGATGAATTTTTTTTAGAACAGGTTGTGCTTTTCCAAAAACAGTTTCACCCCAGAGTCACTCTGGTTATCTCTCTTCATTTATATAAACAAGCGAATGACTGCTGCTACCATAGTTACAACTTGCTTTTGATTTTAAAATTGCATAATTTAATATAATATACCAGTATTCTAACATGTGTTATAAATATTTATTTTATATTTACAGAATCACTGTTCACCTGTCGACTATGTACCCATGCTTGAGAAGGAACATAGTGAAGATCTACGTCACTTCCGGTCCCGTGCCAAGTCTTGGACTGCTGGGCAGAGAAGACGACGTTGTCTACCACTTCAGCAGAGTGGATCACCGCCTTTATTCTGAGATGCTGATGTCGACGGAAATTGTTTTGATTTTTTATACTCATGTTATCTGACATTTTTTCTATAAAACACTGTTGTGTCGGCGGATGTTATCTGACAGTTGTTATGTACAATATTGTTGTGTCGGAGCCTGTTATCTGACAGTTGTTATATAAAAGACTGTTGTGTCGGAGGATGTTATCTGACAGTTGTTATATAAAATATTGTTGTGTCGGAGCCTGTTATCTGACAGTTGTTATATAAAATATTGTTGTGTCGGAGGATGTTATCTGACAGTTCTTATGTACAATATTGTTATGTCGGAGCCTGTTATCTGACAGTTATTTGTATTTATATGATCGAGTCATGTTTGTTAATAAATATACAAAATATATAAATCTATTTGTTGTTTTCTTTAAAGATGTTTGATATTCATTAATTGGTTTGTTTAGATCAACAGCAAATTACCATCTCGAGACTGCCATCTCTTTCTATGAATAACTTAAAAATATTAATAATCATAAATAAATAATAACATGGACTGAAAATTTGAATCATGCAGTTTGTCTTTACTTCCATTAACTTAACAGTTATGAAAATATATCAAGGAGAATAATATTTAGAAATGTGATAAATAATAGCAAATAACATTTGATATTAATGAGAAAAAAAAAAAAACCTAATTTTTAAGACAATCCAGAGCTCTCCTGCATAATACGAATAATAATTTGAATCTTTTAAGTTTTTTTTTTTACTGTACTATGGGCAATTCATATAATTTTATCAAAATAATTTCTTTAAATTGTTTGTTATATAAACAGTATTCAGTGTAGAATTCTGGATTTTGTGTTACATTATTTTTATACGGCTAATTTTACAATTCAATCAAAGTGTAATAATTAAATCAAATAAAACATTAAGAAATCCACAAATTCTTACATAATGCTTTAGTTCTATGATGAATATAATATTTAAAATCCGTCGTATCCTTTGAAATGTACAAAAGAAATAGACAAAATATACTTCGTATACTTTACATTTATTATTAATATATTTATATTTTAATTATCTTTCGCAATTAATGATAAAACATAAACATTGGTATTTATTTTCTTTGTTATTTTATTTTATTTTAATATAAACCGCTACAAAAACAGAAAACTATTCAGACATTTACAGGATATTTCTCTGAAAAAAGTTAAACACAAGTTTATTTTAGAATAGACGTTACATTGTAGCAAAGAGATAATAATGAAATAAAATAAAATAAAATAATGGCGCCAAAAAAGTAATAATAAAAAAAAATAAAAAAAATATAATAAAATAAAACAAAGAGAATAGAACAAAATAAAATAAAATAAAGTAATAAAAAAATTATAGACATGTAATCGAATGAAATGAAATAATTGATACCAGACATCCCAAGTTTAGAATTTTTTCTTCAGAATTGCCCGCTTGTCGTATGTTATGAGCAAGACATACTAAGGCATGTCTAAGTAAGCAGCTGTACATGCTGAATTTGGAAGAAAGAGAAGACTAAAGATTAAATGTCTATTAAAAAAAATAATAAATAAATAAATAAATAAAAAAAAATAAATAAATAAATAAATAAATAAATAAATAAATAAATACGTATAAATATAAAAAGAACAACATATTCTGTTCTTCAAGTATAAAAATTTCATATTGGTTCATTAATTATAAATGTCTATTTTATTATTATTCAAAAACTCTTGAATAAACAGATTTAAAAAGTATTTAGTATCAATTTGTTTTAAAAATGGGGTCTCCAGACTTTAATGGCATCATCAAAAGTGTCCTTCAGACATAATGTCTGGGAATATCTGTTATAGAGTTCATTGTAGCAAAAAGTGGTATTAGACGATTTTCTCGTTTCGGTGTAGAGTCATATTAAAAGCATTTTGAAAACCTTTTTCGGAATAAATATGAATTTGATTATGACGCCATTAATCATTTGGTGGTCGGAGATAAACCTTTGAGAAAACAAACACATTTAATTTACGGTTTATCTATGTATGTGTGTCTGTATGTGTCTGTATGTGTGTGTATATATGTATGATTGTGTATGTGTGTATGTATGTGTATGTATGAGTGTATGTGAGAGACGGACGAACGGATGTATAGAGTTGGTTACTGATGATGGACGGATTTGTAGATGAGATTGCTGGATGATCAACAAATAAAATCTGTGGAATGAGATAAAATCTTTGGAAAGATACTTAAACACTTAGACAGAGGAATGGCTGAATGGGTTAATAGAATGACGAGCAGTTACAGTTGAACAGATGCATATTATTGATACCAGTATGAATATATGGATAGATGAACTGATGTATATACTGAAAGTTATATTGATGAATATATAGATTAGACAGACGGATGGCGTATTTAGGGAGAGAAAGAAATGAATCGATGACGTCTGAACCAAAAAATAAATATATAAGAAGACTGACAAATGGCATACAAGAATTATAATCAGACATACATGTAGATAGGTGTAGTTTGAATGGTGTGTGGCTATATACAGCGAGACAGAGTGATCCGTAGAAAGATAGACAAATAATTGTAAGAATGAATGTATATTAAGTTCAGACTGGTGCATGATTCTTTATATAGAGAGATGAATCAATGATAATAGTAGGAGATAAATACATGGATGAATGGATGGACATTCATGTGTAAATATGTTAATAGATGGATGAATCCTCAGATCTAAATAAGCACGATTGGAAGAATATAAGAAAAGACACATCTCCAGTTCCAAATTTAAAATTCTTTATTATTATTATTAGTAGTAGTTTTCAGTCAATAAAGTAAACTTAGAAACTGTGAACACACATAAATCGCATTTTAAATTAAAAGACTTTCCGATACGTTACAAAAACATTTTTTTATTTGATATACTATTTCATTATCTGTTTCGCTAGTAAGATTCTATTTTATGATCCAAGCTTTTGGCTTTATCTTTCTAAGCGACGGGGGGTATGTCTCATATGTTATAATTAGTATTTAGTTATCATTAATATCGTTAATTAGTTGTTTAACGCGATTCTACAGCGAGAACGAAGGAAGCCCTAATTATAAAATTCTACTAAAGTAAACAAGTGCGTGACTTAATCTGTGTGATTCCATCAGTCGGCATCTGTGATGAAAATCACTCTGTTTTAACGTGATTGTTATTCACTGATAGAACACGCCGTTGTTAATCTCTTCAAGCTCATTCTCATTGAACTGTGCTCCCATTAGACTAACGATCTGTAACTGTTTTTTTAACTTGCTATGAACACCGTTCTCAGAATCACGTGACTTCTTCACTATATATAGTGGAGTTGTGAGCCATTTTACATCATTCTTACTGTTTGTCCACCCTGCAAATTCTCTCAGAAAATAAACATGGTGTCCAGAAATCTGTGCTTTGACGACGATGTTTCTCCTCTTTCCAAAACACGTGACGACGACTTTGTTGACGTCTTCTTCAGCAGAACGTTTCAGTGGGTTGATGAGGATTCCCGAGATAGTGGATACGGTTCACCGACAAACCAGGTCAGCTGTACTTTCATTTTATTAAAAATATTTTAATTTGAATATTATGTTAACTCTCTGAAAACGTAATTTTTCTTTTTATAAAGAGAGCTAAGTTTTATTACAATTAACTGAACATAAACTACTTGTTTATTGATTCTGTTATGTACTTACATACTATACATTTATATGTGCAAACATGTTGTTTGATTTACTTTAATGCATGTGAAATACAATAAGTGATTTTAACGTAATATCTCTGTTTCTCTTTCTTTCACAATTTATTTTCTATTTTTCAGTGTTTCACTCCGTCACCTAAAAAATCCTACAACAACAACAATAATACTAGAAGAAGTCTGTTTTCTGGAAAGAGACTGAGAGATGATGACGATGTTGATGTTGACGTCTTTCCAAAACATTTTCGCCTTGGAGAATCAGCCAGTGATGATGACGTATCAATTGATATAAGTCAGAAAATGGAAGGTGAAGGTCATTTGACAGGAGACGGGTCTGAGGTAATTGTTGTTTTCTTTTCACAAAAGTGACTGATCGAACTCCATAGCAATTAAAATATTTTCATAGAAAGATTAAATAATACGTTCTTAAAAGTTGTCTTGTATAATAAGCACATTTGATGACAATAAGCACAATGGTAGTAATATTAATAGTAATATTTTTATCTTTTTCATTGTCGAATTCCTTAAACTATAACAGTGACACTAATATTAGTTTTATTAAATATTATTTTTGCTGTTATTGTTTTATCCGCGTAAAATAATTTTTAATTTGTTTTTCAGAATCATTGTTTACCAACTGTTTGTGGAGATAAACCAGACCTGATGTCTATCAGTCCGACAACCGTGACAGAGTTAATTGATGGAGTCTACCAGGATGAAATTTCTAGTTTTCAAATTGTCGACTGCAGATATCCGTACGAGTTTGAAGGAGGCCATATTAAGGTGTGTACATTTTTAAAAGTATAATTCTCTCTCTCTCTCTCTCTCTCTCTCTCTCTCTCTCTCTCTCTCTCTCTCTCTCTCTCTCTCTCTCTCTCTCTCTCTCTCTCTCTCTCTCTCTCTCTCTCTCTCTCTCTCTCTCTCTCTCTCTCTTTAACGATTCAGTTAATTTTTTTATCTGTGATATAAGCTATTTTAATTTCCATGTCAATCATTAATTGAACAAAGAATGAAATGTATTAATAAAAATATTTGTAAATTTCAGGGAGCTATCAACTTGTACACACAGAAAGATGTACAAACATTTCTCTCAACACAGTCGACTCAGTGTGAGAAACACATTTTGATCTTCCACTGTGAATTCTCTTCAGAACGAGCTCCTAAACTGTAAGTCGTGTTTCTAATCTGTTGTTGCAGTTTGTATTGAAAACGTTTAATAAAACAAATTGGCATATACCGCTGAGTAAAAGGAAAGACAACATTTTATTGATTAAACTTTGGTAATTTTTCTATTGTTATCGTACCTAATTTATATTTCAAAATTATATTGTTTTTATAATTATGCACAAGTTTATTGTGTTTTTATTTAGGTTTCTTTATTTAAAAAAGCTCTATATTTTATTTTTTATTTATTTTTTTTTTTTTCTACTTCAGTTTGTTTTATATTTGTTTTATATTTATTTAGATTACGCTATCTGAGAAACGAGGATCGTAAACTGAACAGTGACGTGTACCCGAAACTTTTCTTTCCTGAGATCTATCTTCTGTGTGGTGGATACAAGCAGTTCTTCAACCAGTTTCAGGTAATTAAAATATCAAACTATTACCTTTATTTAGATACTTTTATCAGAATTGATACACCAATGCAAAAATGATCATGATGATGATGAAGTTGATGAATTTTTTTTAGAACAGGTTGTGCTTTTCCAAAAACAGTTTCACCCCAGAGTCACTCTGGTTATCTCTCTTCATTTATATAAACAAGCGAATGACTGCTGCTACCATAGTTACAACTTGCTTTTGATTTTAAAATTGCATAATTTAATATAATATACCAGTATTCTAACATGTGTTATAAATATTTATTTTATATTTACAGAATCACTGTTCACCTGTCGACTATGTACCCATGCTTGAGAAGGAACATAGTGAAGATCTACGTCACTTCCGGTCTCGTGCCAAGTCTTGGACTGCTGGGCAGAGAAGACGACGTTGTCTACCACTTCAGCAGAGTGGATCACCGCCTTTATTCTGAGATGCTGATGTCGACGGAAATTGTTTTGATTTTTTATACTCATGTTATCTGACATTTTTTCTATAAAACACTGTTGTGTCGGCGGATGTTATCTGACAGTTGTTATATAAAATATTGTTGTGTCGGAGCCTGTTATCTGACAGTTGTTATATAAAAGACTGTTGTGTCGGAGGATGTTATCTGACAGTTGTTATATAAAATACTGTTGTGTCGGAGCCTGTTATCTGACAGTTGTTATATAAAATATTGTTGTGTCGGAGGATGTTATCTGACAGTTCTTATGTACAATATTGTTATGTCGGAGCCTGTTATCTGACAGTTATTTGTATTTATATGATCGAGTCATGTTTGTTAATAAATATACAAAATATATAAATCTATTTGTTGTTTTCTTTAAAGATGTTTGATATTCATTAATTGGTTTGTTTAGATCAACAGCAAATTACCATCTCGAGACTGCCATCTCTTTCTATGAATAACTTAAAAATATTAATAATCATAAATAAATAATAACATGGACTGAAAATTTGAATCATGCAGTTATGAAAATATATCAAGGAGAATAATATTTAGAAATGTGATAAATAATAGCAAATAACATTTGATATTAATGAGAAAAAAAAAAAAACCTAATTTTTAAGACAATCCAGAGCTCTCCTGCATAATACGAATAATAATTTGAATCTTTTAAGTTTTTTTTTTTTACTGTACTATGGGCAATTCATATAATTTTATCAAAATAATTTCTTTAAATTGTTTGTTATATAAACAGTATTCAGTGTAGAATTCTGGATTTTGTGTTATATTTTTTTATACGGCTAATTTTACAATTCAATCAAAGTGTAATAATTAAATCAAATAAAACTTTAAGAAATCCACAAATTCTTACATAATGCTTTAGTTCTATGATGAATATAATATTTAAAATCCGTCGTATCCTTTGAAATGTACAAAAGAAATAGACAAAATATACTTCGTATACTTTACATTTATTATTAATATATTTATATTTTAATTATCTTTCGCAATTAATGATAAAACATAAACATTGGTATTTATTTTCGTTTGTTATTTTATTTTATTTTAATATAAACCGCTACAAAAACAGAAAACTATTCAGACATTTACAGGATATTTCTCTGAAAAAAGTTAAACACAAGTTTATTTTAGAATAGACGTTACATTGTAGCAAAGAGATAATAATGAAATAAAATAAAATAAAATAATGGCGCCAAAAAAGTAATAATAAAAAAAAAAAAAAAAAAAGATAATAAAATAAAACAAAGAGAATAGAACAAAATAAAATAAAATAAAGTAATAAAAAAATTATAGACATGTAATCGAATGAAATGAAATAATTGATACCAGACATCCCAAGTTTAGAATTTTTTCTTCAGAATTGCCCGCTTGTCGTATGTTATGAGCAAGACATACTAAGGCATGTCTAAGTAAGCAGCTGTACATGCTGAATTTGGAAGAAAGAGAAGACTAAAGATTAAATGATTAAAAAAATATAATGTCTAAAAAAAAAAATAAAAAATAAATAAATAAATAAATAAATAAATAAATAAATACGTATAAATATAAAAAGAACAACATATTCTGTTCTTCAAGTATAAAAATTTCATATTGGTTCATTAATTATAAATGTCTATTTTATTATTATTCAAAAACTCTTGAATAAACAGATTTAAAAAGTATTTAGTATCAATTTGTTTTCAAAATGGGGTCTCCAGACTTTAATGGCATCATCAAAAGTGTCCTTCAGACATAATGTCTGGGAATATCTGTTATAGAGTTTATTGTAGCAAAAAGTGGTATTAGACGATTTTCTCGTTTCGGTGTAGAGTCATATTAAAAGCATTTTGAAAACCTTTTTCGGAATAAATATGAATTTGATTATGACGCCATTAATCATTTGGTGGTCGGAGATAAACCTTTGAGAAAACAAACACATTTAATTTACGGTTTATCTATGTATGTGTGTCTGTATGTGTCTGTATGTGTGTGTATATATGTATGATTGTGTATGTGTGTATGTATGTGTATGTATGAGTGTATGTGAGAGACGGACGAACGGATGTATAGAGTTGGTTACTGATGATGGACGGATTTGTAGATGAGATTGCTGGATGATCAACAAATAAAATCTGTGGAATGAGATAAAATGTTTGGAAAGATACTTAAACACTTAGAGGAATGGCTGAATGGGTTAATAGAATGACGAGCAGTTACAGTTGAACAGATGCATATTATTGATACCAGTATGAATATATGGATAGATGAACTGATGTATATAATTAAAGTTATATTGATGAATATATAGATTAGACAGACGGATGGCGTATTTAGGGAGAGAAAGAAATGAATCGATGACGTCTGAACCAAAAAATAAATATATAAGAAGACTGACAAATGGCATACAAGAATTATAATCAGACATACATGTAGATAGGTGTAGTTTGAATGGTGTGTGGCTATATACAGCGAGACAGAGTGATCCGTAGAAAGATAGACAAATAATTGTAAGAATGAATGTATATTAAGTTCAGACTGGTGCATGATTCTTTATATAGAGAGATGAATCAATGATAATAGTAGGAGATAAATACATGGATGAATGGATGGACAGTCATGTGTAAATATGTTAATAGATGGATGAATCCTCAGATCTAAATAAGCACGATTGGAAGAATATAAGAAAAGACACATCTCCAGTTCCAAATTTAAAATTCTTTATTCTTAGTAGTAGTAGTAGTTTTCAGTCAATAAAGTAAACTTAGAAACTGTGAACACACATAAATCGCATTTTAAATTAAAAGACTTTCCGATACGTTACAAAAACATTTTTTTATTTGATATACTATTTCATTATCTGTTTCGCTAGTAAGATTCTATTTTATGATCCAAGCTTTTGGCTTTATCTTTCTAAAGCGACGGGCGGTATTTTTCATATGTTATAATTAGTATTTAGTTATCATTAATATCGTTAATTAGTTGTTTAACGCGATTCTACAGCGAGAACGAAGGAAGCCCTAATTATAAAATTCTACTAAAGTAAACAAGTGCGTGACTTAATCTGTGTGATTCCATCAGTCGGCATCTGTGATGAAAATCACTCTGTTTTAACGTGATTGTTATTCACTGATAGAACACGCCGTTGTTAATCTCTTCAAGCTCATTCTCATTGAACTGTGCTCCCATTAGACTAACGATCTGTAACTGTTTTTTTAACTTGCTATGAACACAGTTCTCAGAATCACGTGACTTCTTCACTATATATAGTGGAGTTGTGAGCCATTTTACATCATTCTTACTGTTTGTCCACCCTGCAAATTCTCTCAGAAAATAAACATGGTGTCCAGAAATCTGTGCTTTGACGACGATTTTTCTCCTCTTTCCAAAACACGTGACGACGACTTTGTTGACGTCTTCTTCAGCAGTACGTTTCAGTGGGTTGATGAGGATTCCCGAGATAGTGGATACGGTTCACCGACAAACCAGGTCAGCTGTACTTTTATTTTATTAAAAATATTTTAATTTTAATATTATGTTAACGCTCTGAAAACGTAGCTAAGTTTTATTGCAATTAAATGAACAGAAGATTTTTGTTTATTGATTGTGTTATGTAGTTATAAACTATAGGTTTATATACTACACACATATATACTATACATTTATATTCTATACATTTATATGCGATACATTTATGTACTGTACATTGATATATTTATATATTATACATTTTTATATGTGCTAACATGTTATTTGTTTTACTTTAATACATGTAAAATTCAGAAAGTGATTTTAACGTAATATCCTTATTTCTGTTTGTTTCACAAATTCTTTTCCATTTTTCAGTGTTTCACTCCGTCACCTAAAAAATCCTACAACAATAGCAACAACACTACTAGAAGAAGTCTGTTTTCTGGAAAAAGACTGAGAGATGTTGACGATGTTGATGTTGACGTCTTTTCAAAACATCTTCGCCTTGCAGAATTAGCCAGTGATGATGACGTTTCAAGTCAGAAGATGGAAGGTGAAGGTCATTTGACAGGAGACGGGTCTGAGGTATGTTGATTTATAAATTATTAAAACTCCCTTACAAATTATTTGTAATTCTGAAAAATCTGAAGGAGTCTTTTCTGAAAGAGTCTTTATTGTTTTTTCTTTTCACAGAAGTGACTGATCGAATATAATAATTAAAATATTTTCATACAAAAATTAAATAATACCTACTTACAAGTTGACGTTAATAATAAAGACATTTGAGAAAATAAGAACAATGACATTAATATTAATAGTAATAACTTTTTATCTTTTTGATTGTTGAATTGCTTAAACTATATAGTCTCTTTCGAATATTATCTTTTGAGTGTTTTATTATCAATATGTGCTTTCAAATGACACTAAAATTATCATTTTTTTATTAAATATTATTATTGTTGTTGTTTTGTTCAGCTAAAATAATGTTTGATTTGTTTTTCAGAGTCATTGTTTACCAACTGTTTGTGGAGATAAACCAGACCTGATGTCTATCAGTCCGACAACCGTGACAGAGTTAATTGATGGAGTCTACCAGGATGAAATTTCTAGTTTTCAAATTGTCGACTGCAGATATCCGTACGAGTTTGAAGGAGGCCATATTAAGGTGTGTACATTTTTAAATATCTCTCTCTCTCTCTGATTAACGATTTTATCTGATATAAGCTATTTTAATTTCTATGTCAGTCATTAATTGAACAAAAAATTATATGAAATGTATTAATAAAAATATTTGTAAATTTCAGGGAGCTATCAACTTGTACACACAGAAAGATGTACAAACATTTCTCTCAACACAGTCGACTCAGTGTGAGAAGCACATTCTGATCTTCCACTGTGAATTCTCTTCATAGCGAGCTCCTAAACTGTAAGTCGTGTTTGTAATCTGTTGTTGCAGTTTGTATTGAAAACGTTTAATAAAACAAATTGGCATATACCGCTGAGTAAAAGGAAAGACAACATTTTATTGATTAAACTTTGGTAATTTTTCTATTGTTATCGTACCTAATTTATATTTCAAAATTATATTGTTTTTATAATTATGCACAAGTTTATTGTGTTTTTATTTAGGTTTCTTTATTTAAAAAAGCTCTATATTTTATTTTTTATTGTTTGTTTTTTTCTACTTCAGTTTGTTTTATATTTGTTTTATATTTATTTAGATTACGCTATCTGAGAAACGAGGATCGTAAACTGAACAGTGACGTGTACCCGAAACTTTTCTTTCCTGAGATCTATCTTCTGTGTGGTGGATACAAGCAGTTCTTCAACCAGTTTCAGGTAATTAAAATATCAAACTATTACCTTTATTTAGATGCTGTTCTCAAAACATACAGCGTTGCAAAAATTACGATGAAGATGATATTGAGGATAAATTTTTTAAAAAACAGTTTTGTATAAGAACAGGTTATATGCTTCATTTTAAAAACAGTGAGAACTTGTTTTGATTTTAAAATTGCATAATTTAATATAATATACCAGTATTGTAACACGTGTTATAAATATTTATTTTATATTTACAGAATCAGTGTTCACCTGACGACTATGTACCTATGCTTGACAATGAACATAGTGAAGATCTACGTCACTTCCGGTCTCGTTCCAAGTCGTGGACTGCTGGGCAGAGAAGACGACGTTGTCTACCACTTCAGCTGTGTGGATCACCGCCTTTATTCTGAGATGCTGATGTCGAACGAAATTATTTTTACTTTCTATACTCATGTTATCTGACATTATTTCTATAAAACACTGTTGTGTCGGCGGATGTTATCTGATATTATTTCTATAAAACACTGTTGTGTCGGCGGATGTTATCTGACATTATTTCTATATAACACTGTTGTGTCGGCGGATGTTATCTGACAGTTGTTATATAAAACATTGTTGTGTCGGAGGATGTTATCTGACAGTTGTTATATAAAACACTGTTGTGGCGGCGGATGTTATCTGACAGTTGTTATATAAAACATTGTTATGTCGGAGGATGTTATCTGACAGTTCTTATATAAATATTGTTATGTCGGAGCGTATTATCTGGCAGTTATTTGTATTTATTTAATCGGGTGATATTTAGTAATAAATATACAAAATATACAAATCTATTTGTGTTATTTGTCTTTCGTTTGTAATCACTTCAGCATTGTGGATCACGTACTTTATTGTGAGATGCTGATGTCGACATCATTGGTGGTTTGTCGACACAAATTGTTTTGACTTTCCATACTCATGTTATCTCAGATTTTTGTGTAAGATATTTTTGTCGGCGGATTTGATCTCTCAGTGATTTGTACTGATATGATCGATTACTGTTTGAAAATACATATATGGTATAGAAATCTATTTGTTATTGTGATTTTAAATATGGTTGATATTCGCTTATTACCTGTTTAGATCAACAACAAATTATGACCTGAAACGTGTTTTTTCTATCTGTTAATAATTTTAAAAATAATATTAAAAATTCAATTGCAAATACCAGTTCTATTTATTTCCCTTTACTTTTTCGAATATAATAACCAGCAACTTTTAATATTCGTGACAAAGATGTCGTTTCTTTTTTGACAAAATCCTGTGCAGTACTGCAGAACATGAAATAATAATTTGAATCGTTTTATTTTCTAGTGACTAAACTGTAACGTTTGTTTGTTTTATCTGATACAATTATAACAAATAATTTATTTAAATTATTGCTGTATAAAAAGGATTCAGCTTAGAGTATTGGATTTCGGGCTACATTATTTTTATACTGTTAATTTTAAAATTCTGTCTAACTGTAATAATTAATAGAAAACCACAATTAAGAAATCTAGAAATACATTTTGTTTTAGTTCTATGATGAAAGAACCTACGCATCTCACTGTACAACACATATGAACAAAATTTACTTTGTACAGTTTACAACTATTGTTTTTCAGCTAGTCACTACCTTTCACTAATAACAAATGCTCCGAAGATTGATGTTCATTGCTATTACTAGTAGTAGTCTTTCTTTATTTATTTTTTTAATTATCATGACTGTTTTACAAAAGAGAAAAAGAAAATAATCATAAAATAAAATAAAATAGAAAGTCATGTTTATCAGTGTCTTGTAGTAAAATCTATCAATGCAATCATTTTAATTTAGACTATTTTTTCGTTCCGTCATAGATTTATATGAAAAGAGATTTTTAAATTATTCCACCATTAATCATTTGTTGGCTGGAGATAAAGTGCTGAGAAATCAAACTTAAGTCATTTATGGCAGAAAAGGCCATTTTGGTTTGATATTGTTGAAGCTGCGGACGTTGCAGTTGGGACAAATATGTACATACAGTGTTCTTTTTCTTAATTACGTAACCTTCAACTTTCAAACTGACATGTTTCTGTTTACACACATTATTATTATATAACATTTTTATTTTTATTTTATTATTGTTACTAATTTAAAAATGATATAATAAAAAGAAGGACGAATGACTTAATTTGCACGTAAGAACGTAAAAATACATTTAACTGAATATTTTGAAAACTTTACTTTATATCGTTTTGATTTTGTCATGAGCGGCTTTCTCCGTACAGATCTAAAACTGAAGAAATAAAGCTATTATCTTCCACCCAGATTGCTTGGGGTTTGGGATTTTTATGGCTTTTTCTTATTTTTGTTCTTTATTTTTTTAAATATTCATAAAATGTACAAATACATGCATTTAGTGTAATAATTACAGTAGGATTCTTGCTGTAACAAACTAATAAAAAACATGTCCGCGTCATTTTATTAAAGAGAAATTTATTAATTTTGTCAAATTCCACAACTATTGTTAAACAAATTTGAAACCAATGAGTTGATGAAGATGATGAACTTAGTCCATTCGCGTCTTCAGAGTTCGTTTTGTTACTTTGTCTTTCTCAATGACGTACACAACAGCTCCCCAGCCAGACATACAATCACGATCAAACGCGTTCACCAAAGCTTGAGAAATTGTCTCAAACAGATCATCTGCAGCCAAGTCTGGTTCCCATAGCGACTCGCACATGCCGTACATCTGTTCTGAGCACGTGCCGCTCACTACGAAATCTTCAGTGACCATGGGACAGCCAATGAGATCTAGTGATGCAACGTAAGGTTCGCTGGTTTTGGGGTCCAGGCCAGCTATAACAGGCTCGATGAAATAAGGACCAAATCTTCGCTCATAAAGCAAATTCGATATCATGCTCTTGAAAGTTCTGGGTCTGATTTTTCGATTTTCTCTCAACTCGTACAAGTTTAGACGAAATTTCAGTTTCTGAGACACAGTTAGTACGTCAGAAGCCAGGCCTGACAGTCCAATGAAAAGATGTGGTCCCATTTCAAACACCTTGTCAAAGTCTGTACTGATAGTTTGGCCCTGACTACCAAACCTGTTCAAAACAGAAGACAAAAGTTAGATGCCTGCCAGCCTATGCCCCACCCTCAGCTTTCAACATTAACTGAAGGATAAATAAATTATCACTAATTACATTTTAACGTTTGCACAAGTCTGTTTATATTACTGCTACGACAACAACAACAATAATCTACAGCTACCAGGATAATATCCAGTCAAAATAAACCAACAAAAAGAAATAAGTTTTAATACAGTATGATATAGTATGTTCTTCCCAAACGCCTTCTGACGTAAAACACAAAAATGATGCCAGAATAATTATTTGTTGATAATAAATAAATACTGAAATTGTTAATATGTAAGAATTTATCAGTAAGAAATGATTATATTCATTTATTATTTATTGCTATTTAATTTACTGTGTGTGTATATATATATATATATATATACTGAAAATTAAATTATTATATATATATAGAAAATTAAATGTATATATGTATATATAGAAAATTATATAGCAATAAATAATAAATGACTTTAGCATTACTTTGCATCTACAACATTTTATAAAAAAATATATTTTTGTAGTAGATTTTCCTAAAACATATTTTACTCGCGTGTAAAAAAAAGTATTGAAAATAAAAAATAAATAAATAAATAAATAAATAAATACAATGTGAGAAACAGAAGAAGAAGGGAGAAAGATAGAGAGGGAGAGAGAGAGGAGAGAAAAATCATCTGAGTGAAAACATGAAAATTAATTATGGCCGTAACCAATAACCAATCGTCGGCTGAAGAAAACAAAATGTTTATCATGAATTATTTGCTTACCTACGATCAGCTGCAATAGCAACGCAGTCTTTTCCTTTCATTGCTATGATAGCTGCACCATTATACTGAATCATGTTCATTTTGACTAAGATATTTCGATGTAGTACCAAAATTAAAGTTTTAAATATGGCGTGTCACTTTTGCAACAATTTCCTTTCGGATTAAAGATGAAACGGGGGGAGATAACCGTTAATGATGTTAAAAAAAAAAAAAAAAAAAAAAAAGTTATGACGTTGGGAGGCATGTCCCGCCAGTATTCGAAGTGGGGAACAATATATCGAATGCTTTCCCCTGTTTGATGACTTATTAAACAAATACTACATTTAAAGATGTAGAAGAATAAAAAATATAATAATAATAATAATAATAATAATAATAATAATAATAATAATAATAATAATAATAATAATAATAAAAAATTGAAAGGAATTTATATTAAACAAACAAAACAAAAGTATGTAAGAAAGAAAAAGAATTTCATCACCGATTTTTATCCAGTTAGCTTTATGATATTGCAAAAGAACATGTTATTTAAGGAATAAAAAATAAAATATATGTAATAAAATGTAGACAAGTAAAATCATAATTTTTTAAACATTATATATATATATATATATATATATAATTGGTGCTGACAAATTGTCATATTCATAATATAAATATTTTTAACAACAACTGGTCTTTAAAAAGATAAATGATTTCGAAATACTTGTCATAATGAAATGTTTACTTGATTTTAGCTCAGAAGTTGAAGTGGAGAACAAATTAACTAGTGGAAGGTGAAACCTATGTGAAATCAAACAAAACTAAAACAAAACGTTAATTTGTTCTAGCATTTTTATAATGAATAAATGAATAAATGAGACTGCCTTTACTTACAAACAGTTATTGGCTACTCTTCAAACTGGATTATCTTCTTATTACAAATCAGTGGATTACAAGAACATGAAGTTGGGGGAAAAAAATCACTTACAGAGAATATTTCCTTGTTTGTACATCAATAACCTGCTTTGTTTCAACACAAAGTTAATGTTATATGTTAACACAGATTCTTGTTACGTTAATTTAACTGCTTTCTCTACTGTTTGAAAACACTGATCAGCAGACCCAAACACAAACACAACAGTAGTGTGTAAGTGTATGAAATGTATTTATTCCACGACAAATCAATATTAGTGTAAACATTGATACATTCGACGAAACCGTATGTAAAGCTGATAAACATCTGTGTAAATTAAAATTAAAATATATATAAATCACTATGTATATCTCCGTTATTATAATTATATGAATAACATCTTAAGACTTTTTTACACTGAATTATTAAATGTGAAACAATTATTATAAACTGGAAATACATTACAAATATTTCAAAATTGTATACATATGGGATGACAAGATATATATATGTATGTGCGCGCACACACACATCCACACACATCCACACACACACACACACACACACACAGTAAAGCTCACCTAAGTCGTCTGCATTTAAGTCATTAAAGTGTACAAATCGTCACCTCAGCGAAAGTCCCGATTTTCGGTTACCTCCAATAAAATATCCATGTCCAAGTCGCCGAAAATCTCGCACAATTTACCCGCTATGTCAAGCTACAGGCACGGATGTACACACGGGCCTTGTATGGGGAGACCGATATGCACGTGACTTGCCTCGTGTACGAGTGCGATTCATAAAAAAACGCGGTAGGAAATGCATCAAACACGTGACGATTGAAGATGTCGACTTTGCGCTAATTAAATGGTTTCGACAAATGGCTGCTTGACCTGAACATCCTATCGATGGTGAAATGCTTAGCAACTTGGTCATGAGGATGGCGAAAACTGAATGACAGTTGGATTGATTGTTTTAAGGAAAGGTGATGAGCATGAAGGTAATCTAGAGGATAACCGACAGTTACGTAATATTTGGGACAGACTCCTACAGGTTTTCGGGAAGAACGCCATGCCAACAATCGAAGAGTACGTCGATGTCGATGCAGAAGTTGAGAGTCAGGAGATGACGGAGGCCGAGATCGTAGAGGTTGTCAAGTCCAGTGATACCAGTGAAACCATTGCCGATGATCAAGACATGGGTAGCGATTACCCAATGGCTGAAATCGTTGATCCTCCTCCACCTGTCAATAAAACTATCAATGCTATGTTGATGTTGTGAAGCGGTTTGCTACATCAGTTGCAGATTGTCCGTCTGAGATTATTCATACAACGTGAAATTCCAAAAAGGCTAAGGCAGATTATTACTGACGATTACTTTAACTGAATGAAAGCCTACACTATACGAAACAAGTCTTATATTTTTAATGTATATTTGGAAACACATTCATTATAAATTCTTATTAAATGTAAAATGTTTCAAGTTAACACTTATCTTTTACAGTGCCAAAACCCCTAAGTGTTAAGTGTTTTAAATTACCAATTAATTTTTTTACCGTACCAACCACTATCAATGGCGTTCGTTCTTGAATTTATTTCCCCACTAATCGGAGTTTCCTATATGCGGTTAAGCTATCAATATTTTAGTGATCTGAGGAACAAAATCAATTTTCTTTTATCTGTTCAGAAAGTTGTAATTTATAATTTTGTAATTAGTAACATGTACTTCATTCTTAATCAAAGATAATCACCAGATATAAGGACAGGTTCTTCTCGAAGGATTCCCGCAAGAATTTGTACGTCATGAACCATTTCTTCACCGATTACAAAACAACTTGGACAACTTAAAACCTTGTCTAAAATGACACCTCTCTAACCAGGACAAATGCACCCTCATTACCACGGACTGTCAATTCAGCCCCACACAAATCTAAAGTTTAGTTCAATTCCTAAGGTGCCCTTGAAAATGGTGTACTACTGTATTCAATTTAGGTTCTACTGTATTTAACTTCGTTACGTTCACAGTTATGTTGTTTGTTTGTTTTGTTTTTTTTTTTTTTTTTATAGTTACTCAAGTTGCAAATAAATAAATTTGTTTTGGAAAATAATTAAAGTCCTGTCCATTGTGCAGTGTTCATCAAAACTGAGCCTCTCTTCTGCACGACATTCACAGTGAGATGCCTCGACAGTTCTCTGCCTCCAATCGATGGAAAACCTTTAACACGTCCTCGGTTTTCTCCCTTTCACACCAAGGTTTGTATACATACGAACGATAGTTCTGCTCCACCCCCAACTTGATCCTTTCCCCGTCATGTTTCTGTTAACAGTCTGGTTAACTGGAGGATTCTGGGACTGCCCAACCCTACCAGCCCAACTGTATCTTCCTGGTGCAGCCTTCGGTAATTAATTGATTAAATATGCCACAAAAATCAACGTCAAAAATTACTCGTCACATCCGAAAGTGGCGACTTAGGCAAAGTTTACTGTGTGCACGCGCACGCACGCGCACCCACACATATATTTCAAGCCAAATCATAATTTTATGTTTACCTCATTGTACAATAAAAAAAAGGACAATAAATCTGTAAAAATATTCTTGCGCCTCTTGAATTTATAGCAGGATTATTAGTATTATTTCCTACAAAACAAGCAAAACTAAAGTGTTAAATTGAAAACATTCACGACGAATGATAAACATTATTAATTTAGTCCATACGCGTCTTCAGAGTTCGTTTTGTTACTTTGTCTTTCTCAATGACGTACACAACAGCTCCCCAGCCAGACATACAATCACGATCAAACGCGTTCACCAAAGCTTGAGAAATTGTCTCAAACAGATCATCTGCAGCCAAGTCTGGTTCCCATAGCGACTCGCACATGCCGTACATCTGTTCTGAGCACGTGCCGCTCACTACGAAATCTTCAGTGACCATGGGACAGCCAATGAGATCTAGTGATGCAACGTAAGGTTCGCTGGTTTTGGGGTCCAGGCCAGCTATAACAGGCTCGATGAAAAAAGGACCAAACCGTCGCTCATAAAGCAAATTCGATATCATGCTCATGAATGTTTTCGGTCTGATTTTTCGATTTTCTCTCAATTCATATAAGTTTAGACGAAATTTCAGTTTCTGAGATACAGTTTGTACGTCTGTCGCCAAACCAGCAAGTCCAATATAAAGATGCGATCCCATTTCGAAGATTTTCTCAAAGTCCATACTAATAGTTTGTCCCTGAATTCCAAACCTGTGAAGTAAATAAAACTCAGTTATTTTTTTGATACATTATAATATATACGTATACATACAGAGAGAGAGAGAGAGAGAGAGAGAGAGAGAGAGAGAGAGAGAGAGAGAGAGAGAGAGAGAGAGAGAGAGAGGTATTGTGTACACAATTCATTTTTCAAATAAATACATCTACATTTTCATAGTAAATACATTTATTTCCTAAAAATATTTTCAAGTTTTGTATAGATTTTTAAAACTTATTTATTTTTATTCCTTTCACATACCACAGTAATAAACACTAAAAAAAAAAAAATTTGAAAATTTGTATATGACTGGGAAAGACATGATCCAGACTGAAAATATATGAATTCAGTATAACAAAAACCTTTTATTATCTTTTTAAATTATAATCAATAACTAATCTGTGCAAAACAGACTGTGAAAAATCAAAATACATCGATAAAAAACGTGTCTACTTATTTTATGTCTATGATTTTATGGTCACGTGCGCAAATACACTAATAAATAATTTGCAAAGATACTTTAAATAATAATAATAATAATAATAATAATAATAATAAATAATAATAAAACTGAAACAGGATGATTAAGCCATAGCATGATTATGATACCGATGCCTGACCCTAGTTACGTGGACAACATTTTCAAACCCCAGTTGGGTAATTCTTGTAAACCCCTTTAAAATGACACCCAAATCAAGTGAATATGTTGAAAATTAAGGAGGTAACAGTAATTTCAAATTTAGTAATAAGCACTAAAATTAAAAAGCCTAACATAATTGGACAATGCTATTGAAAGTGCAGATTTTTGTCTATTTTCCTCCACAGCCAAATCCCTTCTGTACAACATAACACGAAAAACAAATATAGGGAAATCAAGATTATCGTGTGCTCTTTTCAATGGTGATGTTTTTGTCGCGTGTCAAATCAGTACTTTGTACCTGGGTCACTGTGTGTTAAACGTGGTGCCCGTGATCAGCCATGACAGCGATGGAGTAAAAAGTACTAAAACTGGTGTCGCTCTCCAAACGCCTGGCTTAACTACTCTTAAGCCGCTTCCGTATTATTTTAATTTTAATTTTTTTTTTGCAGTCAGGAAGGTCAAAGTTCGATATTTCTAACAATGTGCCCATCGTCGCTGGCAATGGCTTATCTCAAAAGTTTGTTTCCAAAAATTGTGTGCTTGCCTTCAAACTAATTTTTGAAAAAAAAAAAACTGGCTGAAAATAAACCTTACAAACTGATAAGCAAATGAAAGCTAATTCAATCATCTTTCAAACAATGTAACTAATGTGCGACACTGCGGTGTGGAACAGCTCCATATCTGGAAGAAGCACGTGTTATATTTTCTACTCAACTGGGTCATATCGCCATAAATTTTATGTACAGTTAAAAAGAAATGGCACTATTTAAAATAATTATATTTTTGTACTGTTTATATTTTTTATAACTTGGTAGGAAGCTCTTTTTTTTTTTATCCATCTCCTCACCCCACCCCACCCCGATGTTTCGACTTTTACTGTACATAATATAAATACGTTCAAAAACTAGCTTCGTGTTTTGCCGATTACTATCGTTTCCGTTCCAAGACAGGCGATTTTGATTTCTGAATTCTAGTGATAAATTGGAATTAACAATTGTAAACATAACAAATTATACTACACAACAGTACAATGTATACTGCAAGTCCAAGAACCAGAGGCATTGATAGAATGATGAATAAAAAAATTAATAACATTTTTTTTTTTTACTATCATAATAACATACACTGATCAGTTTTAAAACTTGGATTATTTTTGCTTCGTGTTGACTAGCTCCATTAGAGAAAATATCAACAGTGGCCAGATGATAGGTAACATTTGTTTGGAGTTAAATAATATCAAGTACAAAGGTAAGAAAAATATTTCATGATTATATACATCTATTTGCCCTTCATTAATACCTACAACACCTTTCTGATGTAGACTCCAAGGATTAGCTGATTGCAGAGGACTGTAATTAAACATCACATGCCTATACTTCTTTCAAGTAACATTTACATATACATACATCACAATATTTTAACTTACTGCCACTAATTATTTAATATAGTGAAAATCAAGCTATTACGTAAATAAAGTTGTGCTGTGCTATATGAAGATATTTGTTGTTTTGGTTTGATTTGTTTTCAAATGGCCACCCCTGTGTCATTTAACTACCATAGAATACAATATGGTTGAACGACCTGTAAAAATTAATTCAACAGCATGTGCTTGTTTGATTTGTAAACAGTCTAGAATCGCTTGATGATAGACCGTAGATGGCCATTTTATGATTCAAAAATCCCAAGTCATCCAAGATTAATACAGTTAATACGAATTATGGATGAAAAATACGAATACATCATTAGAGACATTTTTTTTCATCATTCTTATGTAAGATATAAATAAATTACGAAGAACAAAATAATCCATCATCAAAAATAACTCATTTAATATGAATCCGCCGTGACACTTTTTCGATCTAACGTCGACATGACAAAGCTACCTTTCATTCGTGTCATGAATACGGTTTCAAAAAATCAGCGTACAACTCAAATCAAAGTATTCGAAATATGGATTTTATGCTGGAGTCCCAAGGATATAATGTAACACGAGACAACGAAAAGCCAGCAAACTTTGCACATCCTCAAGTGAAATAGTGGTGAAACCGAACAACTACTCAGTGAAACATGGCCGATCATAATGCTATTCTGTATTCACCTATTGATAGGGCAACATGCTTGGTCATGATACGACTCTTTTAATAATAATATACATTCAGTTACCTTCGATCCGCTGCAATAGCAACACAGTCTTTTCCCTTCATTGCTATAATAGCAGCGCCGTTGTATTCAAGAATACTCATGTTGGTGAAATATCTGCGAGCTGAACAAAAACGAAGAACAGTTACAACATCTGTGTAATGCGCCACGAACGATAACTCGAGCGAGCACGTGATTTCTTTCAAAAAAGTCGGGTCATACTTCCCGTTTCTGACAATTAAATGTGATTCAGTCGTGTAAATTTTCTATAGTTCTGTATGCGCAAATGAAATTTGTTCTCAAATGTTATTCCCCGACTCGGTTTTCCCTATCGTCTTCGTCTTATATATATATATATCTATCTATCTATCTATCTATCTATCTATATATATATAGAGAGAGAGAGAGAGAGAGAGAGAGAGAGAGAGAGAGAGAGAATTAATGTTTAACCATCCCCCCCAAACAAAAAATATATCGGCTACTGGGTATCAAACAAAAGGTTAATATAACAAAATGGTAAACAATTTCTACATAAAAGTTCAAAATTAGTCAAAAAACAGTGTAAAGAGTTGTGCAAAAAGTATCACCGTTTATTTAAATTATAATGTATGGTAAAATTAAGAGAGAAAGAGAGATAATTATTTTAAGAGCAATAATTTTAATTTTACATTTCAAGCCTTTTGAAAATGATTAAATATCAGGTGTATACTTTCTTTTGTAAATGATTAACCAAAATTTTAATTCTTTTGATTTGTTGTTTTGTACTTGGGATGCAGTGATTTTAAAATCCTGAATATTGCCTTATTCTGTTATATTTTATCTGAACAAGGTATAGCTAAGTGATCATTGTTTTATATTTGTATTATCATTTTATTTCAGTATTATCCTTACAAGTACTGCATTATAATTACTGATATTTCCAAATCTTAGAGCACAGTATTTCTTACAATCTTCCCATCATACATCATATATCATATATCATGTATCATATATCATACATCATATATCGCATTCCAACCAGTAGCTCACTTTAACAACACTGAGGAATCATTTCTCCATTGTGCATCTCAAATCACATAAAATGTTAGATTCTCAAACATCAAACTCCAGTCTGTGTAAATATATAATAGTTCTGGTTGACTGGGTTCGTATTTTTCCCATAGCATCAGGATTTCAAATGATCATGTTCAAGGTTATCATTAGTTCTCAATTTGTAGAGATTTTCAGAAACTGGCTGTTAAAAACAAAAAACCCTGAGAAACAAATAAAGACATCTAGTTTATTCCATTAAAACAAGGAAATACTGTTAAACAAAACAGCTAATTTGTAAAAATTCAAAAGCAGTCAGGTGATGTTAGAAAGTAAGAAGACTGAAAAAAAGCTAAATGTCGATCCAGAACATAAAACATATAACAAATAAAAGAAAACGGCATAATAACAAAAATCAGGAAATAATATTATATTAAACATTACAAATTTTAATAAATTAGATTTAAATATTACTGATAATATATATATATGAAAAACAAATTAAAAATATTATGCAAGAAAAGAAAAACACCTGTTTTATAACCACACTGATTGAAATTGCTGTAGAAGCTGAAGTATATAACCAGAATTACTTTTCATTGGTTTACTTCATTATTACACTGATATATAAAAGACCAAAATATAATTTTCTCACATATGTAGAATAATATACAAGTATTATTTGGATATGTCAGTTATTTTCTAATTAAAGTTCAAATATTTAAACATGTTGTGAGTAAAAGGTCAAAGGTCATGTCCTGTGACAATCATAAATGTCAGTACAAACCTCTAACACATTGTTGAGAGAAATATATACAGGGTGTGTCCTCTCATGAATAACAAAAAGTGACATATAATATTGTAATAAAGATAAAGATAAAAAAAAATTCAAATTAAATAAAGAAAGAGAGAGACAGATAAACATTTATGATACATATTCAGTATATATATATATATATTTAAATATACAAAACAGTATTTAACAAACTGAACACACTTGGTGGACAAAATACAGTTTCACGTGAAAAGAAAAACTGTAATTTGTTATACTTGGGTTTAAAGTCAAAATAATCAATAAAATAAATAAAGCAATATACAGGGGGTGCACAGTATATTTATAGGCAGCAGCTGGATTATAAGTATATTTCTTAAATGTATAAAGCAATAACAATAACATGCATATGTGAGTGTTACAGATATTATGTATGTCTGCATGTATTTTGTTTAAATTATGTGTCTGCATACATGTTGTTTAATTATCCATGCATATATGTATACATGTATGTGTTTGTTATTTACATGTGTATGTTTAAAAAAATGTTCACATACAAGAATTACTGAAGAAAAACATTTCAAAAACCTGATCTGAATCAATTTTTATATCATACATACATTTCATTGGCTCATAATAGTGCTCAGTAGGTGAAACATTGCACTTTATACATTTCAAATCATTACAAAATTTTCCAAAAGTATCCTGCAATGTTGTAAATGTTACGAACTCACAATTATCATTTCAGTTTATAAACCTACAAAACAAATGAACTTCCATATATAATGTTATTATACTTAATTTTTTTACCTTTAAAAAAAAAAAGATTATTATTATTATTCTTTCACTGTAAAATAATCCCTGCCATTATTATTAAACTGCAATTTTAAAAAAATATATTTTTGTTTGTTATTAAAAACAAAAATCTAATAATAAATTGTTTTAATTGTTTTAAATAATTCATGAACAAAAATAAAAAAAATTAAATACATGAATACTGTGGATGAAAATTATGCATGAGTAGTTTTCAGTTAATAGCTAAATTAACAGATTATGCAAAAAGACATTTCTCCAAACATTTGTAAACCATACACATGTAGATCTAGGTTTTAATATTCTAAGTATTGCACAGACTAAAAATTTGTAAAATATTGCACTACTTTGTAAACCCAGAAATAATTTGACAGAATTTCTGAATATATTGCACTTAATTTTGTTAAATAGATTCATGAATTTCCGCAAAATAAGTATACCAAAAATAAAACCAACAAAAAAAACATTCATTAAAATAATTCTGAAAAAGATTATAATTCAAAAAATGAAACATAACCCATTGCATACATATCACAAATTTCCACTTTTAAAAAGTAGTCTGTGTTTTTAACACTTCCCATAGCAGTAAATAATGAAAACACACAAATATGTGTGAATCACCTAAATATTTTATTTTCTCATTGTAATTATTACTCTAAAATCAGTTAACAGAACTCAGTATAAACTTTCATAATAAATACTTTTTAAAAAAATTAAATTAATTAAAAATATAAAACAGTGAATTTCCCTGCAATACATTATGTTCACTTACAGGTTGACAATCCTTTATCCAAAATGTTTCGGATTTTGGAATATAATCTAAGTCTAAATAAAAATTATATTTATATTTCATACACAGCTTATACAATTAGTCTGCAGAACTTTTTATATAATATTTTTGATACTTTCGTTAATAAAATAAAGTTTGTAAAAGTAAAACAGTCTGAAAACTGCGATACATCATTCTATGCTTGAGATTTCTGAGCTTTTCTGACTTTGGAATTTTGGATATGGGATCCTCACCTGTATTTTTATTTTTGGGCACTTGTGTGGGATTATTTGTTATACATCAGTACTACTATTAATTTTCTCAGCATGATACTTGAAAGTGTGAAAATAATTTAAATTTCTCCAGAAAAAGAAAGAAAGAAAAAATTAACAAATGATTTCATTTTATACTATGCATCCACTGAACACAATGTTAACAGAATGTGAGAATGAACCAGTAATCCCCAAAATATATTTTTTAACATAATGGAAAATGCTCCAGTGAAATGTAACACAATCAATCCACATGACCAGCATCTTTCAGTTCAACATATCTTGACAGTACGATAGCTGCAACTACTGTAAGTCCAGCAAATAAAAATGCAAATATGTAAAAGGACTCTTCATCAAAGACGTCTGTGAAAGCTGGGATGTAGCCAGACAGTTTCTGAACTATCTGGGCTTTGTCTTCAGGCAACATGGTGACAGATTAAATGTTATTCAGTCTTTTTCAGTTCAAGTTCCTTCATTAATACTGTACTTGAAATGTGAGATTATCTAGCCTGCAAAACAGTAAAAACGATACTTTATGAATTTTGAGTTCACAATTTAACATCTAGGTGATATAAATTATATAAAACACACAGTATATAATAAACTATTATTATTAAAATTAAAATGCAATTTTGAATTTCATAAGTATTATTTTAATGTAATATAGAAATGCCAGTTTTCATTATATTTAACAAAATAAGAACAAGAAGTTGTCCTGAAATATAATGAAGCAAAATGAAAGTATAAAAGTAATTAAATAAGCTTAGTAACTTTGCCTTAGAAGATAATCATAATTAAATCATAATCATAATGATGATAATCATAATGAAAGCAACCTCATAGGCTACATACTTCAAAACAGCTTAGCAACAAAATAATTTACATGCGTTTGAAATTAACCTGTTTTCAAACCCAGCACAAAAGCAAATAATAAAGAGCTAATACTTATGCATTTTTCTGCACTTTACGTAACAAAACTGCGAAGGCAATTAAACATGACATATATAGACCGAAACTCTTCTTCTCACCTCAGTAAATGTTAACCTCATTCCGCCGCGAGTCACTGTTAAGCCTCGGTCTAGTTGAAATTACGGAACTTTACGAACATTGCCGATTTGAAGTAAACATCACAAACATGGAATCGACGGATAAAAGACAGTTCCTTGATTTGCCGTACGAAATAATAGAAGTAGTACTTAAAACTTTAACTATTCATCTTGAAGATTTAGTAAGTGTTTCTCTGACGTGTCGCAAGTTGCATGATGTTTGTACGAGCAATGACTTGTGGAAAGTAAAACTCGAGCAAAGGTAAGAATGCGATACACTGATAGTAATACAGACGTACAATCGGTATATGATATCGTGACATCGATGTCACGATTGTGAATCAGGCGATGGCATGATAAAGAAAGAAATATTCTTAACAACAGAGGTTGTGCACATTTAATTTTTATCTATTACTATAAGTAATTTTGGAAAGAGTTTAAATACAGCTGAAAATAAAATCAATATTACGATTATATACTCTTAAACTACTATCACGTTGTTTTGTTTTTATCACAGAGAAGATAACTCCGTTTCAGCGTTTGTGTAATTTTGACAAGTGATTATCAATGTATCATCAATGTTAAAAACAAACAAACAATCAAACAAAAAGCAGCAACTTCTTGATAAAGTCGAAACAACAACTAAGCAGAAATTTATATGGTTACTGTTTTGCATTAAATAACAGTTAATTATATTAACGATGCATGAACTTGGATAGATCATACTTTTCGTCTAGTCACACTAAGTCAGTATAACACAAGTCCCAACAATTCCTTCACCTGATTAGTTAAAATATTCGAGGATGCAAACTAAAAAACAACAACAGAATGAGTAATATACATGAAATTCCAAATACCTAAATGTATAGAACCACTGGGTAACATGTACAATAATAATAATAAAATAAAAAAAGGTTTTAGTATTCATATGTACATATAAATAATAATAATAATAATTTAAGGTGGCCTTCCATGCTGGACATGTATGATATACGGACTCAACAAAATTGGGTTGAAATTTACAAACAAAGGCATTTATTTGGGAGGAGAACCAGGGAACTGGTGCAGCAGCTTTCACCCCAGTTTTATCACATGCAGGAAATCTCAAAGGATGGATTTGGTCCATTTGCTTCTCTTATCGATGAAGATGAACACGCCAGCACTGCAGTTGTTGATGAACTATTGGAAATACTGTACGACACAAAAGTGTAAGACGTCACTTGTTTATATTTTGAGATATTGTTTTTTCCACTTCAAAAATAAGTAAAAATAAAATAAAATAATGAAATTGAATAAACAAAATTACTAAAATGATATATACATTTTTTAAAAAAATATTTTTTATTTATTAAAATAACGATAATAATAGCAATAATTACATTGTAACATATAATAATAATAATAATAATAATAATAATAATAATAATAATAATAATAATAATATATATATAAATTAAAATAAATTGTTTTATAATAAAAATAATAAAATCAGAATATAATATATGTATATGTTCGAAATACCACCATTTTTCAGTTTTCTCTTTTTTTTCTCTCTCTTTTTTTTAAAAACTTTATCCAGGAATGAGAATCTGACAGAAAAATACTATGCTGAGAAAGTTTTGCGACACATTCAACAATTACATTTAACCAAGAAGTGGCAAACATTTCTTAGTCTGCCAGAATCAGAACAAAATTTAGAAACAGGTTTGGTATCAGAGACACCATTTCTACCACACATTTCTTCTGAACATTTTCGTCTTTAGAAACATTTTTTTTTATTATATCAGAGAATTTTTGTTGCTTCAGAAATGTTAGATTAGTTCACAGTTCTTACATAATTGTCTGACTGTCTGCTCAACTGTCTGTCTGTGTCTGTATAATAATTATTACAAAATTTTGTTAAAGAAATCCCAGAGTTTAAAAAAAAAAAAAAAATGTTTTGGATTCTGTTTTTATGTAAAGTGTTACTATGGTTTCAGTTTTATCAAAATTTGTTTTATTTTTCATTCTTTTATCCATTCTTTATTTATTTCTTTCATTTCTGGTTATTTTATTATATATATATATATTTGTTTTTTTTTTTCTTTCCCTTCCACACATTTATTTATCTCATGAATTTATTATGTTTTACATTTTTTTCACATTTCAACTGTTCTCTGTGATTTCACAGGAGCGGTTTTGATAAGTCAGTGGTGTCAGCCAACTCAAAATGTTACCGTAAACATCGTCAGTGACAACCTCGACAGCATCGCAGATCGAGTACATCAACATCTTCATTCACAATGTCAGGATCACCCAGCCTGCAGATCTTCACAGATACCCAGTAGTAAGTTACAACATAAACAGTTTTAGTGTTTTCACACTCAGTATATAAATCTGTCTATCTGTTTGTCTGTAATGTGTGTGTGTGTGTGTGTGTGTGTATATATATATATATATATAAACTGTTTTTTTTTTCTTTTTAAAATTTATTATCTTATGTTACAATAATATCTTGCTGTAGGTCAAATAGGTTTACACTTATAAAAAAGTTATTTTCTTGTTACTGCATTTATTTTATTTTTATTTTTTTGTTGTTGTTGTTTTTGTTATTGTGTGGTGTTTGTTGTCTGTTCATGAGATAATTAATATAAAAGGCCTTTTTCTGAAAATGAAAGAATTTTATTAATTTTCTTTGATAAAAAAAAAAAAAAAAAAATAATAATAATAATAATAAAAATACCATAAACCCTTGCCAAAACAACAAAACAAAAACAAACAACAACAGCAATAAAAAAAAAAAAAGACAGCAAAAAAAACCCCAAACAATTTAATTAAAGATTTCATTATTGTATAATTAAGCTGGTGTTATTTTTAGATTTCACTACATCGCTGTGGAGTCCAGAACAGTGCAGGTGTGTTCTGGAGTCACTCAACCATGTGCTGTTTGAAGATTTGGGTTTCCAAGGCAACAACACAATGTACTACAGCCCTGACAACTCATTTCTAGACAAGGTGATGTTTGTGATTTCAGTTGTTAGAGTTTATTAATGTCAGATTTTAAAAAATAGATGATCACTGCTTGAGTTGTCATGTGAAACCTGTCAGGTTTGAGGATCAAATCTGTTGGTAAATCTTTCTGACTAATTGCCACTACCGATTTACTAAATGATTTTATTTTACTTTTCCATGTTTGAGAAATCAGTGTTAAAAGATGCGTACACATTTTAATTTCAACTTTCATTCAAATCTACTCTAAACTGAACTCTGTTTTCATCAACATTTTACTGTAAACTGTAATTTAAATAGATTCAGAATTTAACTGTATTTTCATGGACATTTTCCTGTAAACAGTAAGTTAGATAGACTCTAAATTCAACCATGTTTTCCTGGACATTTTACTGTAAAATGTAATCTAAATCTACTCTGATCTGTGTTTTCGTGAGCAGGTGTTGGAGACAAGAAGGGGAATCCCCATCACGCTCTGTATTATTTACAGCTGTGTTGCTAGGCGACTGGGAGTTGCGTGTGAGCCTGTCAGTTTCCCGACTCACTTTCTGCTCCGCTGGTTGGAAAACCCAATGTGAGTACTTTAAAAATATTTAAATATAGACAGTACTGTTTGTGTGTTTTCTCGTCTTTCCTGTAATCATTTTGTACCTGAAATTATTTGCTCGGTGAAGAGAATGACCTAAATAATGGTAACATTATCTGTACTTTCAATATTTTTTAATTTTTTTTACATCTTTTTATCTGTGACGTTATGTCATGAAAGGATGATTAATTTTTTCCTTCATGCCACCTTGTAGGTTTAGTATAGAATTTTCACACTTTGTAATTAACAAAGGTTGGTTTCACTAATCAAAGTAACCACACAGAAATATGTTTTATGATTCAGTGTTATGTCTTGATGCATGGACTATCAGAAATACACTTTAATTTAAACAAAATAATTTACATATTATTTGAGTTGATAACGGAATATTGTTGTGACTTCAGGGCCTCACCAAATCAGCAGTACACCTACATCGATGCCTTCAGAAAAGGAATATTTATGAAGCAGGAAGAATGTTGTTCATCGTTGGACATTCCTGTCTCTATGAGTGTCAGCAGTGACATTTATACAAACACATCACCCCAGCAGGTAAAACAGTGGTGATATGTTTACTGTGTTTTTTGGGATAATATTGATTCTGTAATAAATGTCCACAGTGTACAGATACAAAAACAAAAAAACAAAACCCACAGAGAGATGTAAACAAGCACAATGTCTGAAAATTCACAGATTACCTTACACAGTTTTGTTTAAATAATTCACAGATTACTTGATACAGTATACAGTATTGTGTCTGAATATTCACAGGATGTATTTTACAACCAGTGATCATGTGACTTTGTCTGAAACAAACTTTCTGGTGGATGTCTGTTATCTGGTGCTGTTTCCTCTGATTCAAAGAACTGTAGACTGCTGCAAAATGACAGCCAAATGTGTGCATGTTTTAAAACTTACTGTGTTTGATAATTAAGTATGTTCTATAATTTACTGTGTTTGATAATTCAGTGTGTGTGTTGTTATTACAGATGTTCAGTAATTCAGTGTGTGTGTGTGTGTGTGTTGTTATTGTAGATATTTGATAATTCAGTGTGTGTGTGTGTTGTTATTGTAGATATTTGATAATTCAGTGTGTGTGTGTTGTTATAGATGTTTGATAATTCAGTGTGTGTGTGTGTGTTGATATTGCAGGTGTTTTATAATTCATGTGTGTGTATTACAGGTGTTTAATAATTCAGTATCTGTGTTGTTATTATAGGTGTTAGATAATTTAGTGTGTGTGTGTGTATTATTACAGGTGTTTGATAATTCAGTGTGTGTATTATTGCAGGTGTTTGATAATTCAGTGTCTGTGTGTGTATTATTACAGGTGTTTGATAATTCAGTGTGTGTGTTATTATTACAGATGTTCGGTAATTCAGTGTGTGTGTGTGTGTGTGTTGTTATTGTAGATATTTGATAATTCAGTGTGTGTGTGTGTTGTTATTGTAGATATTTGATAATTCAGTGTGTGTGTGTTGTTATAGGTGTTTGATAATTCAGTGTCTGTGTGTGTATTATTACAGGTGTTTGATAATTCAGTGTGTGTGTATTATTACAGGTGTTTGATAATTCAGTGTGTTGTATTACAGGTGTTTTATAATTCAGTGTGTGTGTGTATTACAGATGTTTGATAATTCATGTGTGTGTGTGTATTACATGTGTTTTATAATTCATGTGTGTGTATGTGTGTGTATTATTACAAATGTTTGATAATTCAGTGTGTGTATTATTACAAATGTTTGATAATTCAGTGTGTGTATTATTACAGGTGTTTGATAATTCAGTGTGTGTGTATTATTACAGGTGTTTGATAATTCAGTGTGTGTATTATTACAGGTGTTTGATAATTCATTGAGTGTATTATTACCAGTGTTTGATAATTCAGTGTGTGTGTTATTACCAGTGTTTGATAATTCATTGTGTGTGTATTATTACAGGTGTTTGATAATTCAGTGTATGTGTGTGTGTTATTACCAGTGTTTGATAATTCATTGTGTGTGTATTATTACCAGTGTTTGATAATTCAGTGTGTGTGTATTATTACAGGTGTTTGATAATTCAGTGTGTGTATTATTACAGGTGTTTGATAATTCAGTGTGTGTATTATTACAGGTGTTTGATAATTCATGTGTGTATTATTACAGATGTTTGATAATTCAGTGTGTGTATTATTACAGATGTTTGATAATTCAGTGTGTGTATTATTACAGGTGTTTGATAATTCAGTGTATGTGTGTGTATTATTACAGGTGTTTGATAATTCAGTGTATGTGTGTGTATTATTACAGGTGTTTGATAATTCAGTGTGTGTATTATTACAGGTGTTTGATAATTCAGTGTATGTGTGTATTATTACAGGTGTTTGATAATTCAGTGTATGTGTGTGTGTTATTACAGGTGTTTGATAATTCAGTGTGTGTATTATTACAGGTGTTTGATAATTCAGTGTGTGTATTATTACAGGTGTTTGATAATTCAGTGTGTGTATTATTACAGATGTTTGATAATTCATGTGTGTGTGTATTATTACAGGTGTTTGATAATTCAGTGTGTGTATTATTACAGGTGTTTGATAATTCATGTGTGTGTGTATTATTACAGGTGTTTGATAATTCAGTGTGTGTATTATTACAGATGTTTGATAATTCATGTGTGTGTGTATTATTACAGATGTTTGATAATTCAGTGTGTGTATTATTACAGATGTTTGATAATTCAGTGTGTGTATTATTACAGATGTTTGATAATTCATTGAGTGTATTATTACAGATGTTTGATAATTCAGTGTGTGTATTATTACAGATGTTTGATAATTCAGTGTGTGTATTATTACAGATGTTTGATAATTCATGTGTGTGTGTATTATTACAGGTGTTTGATAATTCAGTGTGTGTGTATTATTACAGGTGTTTGATAATTCAGTGTGTGTTATTACAGGTGTTTTATAATTCGTGTGTGTGTGTTGTTATTACAGGTGTTTGATAATTCAGTGTGTGTATTATTACAGGTGTTTGATAATTCATGTGTGTGTGTGTATTATTACAGGTGTTTGATAATTCATGTGTGTGTTATTACAGGTGTTTGATAATTCATGTGTGTGTATTATTACAGGTGTTTGATAATTCATGTGTGTGTATTATTACAGGTGTTTGATAATTCATGTGTGTGTGTTGTTATTACAGGTGTTTGATAATTCAGTGTGTGTATTATTACAGGTGTTTGATAATTCATGTGTGTGTGTGTATTATTACAGGTGTTTGATAATTCATGTGTGTGTGTGTATTATTACAGGTGTTTGATAATTCATGTGTGTGTGTTGTTATTACAGGTGTTTGATAATTCAGTGTATGTGTGTGTGTATTACAGGTGTTTGATAATTCATTGTGTGTATTATTATAGGTGTTTGATAATTCAGTGTGTGTATTATTACAGGTGTTTGATAATTCATGTGTGTGTGTATTATTACAGATCTTTGATAATTCATGTGTGTGTGTATTATTATAGGTGTTTGATAATTCAGTGTGTGTATTACAGGTGTTTGATAATTTAGTGTGTGTATTATTACAGATCTTTGATAATTCATGTGTGTGTGTATTATTACAGGTGTTTTATAATTCATGTGTGTGTGTATTATTACAGGTGTTTGAGAGGATGGCTCGGAACCTGATAGGAATTGGCAGACATCAGAGTCAGACAATCGACAGTCTGATGTTTCTCAGAAATGCCTTGGAACTCTTCCTCACTATCTGTCCTGATGATCTAGAGATGAGACTTCTACAAGTTCGAATCTATCTTCACCTAAATATAAACCTACCTCAAGTATGTAAACATCTACACCTAACTATAAACCTAGCTCAAGTAAGTAAACATCTACATTTAAATATTAACTTGCTTCAAGTAAGTAAACATCTACACTTAAATGTAAATGTACCTCAAGTAAGTAAACATCTACACTTGAAAATAAACCACCCTCAAGTAAGTAAACATCTACATTTAAATGTAAACCTGCCTCAAGTAAGTAAACATCTACATTTCAATATTAACTTACTTCAAGTAAGTAAACATCTACATTTAATTATTAACTTACTTCAAGTAAGTAAACATTTGCTTTTAATTATTAACTTAATTCAAGTAAGTAATCATCTACACTTAAATATAAACTTTCCTCAAATAAGTAAACATCTACAATTAAATATAATGTACTTCATGTAAGTAAACATTACAGTTAAATCTAAAATGAACTCAAACAAGTAAATATCTACATTTAAATAAAAATTTATTTTGAAGTACGTAAAACATCTTCACTTGTAGAAAAAACTATCTGAAGTAAATGCCTGTGTTTTTTAATATAAACTCGAATGAACAAGCTATAATTAAACAGTGATGTGGGTGGGTTGTGTTTTCAGGTTCTGGACAGCTTACAGAGGATTGCCGATCTCGACGCAAGTCGGATGGGAATTGTGGCTTTCCTACAGCAAGAAGCCCAGGTGCAGATGCAGGAGAATAACAACGCCAGCAAAAACAGCAAAAAGGTTTTTAGTTTTTGTTTCGGATCTTTTCCAGTAAAATGTAGAAAATTTGTGTTTAATATTAAACAGAACATTTTAAGCATACTAAAATTGTGAGTAGAACTTTGGTTAGAGGAGTGCGACAGATTCAGTCATAGTTCTGTTCTTGTTGGGGTTCATGTTAGGGTGTTCCCAGCCATTGTTGATAATTGTGTGTATCTGTATATGACTTATATAACAAGTTAAATTTTACTGTGTTATGTGTTTTCTTGTTTTTGGTTTAATATACATTAAATATATATGTGTTGTCTCTGTTTGATAATGTAGACTTTAGAAAGATATCTGTAGATGATCTCTCTTGTATCAGCATTATAACCATATTTTAACATTAAAATATACTTAGCAAACACAGCATTTGTCTGTCAAAAGACACTGAATTAAAAAAATTGGTCAAAATTAAGATTGTCACCTACTCATGTCAAATTGATCATTTGTATCAGTAATGACAGAGTTGTTTGCCCTGGTTACACAATTACAGGAAGTATGAAAACTAAACTTTTTAATTATTTCTGTTAGTAGTATAAATAATCTTTTTTCATTCTTATTTAATATTGCAGAAAAAGCCAAAATTCAGGAAAGACAATAAAGATGTGAAGTTTTCTGTTGGAATGATTATGAAGCACAAAAGGTAACTTTTATATCTTCTCACCATGAAGAGCTACATACAGGGTAGACAACCATGTCATTTGTAAATGTGAACATGTACTTGTGTTTTATGTTATGAATATGACTGTTGTATATTATACAGGTGGTTACATGTTTATTGTATATTATAGATATGACATCTTATTTGTTACAGATATGATTACACGTATGTTGTACATTACAGATATGACTGTGTTGTATGTTACAAGTATGACTACATATGTGTTGTATGTTACAGCTACAATTACATGTGTGTTGTATGTTACAGATGACTACATGTGTGTTGTATGTTACAGATATGAATACACATCTATTGTATGTTACAAATATGACTACATGTCTGTTGTATGTTACAGATATGACTACATGTGTGTTGTACGTTACAGATATGACAACATATCTGTTGTATGTTACAGATAAGACTACATTTGTGTTATATTTTACAGATATGACTAATTGTCTGTTGTATGTCACAGATATGACTACACATATGTTGTATGTTACAGATATGACTACACCTGTGTTGTACGTTACAAATATGACTACACGTGTGTTGTGTGTTACAGATATGACTACACGTGTGTTGTGTGTTACAGATATGACTACACGTGTGTTGTATGTTACAGGTATGACTACACGTCTGTTGTATGTTACAGGTATGACTACACGTGTGTTGTATGTTAGAGATATGACTACACGTGTGTTGTATGTCACAGATATGACTACACCTGTGTTGTGTGTTACAGATATGACTACACGTCTGTTGTATGTTACAGATATGACTACATATGTGTTATATGTTACAGATATGACTACATGTGTGTTGTATGTTACAGATATGACTACATGTGTGTTGTATGTTACAGATATGACTACATGTGTGTTGTATGTTACAGATATGACTACACGTGTATTGTATGTTACAGATATGACTACACGTGTATTGTATGTTACAGATATGACTACACGTGTGTTGTATGTTACAGATATGAATACACATCTATTGTATGTTACAAATATGACTACATGTCTGTTGTATGTTACAGATATGACTACATGTGTGTTGTACGTTACAGATATGACAACATATCTGTTGTATGTTACAGATAAGACTACATTTGTGTTATATTTTACAGATATGACTAATTGTCTGTTGTATATGTCACAGATATGACTACATATGTGTTGTATGTTACAGATATGACTACACCTGTGTTGTACGTTACAAATATGACTACACGTGTTGTTATGTATTACAGATATGACTACACGTGTGTTGTATGTTACAGATATGACTACATGTGTGTTGTATGTTACAGGTATGACTACACGTCTGTTGTATGTTACAGGTATGACTACACGTGTGTTGTATGTTAGAGATATGACTACACGTGTATTGTATGTTACAGATATGACTACACGTGTATTGTATGTTACAGATATGACTACACGTGTATTGTATGTTACAGATATGACTACACGTGTGTTGTATGTTACAGATATGAATACACATCTATTGTATGTTACAAATATGACTACATGTCTGTTGTATGTTACAGATATGACTACATGTGTGTTGTACGTTACAGATATGACAACATATCTGTTGTATGTTACAGATAAGACTACATTTGTGTTATATTTTACAGATATGACTAATTGTCTGTTGTATGTCACAGATATGACTACACATATGTTGTATGTTACAGATATGACTACACCTGTGTTGTACGTTACAAATATGACTACACGTGTGTTGTGTATTACAGATATGACTACACGTGTGTTGTGTGTTACAGATATGACTACACGTGTGTTGTATGTTACAGGTATGACTACACGTCTGTTGTATGTTACAGGTATGACTACACGTGTGTTGTATGTTAGAGATATGACTACACGTGTGTTGTATGTCACAGATATGACTACACCTGTGTTGTGTGTTACAGATATGACTACACGTCTGTTGTATGTTACAGATATGACTACATATGTGTTATATGTTACAGATATGACTACATGTGTGTTGTATGTTACAGATATGACTACATGTGTGTTGTATGTTACAGATATGACTACACGTGTTTGTATGTTACAGATATGACTACACGTGTATTGTATGTTACAGATATGACTACATGTGTGTTGTATGTTACAGATATGACTACACGTGTATTGTATGTTACAGATATGACTACACGTGTGTTGTATGTTACAGATATGACTACATGTGTGTTGTATGTTACAGGTATGACTACACATCTGTTGTATGTTACATATATGATAACATGTTTGTTGTATGTTACAGATTTGACAACATATCTGTTGTATGTTACAGATAAGACTACATATGTGTTATATGTTTCAGATATGAATACACATCTGTTGTATGTTACAGATATGACTACATGTGTGTTGTATGTTACAGGTATGACTACATGTGTGTTGTATGTTACAGGTATGACTACATGTGTGTTGTATGTTACAGATATGACTACACATCTGTTGTATGTTACAGGTATGACTACATGTGAGTATGTTACAGGTATGACTATTTGTATGGTATGTTACAGATATGATACATGTTTTTGTATGTTACAGAAAATGACTTTGTTATATTTGTTACAGATATGACTAACTACACGTGTGTTGTATGTTACAGGTATGACTACATGTGTGTTATCTATGGGTGGGACAACACCTGCCAGGCCAGTGATGAGTGGATTGTACAGATGGGTGTCAACAATCTGCCTCAGCAGCAGTATCAGCCATTTTACAACGTTCTTGTTGAGGACGGAAGCAACAGATACGCAGCACAAGGTAAATAACAGCACATTAACATACTGTTCCATAATGATCTATTCTAATGTATTGTACATTGTTTTAACATACTCTACAGTGTATTGACCATCTTTTGACATATTGTACAATACATTGTCTAGTTTGACATATTGTACAATACATTGTAGAAAGATTAACATACTGTACAACAAATTGTAAATAATTTAATATATTGTACAATAAGCTGTCTATTTTAACGTTTTGTACAATACATTGTCTGTTTTAACATATTATACAATATTCTGTACATAGTTTAACAATGGCTACCTGAATGAAGTATTTTTTTTAATACAGAAAAGTGTGCGCATACAAACGTTACATGTTTAATTCACCTCAGACTGTTTATGCTGATAACGACACAGAATCATCACAGTCATGATATTTGTATCATCTTCACATATCTGTATTCATATACTGCTGAAAATCATTGTTTGTTATATTTTCTTATGAATAAACTTTCAATGTTCTAGATACAAGATGTATTTTTGTCTCTGTGTCCATCTGTCTGTCAGTATGTGTGTGTGTGTTACCTTTGGCACTGGGCATACTTTGTACATTTTAGATACAGCAGTGCTTCTTTATTACATTTGGTTTCCTGAGTACCCTGCATGCTGTAAATAAAACTACAACGACTTGGCTGCAGATGACAGTTTATCTAAATGCTATATTTTTCAGAAAATCTCCTGTACATGGACAATCCAGGGGTGATAAGTCACCCGGAAGTTGGCCGCTACTTTGAGCGGTTCTGCTCAACCCACTATGTCCCTAACAGTGAAAAACATCAAGAGTATCCTGACGACGTGGAAGAAACAAACAAACTGGTTACAGAGTTTTACAATTCCACTGTCAGATAATGTAGCATTCAGTGATTGTTTTACAATGAATGTAACAGAGTGTCAGATAGTGCGACGGTAATTATTTTATAATTAGCATAACAGAGTGTGAGATAGTGCGACAATAATTATTTTATAATTAACATAACACAGGGTCAGATAGTGCGATAATAATTATTTTGTAACTACTGTAACACAATGTCAGTAATTATTTTATAACTACTGCAACACAATGTCAGACTGTAACATTCAGTAATTATATTATAACTACTGTAACACAATGTCAGACTGTAACATTCAGTAACTATATTATAACTACTGTAACACAATGTCAGACTAACATTCAGTAACTATATTATAACTACTGTAACACGGTGTCAGACTGTAACATTCAGTAATTATTTTATAACTACTGTAACACAATGTCAGACTGTAACATTCAGTAACTATATTATAACTACTGTAACACAATGTCAGACTGTAACATTCAGTAATTATTTTATAACTACTGTAACACAGTGTCAGACTGTAACATTCAGTAATTATTTTATAACTACTGCAATATAACATCAGTGTAAGACAACAGTAATAGTTGTGTATGGTTACTGTAACACTGCAAGTATAAAACTGTTGTTTTGTTATGGTTACATTATCAACTTATATGAAATGCATTTCTCTGATTATGTTGAAAAAAACTGCAGTGTTACAAACTGGTGATTCTGATGAAAGCTTTGATATCAGAAACAGATATAGGCTACAGGAAAACAGCATTCCAAAGAACTTTGCTATTCCTGTATTTCTTAATGTGTTATAACTGTTACAGTTACTAAACTGTAAAAAATAATTAGTTGGTACTAATTAATGTATTGAATTTCTAAACTTTAACATACTACTATTACAGTTACTAAACTATAAAAATAATTAGTTGGTACTAATTAATGTATTGAATTTTTAAACTTTAACATACTACTATTACAGTTACTAAACTGTAAAAATAAATAGTTGGTACTAATTAATGTATTGAGTTTCTAAACTTTAACATACTGCCATGATAATCTCACACTGTGATAGACAGAAATCCCAGTTCCACAGATTACTAATTAATTTTGTGTGTTTAGAGTCTTCATTTTCAGTTTAATCATGCAGAACTTTCAAAAGAAAACAAGTTGATGAAATTAAAGCATTTTTGAACATTTTAATTTGGATGTCACAAACACATCATCACTAAAAATAGCATGAAGCAAAATGACAACATTTGTATAAACACAAAATGAATTCGCTGATGTTCTAAATAAACGCATCATTTAAAACTGACACAGATATTTCCATTAGGGTATATGTATGTTCCATAAACTTACTGTACAAGTATGTTTGTATATATAAATGTATATTAAAAAAACCTCAAAGATTTCATTTGTTGTAAGATATAGGAAAAGTGTTAATTATTAAAAGATGAAGGTTAGAAGTCATTTCAGTATTAAATAGGTTAAACTAGTTTAGAATGGAGAAATTTGCCTCAGGCAGAAGAGTCACATCCTCATTGTGTATTGATACTGACATGTTCAGATACATCAATTTCTTTATATCAATATATGTTTAAACGAAACAGTTTGAAAACTACTCATGTTAAAAATGTGTAAAACAAATATTTTCAAAGATTTTATTGAATTTCATCATGGCAGCTTATTAACATTTTATCAGACTGATTACCTGTTTTAAAAATAACACTTGTGTAAGTGGACAGAGGATTTTAATTAATTATTTTTTAAATTGTGAAGAAAGTGTTCATACAAGCTGTGTTTATTATTTTTTGTCAAATACGTTTGTTTATATTTTTCATTTGCACTGCTATGCATGTTTATCTTTCTCTTAAATCTCCAAATAAAAATTATATTTTAAATATTAATAATACTTATTATATTTTATGTGACTACATTTAAAAAATAAAACATTTCTAACTGTGAGTTGTGTTCCAGAAATTCTTTAATCATTAGGTTAGAAAAAAAAACAAATTATGATTTGTTATTATATTTTAAAATCGTTAAATTACCATTATTTTTAATATCTGTCATGGGTGTTTTATGTATGTTTATCAGTATATGAATTACAAAGACTACACTCTACAATGTTGTCTTGTAAGATTGAAAACTCAACTCAGAATATTTGATAAATATTTTAATGTATATTTCATGAATTGTGTAAAGACAGATGAAATGCAAAAATACTGTTAATGTGTACAAGCCTTCATGTAAATTATACTTTTTAAATTTTTCTTAAAATACATTCATTTCTTCTACATGAAAAAAAAAAAAAAGTATATAGACCAGCTGACAAATACTATTATTATTTTATTTATTTTGCATTACAAATAACAATGTACATTTTACAGCTGTGAATACATTTACATAGTTTATAGTTTAATACACAATAACAACTTGTAATATTTTAAATCAAGTTTAATGTTTAAATTTAGTTTATTGCTACAAACTTCAAAATCATTTTAACACTTTCTCAATAAAACATATGCTGTAAAGAAGCTACGTTTAAAATAATAATAATAATAATAATAATAATAATAATAATAATAATAATAATAATAGTAATAATAACAATAATAATAATAAAAGTATTAAAAAATTAAAGAAGACAATGACATCAGCATATTGCTATGGGAATAGTTTTAAGTGAAAGTGACTGATACAATTATGATTAAATCAGCAGGTTTAAAGGAAAGGGAGATCACTGGTGTACAGTTAGATCAGCAAATAATTTAAGGAGTATCTCTGTGGATTTTAGATTAAAACAAAATGTGGTTACATTGTAAAGGAGACACACATGCTATAGACAATTCTGTTTGGTGGGAACAGATGGTTTATTCTGTTGGATATGCACAAAATAGATATTAAAAAAACTTCAAATCAAATAAATAATAAATAAATAAATAAATAATAAATAAATAAATAAATAAATAAATAAATAATAATAATAATAATGATGAATTATTATTTTTTTTTTAAATTTAAAAATTAACAATGTTAATTGCTAAAGAAATTTGTCCAACAACTTCCTTCACATCCATCAACATTTAGCTGGGGAGGGGATTTTTTCAGTCTGATATCCTCACATTCAGAAACTCTGAATGTTGATGCTTTTCCTCATTCCCATGCACTCGACCTCATCAATGAACAGTGTGTTGGCCTTGACCTCGATGTCTTCCTCGAGGGCCTGCTTGTTTCTGACCAGTCCTTTCATGGACTTGATGGCATCGTCAAGGCGATCCTGCAGTCTGGAAATGGACTGTTCGATCTCGCCCACCTCCTCGATGAGTCTGTACTGGACTGGATCACGACACAGCTCAACATTTGGTCGCTGGGCGCGGGTATCCAGGCGTGTCTGCGCCAATTTGAGTGGTGCCTCCTTGTCAGCGATTGCCTTTTTGAGTCGAGCAATGTTCTCCTCCATCTCCTGAATCTGTGCCAGAACCTGAAAAACGAGGAAAACAAAAATTTTATAAAAAAAAAAAAAAAAAAATTCTGCACATTTCGGTATCTAATAAAATATTCAGTATCGGAGGTTATCTGGTTTTGTAATATTTGAAAGTCAAACAGAAAATACCATCTGTAATGTCCAATCAACTTATTAGTAATTGGTATGACATTCTGTCCTGATAGCAAGATAGTGAAATTAGTAATAAGAGTAAAATAATTTTTAAAATATTTATAAGAAAATTTCATGGAACTGCAAACACTACTGGAAACAGTTGTGCTTAAAAATAAAAACATGTCTGATGCCTAATAACTCATAATAACAGAATGAGTTGATAAGTTTTCTAAAACAAATTCATTCATTCATTTCCTGATTCCTTTCTTCATTCATTTATTTATTTATTCACTCACTCATTTGTTCATCATTCATTCTTTCATTTATTCATCATTCTTTCATTCACTGGATCATCATTCATTCTTTCACAGATTTGTTCCTTCATTGTTCTCTTTCATTCATTTATTCATCATTCATTTTTTCTCGTTTTTTCATCTTTCACTCATTTATTAATTCCCTCATTTCGTCATCATTCTGTCTCTCACTCACTCACTACAGTTAAATTCTGTGGGTTACCTTGTTGAGGTTATCCTCCAGTTTGCTCTTGGCATCCTTTGTCTCTGCGATGCGTTTAGTGAATGCCAGGTTGACATCGGCGCACTGTTTCTTCATGTCATTGCATGTCTGCTGCAGGATGCCGTCAATGAGGGTGCGCATCTCCACCGAGTTCTGCCGTTCACGTTCAGCGTTATCGATGTTGTCGTTAGAAAAATCCTCCCACTCATTGGGTGAAACAGAACTGAAGCAGAATAATTTTTGTGTTCATTTAAAATTACAACAACAAAATAGATAAAAAAAAAAATGTTTTAATTTTAAATCTTTCTGAAGTATGTTTTTATCATATAAAACTAATCTTACTAAATACATGTTAGAAAAACATCAGTATCAATAACAAAAATAATAATGATAATAACAAAAATAATGATGATAATAAAAAATAATATCTGCAGACATTTTTAAATAATTATTATTATTTAAAAATTTATCCCATACTGGATTAGTTTTAATTCCTCATCTAAAGTTTTAATGTAGATTCGACCGTATCAGTTTTTTTGTAATCAAATATTGTGAATCATAACCGTTATAAATGAGTTAATGGTAAACTAAATTCACTTACTTTGCTTCAATTTTGGCAGCATCGTCCTTAAATCTGAGGTCACCTGAGTTGTTTCGCAGGTTTTCACAATATTCATCAATACTAACAGCAGAAAACTTGTCTTTCAAATCCTTCTCCAACAAGTACTTGGCTTTTCTGTTTCGTCTGTGAATAACAGTAATCAAAATAATAATAATTTTATAGGCATTAAGCATTAGGCATGTAATAATCATAATATTCATAATCATAATAATTGTAGTAGTAGTTGTAAAACTAAAAAATAGAGTCTTCAAATAAAAATTTTGTAATAAAGAATAAGAATAAATAAATAAATACACATAGATAAAATATCATTATATATATTATTTGCCCTATTTTTTAAAATTAATTTAACATTATATTAGATTTAAATAAATAAATAAATAAAAAGACATAAAGGAAGCATAAAGCAGTAAAAATCAACTCAGTCTTTGAAATCAATTTTTACCAGGTTGAGACACACTATTATTGCTTCATGCTGTACATTTGGCCTGTTGAGGTTATTTGAACTGACCTAATTTGTTCTGTGGATTGTTCTAGTGTTCTTTTGAGCAGAGCCTGGACACCTTCCAGTGTTTCGACTTCTTTAATGAGTTCTTTCTGAACATCATCATGTACAAGGTCAATACCCCTTCTTCTTTCTCTGTAAAAAAAATATTTTTTATTTGTCAGTACAACACATTCACTCACTCTGCTGTTATAAAAGCAAACATTAACCTAAAGAGGTTCATTTTATTAAATCTTCATTTTGTTTTCATTTTGTGATTTATATTTTAATTATTAACCAATTAATGATTTAATTTTGTTACCTTTTACCAATCAGAAACCATATTTAGTTGCCTTAGTCAATCTGTGGTTAGTGATTTATTTGTTAACCAATCAGTGATCTAATTTTCAAATTTTAGCCAATCACAGACCTGTTAGCTAGACACTGCTTGGCTATATGCAGAGGTTCCTCTGTAGCTTCTAGAGCCTTCTCCACGCGAGTCTTGAAAGTAGTCAGGTTATCTATTTCAGTTGTTATTCCATCAAGTTTATCATCAAGTTCCTTCTTCCAGTACTTGATATCATCAAGTCTTTGTTCTGAAAGTTTGAAAAAGATATTATTCACCTGATTTGTACTCATTAAATAAATAAATAAATAAATAAATAAATAGATAGATAGATAATAAAAATTAATAAATTACAAAGTAGTTATAATATAAAATAATATTAAAAAGAGTTGAAAAGTATCAACTGCTATTTTAAAGCTTTCTTGTCAGGTGTGATACGCAATGGTATGCGAATTGGTCAGCTGTGTTCTGTTTAACATAATTAAACCTGTTTTCACACATATAAAAATATCTACCAACACAAAGTGGTTACACTTTACATAAACATGCATCTTATCACACACAACCAACCTTCTAACAAAAAATTGTTTTTCTGCTGCTTTTCACAAAAGGTTTTTTTTATTCATAGATGTGCACAGCTCACTGAGTACATGTGCACTGGTGGTGTTAAATAAAGACTACTGTTGTGTAAAACTTACGTAATTTCTTGTTGACATCTCGTTGTGTTTTGTTTGTTCTGTTTTCTGTTTCGTCTGTCAGACGTTTTGATTCATCAACCAGCCTCTCTGCGGCTGCTCTTTCCACATCCGCATTCGCATATCTCGTTAAATTAGACTTTGTCCAGTCTTCATGAGTGAACCTAGATGGCGCTGTAATAACCCTGGCCATGACTATAAATTACAAACAATAAATAAACTTTAAATTTAAAATAACAACAGAAAACTGCTCAAATAAAGTGTAAATGTATCTTTCATTCAAAAAGATCAACTATCCATAATAACAGTGATTAAAAACTAATGTATTATAACTGTGCTAAATTCGTGGTAACTGTTAAATCAGCTTTAGAGTATATGCTATTATACATGACCCATATCAGTAATTTTAAAACTGATATATTAGTTTACCCACAAAAGTAAAGTGTGAGGCTAAAAACAAACAGTACGAAAATAGGTAAAAACGAAAAAGAACTAAAGTATTGTACAGTAATTTGTTTATAAACCTATTACAGTGGAAGAACTTAATACGCTCAGAGTAATTACTAAATATCAGTAGTTGCAAGAAAACGTATTTATTTATATTCTGTTTCTAGCTTCAGCAAACAGTCAGTTGTTTTTCTTTAGAAGTTCATTTTTAACAAATTCAGAAACTGCAGATTATGATAGTGAGTAAACAATATCTTGAAAAGAGTGTTAAATTACAGTTTTAAGCACTTTAGAATTTTAAAAATGATGCTTTATAAACTTAGAATGTTAATTAATCTTCTATTCAAAACTGTTACTTACCCGATTAACCAAATATTCAATAAATGTGGACGACTGTTGTATTTTGTAACGTTTATTGTTTTCACCGATCGAATGAACAATTTCTTAGCAACGGACGTTGCTAAAGCAATCAAAACGGAAGTGACGCTCGATAGCAATACAGTAATCTAAACAACCATCAACATTTTATTGAAATACTATTCTCATAATTCATTATTTTTATGAAAAATTAAAATAATGACAATAGAATTATTGTAATTAATTAGGTAACAATGATCTGTATATTAGTATTTATCATATATTTTCCCCGAAATAAATACATACGATGACGACGACGATGACGACGACGTCAACAACAACAACAACAACAACAACAACAACAACAACAACAATAATAATAATAATAATAATAATATTACCCGTGTCAAGCTGCATTTAGATGTTCTTAATTTTAGCATGCATTGCATCTTATCAAAACACCTGCAATTAACAATACATGAGGATGTTGGGAACGAAAAATTGGTTAATCTGACGAGCAAAAGTGAGCGAAAACAGCTTTACAAATTTATAACATCGTTATACGTCAAACAGCTGCAAATAAATAAATAAATAAATAAATAAAATCGAACAAAATAGCTGATATGGCCTACATATAAACTGCAAGAATAACACACACACACACACACACACACACACACATATATGCTTTTTAAATTTTTTTTTTTTTTATAAATTAGTAACTTAATTAAAACAAATAAATAATTTACAACAACTCTTATGCAGCTAATTAATATTTTATTAAAGCGCAACACACACAGTGTTTTTCCTTGAAGCTTTACATTCGGGTAATGTCAAGGCACGCCTTTCTGGGGCCGACAATTTTACATATTCCTTGTTGCGCGGTAAATATCACTGTCTAAATTTAGCAAATCCAGGCTGTGGCATGTGCGTCCTTTGACATATTACCAGGTCAAGGGTTATGGTCATACCACGTGTCTTTTTGAGGGCGGTCGGGATACTATCCGAGTAGCGTGATTGATCATTCGATTGCGTGGAATCGGTCGGTGGGCAGAAATAGCGGTTTTCTTTGAGATGCATTTTCAGTGACAGTTGTAATGGATAAAAATAACGGACAGTTCGTTTCGCCGTTTATAGGCAGGGACTGCCAAAAAATGGCAGCAGCAACATCACACGGAAGTGCAAAAACTATAAAAGGAATTTTGGCCGGTAAGAAAAATAGAATATTGTTAGTTTGAGTCACGTTTCATGTCAGAAAAAAAGTGGGTTGGGGAATTGTTTCGGGGGTGTAGTGAGATGAACTGTGTTTAGTTTAACAAAAAAGGCTTTCAGCAGTCAAACAGAGATACCGCGTTAGGTTGTCATCGCAGACGACTTGAGAAAAGCAGAGCAGAAAGTTAATTGTGCAGAGTTGTTAGAATTGTTTACAACTTTGTGGGTACGCCAAACAACGTGCGTGATCCAAATGACGTTAAAACAGCCGTCAAAAGTTGTTTGTTTGTAACGTAAGAATCAACGATTGTATCGAGAGAGGATATATAAATAAACAAAATACTAAATAAAAGGTAATATTATATACCAGATAAATAAATAAATAAATAGATAGAAAAAATTAAATAAATAAATAATAAAAGGGGGAGGGGAATGGAAAAAAGCCGAAACAAAAACAGAAACAAAAACAAAAACAAAAACAAATAATGGTATAAAAATGTATATATATAAAAAAAAAAAAAAAAAATAAGAAATTCTCAGGAAAAATTAAAGATTTGCAAACTGAGTGTATTAATGAAATACTGTTAGATCACTACGTTGGTAGATATTTTTATTTCATGATCTTTACAGACGTTTTTCACTGAGTTCGTGACTCAGATCTTTACTGTTGATAGGATACAGGATTACTCAGGACTGAAACAGCTCAGAGGATATTTTTATTAGTTGTGAGGTTCACTGAACTTGACCTTGAGGTCATTTTTTTTTTTTTTTTCTTCTGGAAATGTAGTGTATAGGCCTAATTATTTCCTGCACAAACATGAATTACATTTCTGTTATGTGTAACTTTGGACATGCTTGAGGATTTATATTGTATAGCTTTTCTTTACGTTCATTTAACTTGCTAACTCATACACACAGCAATCTATATCTGTTCAACTTTCTGCCATTATTCCATCCAGCCATGAATAAATAAAATAAAATAAAATATACTTGACCCACATATATGTATGAATGATCGACTGTATGCCTATATGTATATATATATATGTGTGTGTATGTATGTGTGTATGTGTGTGTGTATGTGTTTATATGACTTTTATCTTTGATGCACACACATGGTGTAAATATTTGTATAAAACACTGCAGAACTTCCATCAATAGAGATATTCATGCAAAATCCATAACAGTTCAGTTTCAAGCATCAATACTCTCTCTCTCTCTCTCTCTCTCTCTCTCTCTCTCTCTCTCTCTCTCTCTCTCTCTCTCTCTCACTTTCTCACACACACACACACACACACACACACAACAACAATGAAACTTTCATGCAGTATACAGATGATTATTTTACTGGATTGGAGCAGGAGGTGAAGAGTTCATTCTATTTCCAGTCCCACCTTTCATAGCCCAGCTGAGTCTCTTCATGACACCACCCCCCCTTTACTCAGTAAAGGTCGAAGGCTGACCTGGCTGTTTGTAAACTGAAATACACTTTGACCTCAATCAGTGGGCTATAAACACTGTTACAATGTGTGATATATCAGAACTGTGAACCCCACAGACAAACTGCTTTAAAATAGATATGTTAACTACCTTGTTACACTAAGTGGGTGGGGATGGGTGTGGTTATTTGATTAGTTACTTCCCTGGGTATTATGGGATGGGAGAGTTCAGAAGTAATTTCGTTGAGGAGGTAGAGATGAGATGAACAGTTATAGGTGTGATAATGGGTGGGGTGGGATGAGGTTAGTGGTTTTATGGGTGGGGATGTGCAGTGAAGTCACTTGTTGTTTAGTTCAGGGACTGAGGGATGTGATGAGCATGTTGTTGGAAAAGGTGTGGCAATAAGAAGGGAAAGGGGAAATTAGATCAGTAATAATGTTGGACTGGGGGTGGGCAGGAGATGAACAGGTGTAGTGTGTGTGTGTGTGTGTGTGTGTGTGTGTATGTAGAGGTGTGAAGAAATTGGTAAGTATTATAATGGCAATGTAAAAATGTTTCAGTTGACGATAAATTCACACGTTACTAAGTTTCTGTTTAGAGAACAGTGCATATAGATTTCTTAGTTCTAATCTTACAATAATCTGTATGCTGAACTTAAATATTCTCTAACACACACATACACACATGCATGCACACACATATTTACACACAGTCGCCCACTCACACACACACATGTAAACTCTAAAAAACATGTATAAATACAAACATGCATTTTTATCTCTGTGTGTCTTCACAAACTGTGATTATTATTTATTTATTTAGTTAATTATTTATTTATTTATTATGTTGTTAGTATTATTTATTTAGTTAGTTAATTATTTTTTTTTATTTTTTTTTTTAGTATTATTTATTTATTTTATTTACTTGTTTGATGATGAAACAGCATATGAACAGTAGATTTATGAAGTCGGTGTGAGATATTAATTATGCTCACTGGTGCAATACTTGTTGTATCACATATGTTGTTTCTATCAGCTGTTGAAACAGGACAAAGTCCACAGTTTTCTGAGCTCAATGTTAGCAAACATTGGAGGTCATGACCCCGTGTAGCAATGGCCTCAAAACAAACAACACATGCATGTGAATATTGACTATGATGCAATAGTGGGGGAGGGGGGATGCAAATCTTACCATAGGTCAAGTTGTAGGGTTTTTTCCTTTACCTCGAATTTTTGTAACTAAATATTGATAAATTAAATGAACACATACATCTGCTGAATGACACACAAGCATATTCATACACGCAGTTCAGAAATTTATATATGTATTAAGAGAGAAAGAGAATGTGCCATACAGAGAGAGAGAGAGAGAGAGAGAGAGAGAGAGAGAGAGAGATAATGAGAAATATGAGAAGTGACCCTAATCCATACCATACCCAGGGGGTGATGACCCTGTCCAGATTAGATTTGTGTCATTGTTTAGTGCTGCACTCAGTTCTGTGTGTTGTTAATAATAAATGTGTTTCAGCTTGTCACTGGCCACCAATCAACTTCACAATTTCTCTCTCTCTCTCTCTCTCTCTCTCTCTCTCTCTCTCTCTCTCTCTCTCTTTCTCTATCTCTCTTCTCTCTCTCTCTCTCTCTGTCTCCTTCACGTCCTTTTTTTCCCTGACACTCTCTCTGGTATCTGTCTATGAGGATTGTTGTCTGTGTATCTGTCTGTCCCTGTATTACTCATTCCTTTGTCTCTTCTATTTTCTGTTCTTTGTTTATTGTTTTCTTTATACTACTATTTTTCTCTCTGAACACACACACACACATGCATACATACATACTACATACATATAGTGCCTACACACACACACATACACATACACAAATACACACATGTACATACATATGTATCAGTATGTTTGTGTTGATCTACCTGACTCATTCTTTCAGCCTTGTTAATTAAATATAATTCCTAACAGATGAAAAATTAGAGATAACCGACTTCAGGAAGAATATAAATAAATCTCTTTAAGACAAAGGACAAGACATCATTCCTGTAATTCAGTTTGTGTAGGCTTATTGGTGTGTCCTCATTAAGACAGATGTCACAAAGTATTGATGTTTTTCAGAGTTTAGAAATAAAAACGTGAATTACAGGAAGACATGAAAGATTAATCATCAGGTCTGATATAATTAGTGGCTGTTTGAAGAGATAACAGGGAGGGTGATTAGCAGACATATACACCAGGGAGAGTTTAGTGTCACAAATTGTAATGTGTTTATTTTGCTGTGATTTGTTTTTGTTAATCAGTGTACTGTGTCATAAAATGAGTTTTGAGGTAATAAATTTAACGAGTTTTTTTTTTATTCTTTGGAATTGATATACAATCACTATGTCATAAACAGTGTTTGGTTGTTAATGTTAGTTTTATTAAACTATCATTTGCACTCTGTTTATGTTACAAAGTTTAATGAAATACATTTTTTATTGTTTTTGTGTTTATCATAGTTTCTATCAATATCATGTATCTGTTTTTATATCTAGTGTCATAAGTAGAACATTTAAAAAAAACAATTAATGTAGCCATTATTTTTGTTGAACAGTATACTACCACACTGACATTTTGTTTTATAATTTGTCTCTTGTTCTCTCAATTAAGATTCATGTCACAAAATCAAAGCTGCATATAGAAAATGTTTCTGAGTAGAATATTTTTAACACATTTTTTTCTGTGTTGTTACTGTTGTATTTTTATTTTTATTTTTTCTCTTTTTTACTTCCATTTCATTTTGTTTGTTTCTCTTCGTTTTTTTTTTTTATTCTTCTGTTTCTCTCTTCTTCATTATTTTTTTCTTATTTATTATTAATTATTTTTAAAAATTAATTTAATTAATAAATTTTAATGAAATAAATTTTGGTAACTTCACAAATCAAGCAAATGAAATTGAAAGACTGGGTTTGGCAGAACTTTATTAAACTTTTTTTTTTTTTTTAATGATTTAAGTTTATTATAAAAATAGTAAATCATTACATTCTGATAAAACACAATATACAAATTAGATGTGTTACAGGGCTGACCTCACAGGATCAAATCTCTTCAGTAAACACATTTATCTTTTTCCACTTCCAAACAGTCCACCATTACCAATTTCCCATTCCAGACCTGATGGATTTATCTGACACATTGATATATGTTTTACTAACTGTGGGAAGGTGAATATAAGAAAATTTGTTGTGCTACTACCAGTATGTTGACAGTGTTTTCCGGATGTACACATTTTGGTAATTCAGTAACAACAGAAAACTAGTCATTATGGTGTGACACAATTGTCAAAGAAGTCAAAGTTTAATATATACTGTAATAATAAATATATGACAAGATCAAATTTTATTTTTTCAATGATTGTTATATATTTGTTTTTTCATGTTAACCGATTCCTCAAAATAAGTTCATATGTCAGTTATTTATTTGTCAATGCTTCTGAACTGAAACTGTCACATTTACTCTTTCTGATTAGCAACAAGGCATCAGTTATTACACACCTTCTCACAAAGCGTAAAAATAAGACAGTGACAGATATGCAAGCTGGTTTAAAACGAGCAATGAGAGAGATTTGATCCACCCACCCTTTGCCTCCCAGTTTTATCTCTTCACCCCTGAACTCTGTTCCACCTTAGAGTTAGGAAGGTACTGATTACTGTAACAAGTTGTTACTGTTTGCTGTTACGTAACACAGAATTGTTTCTGCTGTTGTTGTTACCTCTCTCCCAGACTGAGGGTTGTAGTGCTGGTTTAGAAAAACACTGGAGATCTCAGTTTTACAATCACTGCCTGCAGTTCTGCATCAACTTGTAATTGACTCTTTAGGCAAACATTGATTCTGTAAATTGCATCTGCTTCATGTCTCAGCTGACTGCATCAGAAATTTCTGATTAAATTTCCACTGACATTTTTTTTTTTTTAAACTCAGACTGGATTTGCTTTGCTTCACAAGCTGATGGTTGTGGGATCAATCTCCATTGACTGCCAGTGTGTAACCTAACCACGTTACAGCTGTTGTGTGTTTTATTTATTTACATACAAACAAACAAACAAACACTCTCACCAAACATCACAGATCAGAAGTAGATGTCTTCTTTGATAAGCTGTGGGTCTCAAGATCTATCTACCTCACTCACTGATTGTCATAATTTCAGTTCCAACCAATGTTTTGGGGTTGTTTTTTTCTGTACATTATTCACTTACAGTTATTCAAACATCTGATAGCACTGTTTGAAAAACAGTGGTTTGTGGGATCAAATCTCCAGGGTAACCCATTGCATTATTTTCTGATCCAACCATTGCCAGTGTTTGGTTGTGTTTTTATATATTGTTATAAGTGGTTTGCAGGATCAAATCTCCATGATGGCTCATTGTGTTGCTTTCAGTTCCAACCACTGTTTATGTCTAATTTATTTGTTTCTGTTTATTTACAAATAAACATACACCACAGAAATAAAAGATCCAGTCATTTGACTTGGTCCATTAAGAACTAGAGTATGTATTGAAATATCTGTGACAGACAAAATATAAAATTTTTTTAATGCCTGTCATTAGAATGTCTGCAACAGATTTTGCTAACATACACAAAGATAAAATAATATAATACTAATAATAATAACTGATAAAAATAGCCTCTGGTGTTCTGAATAACAGCTGTTCACACATTATAAACCTGTTTCATTTATTACAGTACAAATATCTACAGAATACAGAATATTTCTATCTCTCTCTCTCTCTCTCTCTCTCTCTCTCTCTCTCTCTCTCTCTCTGTGTGTGTCTATCTATCTATATATATGTATCCATCCATATATAGATATATATATATATATATATACATACATATATATATATATATATGTGTGTGTGTGTGTATAGATATACATAAAGATATATGTATGTATGTATGAATATACATATACATACACTGAAAGACTATATTAAACTGATCTCAAATAACTATTAACATAAATATGCATTAAATTACCATTCATTCACAGACACTGTGTGTAACAGGTTATTAGTATCTGGCATACAAAACTAACCTGTTGGAAGAAAAGACCTGAACAATGAATAATAACATACCTGTATACACAGGTGTCACTAATTTATGACATCACCTGTTCAGCTGATGTAACAATGTGTCTAATTATGAAAATAACTCAATATACTCTCGTAACATCTTGTTGTGCATCATTAAAACTAACTGTTGCTGTAACATATGTATTACATATTGTTAAGTATATTGTAATGTCCCATGTGTTTATTAATGAAAATCATGTTACATACTGTTATAACATTTTTGTTACATATTGTTCCATACCTGTTTTAAGAAAATAATAAATGTCAAAATGAAATGACGTCATTTTTCTTTGGTCTTTCTTTTTCTTTTTCTTTTTCTTTCTCTCTCTCGTTCTTCTTTTTTCTTTCTTTTTTTTAAATGAAAAATATTTGTGCTATTTCATTAGAACTGTCAAACAATTGTTTTTGAACAAATTTGTTGGCAATCTCTTAAAAAAAAAAAAAATAAATAAAAAAAAATAAATAAATAAAGAGATAAATAAAAAATTAAATAAAAATAAATAAGCAAATAAATAAATAAATAAAATTTACATTTACTCATTAAACAGTTACAGTTCAGAAATTACGCTTACCAAAATGAAATAAAAAATAGAATAAAACAATTTTTAACTAAAACAAAATACTGATAAAATAAAATTTAATATTTTGTTGTGTGAAATAAAATTTCCACAGCCGATTGTAAGGACCAGAAATCTGTTTCCACTGATCTGTTTTTTTTCTGTTGAGATCTGACAGGTGATAATCTTTGTTGTCTAGTAAGTCAGACTGTTTACCCACCATTTCATCGTTTGACATGGATTCATTCTCTGTGAGGCAGAGAAAAACAGAGTGAAGGAGAAAGAAAGGGTAAAGGATGAATGACAGACAGACAGATATAGACATAAATAGACAGACATATAGATAGATTATAGATAGCTATATATAGGTAGGTAGTTAGGTATATAAATAGATGAAAAACTTAAATTAATAGATGGAAAAGTGAGCAGACACCTAATAATTATACAATACTTTGACATGTTTTTAAGTGAACATATATTTGTATTTCACCAAATTATTTTCTGTGTTACAGTATTTGTGTTTCAAATTATTTTCTTGTTTTTGTTCTTGTTTTTATGATTCAAAATAATTCTCATTTTATTCTTTTTTTTTTTTTTTTTTTTTTTTTTTTTTTTTTTTTTTTTTTTTTTTATTTTTTTTTTTGTTTTTTTTTTTTTTTTTTGTATGTGTGGGTTTTTGGGGTGGTTTTTTTAATAATTAAGAACTGTTTTGATTTATTACATTTCAAAAACATCCAAACACTTAACTATAACTGTCCATGTTTCTCATCTACAGATCTGTTATTTTATTTCTCTCTTGTAAACCTCAGACGTTTGCTGTTCACTTACTGCCTGCCGGAGGTTACAGTGTGAAACTTTATAGATTTCCTGTTTGTGCTCTTGAATATTATTTTTTATATTCGCCTGAAGAACAGTTCAGTTTAGTGATAATCTATAGTCTACGTGTGACCCATTAACACAAATGTTGCTATAAGTCAATAATCCTGTTTAAATTTAGCTAAATTATTTTATTAGTAGTATTCTGGGGGTTTTTGGTTTTATTTTTTGTGATATAATTATTTTTATTTTTTTTTTTTTTTATTTTTAACTAAAAGTTTTATAATAGTGTTTAGACATGATAAAATCAGGTTGTAAGAAAGTGCTGACTGTTTTTTAAGGCTCAGTAAAACAATGTGTTCTTTGCTTGGAAAACCAACATGGCGCCAGTACAACAGCTAAGGTTACGATAAAATCAACAAAATCTGAAAGAAAATGAAATAGATTAATGATTTCATTATATTTCAGAAAGAAATGATGGGTTAAATACATTTAAATCTGACTAGTTATTTATTAAAAAAAAAAAAAAAAAAAAAAATTGACATTTTGTTGCAACCAGATATTTGACTTTGCAAGTAAGTCATTAAGAGTTTGTAGAATATTTTTTTTTTTTTAATTTAAATTCATTTTCTGTAATAATTTATTTCTGCATAAAGCTTGCTAAAGGTGAATTTAAATTTGCTAACTAAATGAATCAGTGAATGGAATGTGTATGAAGAACTTTTTATACATTGATACTTAACTTTAAACAGTTGTAGCTTACATTTGAGTCATCATACAAATACATCTGTGTGCTTTTGAAGTTTATTTATTGTATTCTTTGTATTAGTTTATAAATAAAATTAAATAATAACAATAATAAAAAATAATAATAATAATATTAATAATAATAATAATAATAATAATAATAAAAAAACATTTTTTTAATAAAAATACCCAGTAATACTAATGATAATTAAATTAAATTTATTTGAGTATTTGTAATAATAATAATAATAATTCACTTTTGGTGCCTTTAAAGGCGCAGGTCACAGTAATTCTACACTATGAAAGAGTCTGTGAATGGCAGACAAAATTCGGTTTCCTTTTTATCTGCTTTGTTCAGGAAAATCATAAAGTTGTTAAACACGGCCATTTTGAATCGATTCGTATGATTCGCGTGATTCGCGTGATTCTTTTCGACGTCCCAGCATGGTGAATTGACCAGCGCAGCAAATTAACGACAATTATTTGATGTGGAAATCAATCGGAGAATCAATAATCCTCGAAGCAAAAAAAAGAATTTTACAAGATTTTTGTCATGTCGCAGGAAATGCAGCAGTTTTCTTGAATTACATTTCAGTTTTGTTAGATTCTTTTTTTTTTTTTTTTTTTTTTTTTTCTTGTCTTTTGTTATTCTTGTTGTTGTTTTTGTTGTTGTTGTTCTTGTATTGAACATTTTGAAAACTGATGGATAAAAGTATTACTTGACTTGTGAATTAGTTAAAACAGATAAAATTATATTATGCAATCTGATTTGGTAGAAACCTAAATTTTAATAAAATCAGTTACTTTTATTTTTATATTTTATTTATTGATTAATCTATTGATTTTTTTTGTTGGGAGGGTGGCATTAATATCTCCCAAATAATGGCAAAATCAAATATTTACACTATACCACATTATGTGGGTGTGTGTTTAAAAACCGGTATTTTTAATATTATATTAAATTTATTTCAAAAATAATTTAAAAATATAAAAAAAAAAAAATGCTTACTTTGCAAAATCAACTGGATTTTCACTATGTTGCATTTTTATGTTCTTTTTCCTGACTGAAATTTGTGAGAGGAAAATATTAAGTTTAGCCTCGAGCAGATACATAATTCAGAAAACACCAATCCATTGATCTTTAGATGTTCTGAGGGGATTATATTTCAAATTTATATTTAAAAATTTTAAAATAATAATAATAATAATAATAATAATATAATTAAATAACAGTACAGTGCAATACAATGCAATGCAAACTAATATAATAATAAAATAATAATAAAAAAATAAAGAGCAGTGATTAAAAAACCAGAAAACAAAATAGTATGGCACAGGAGACTGAAACAAAACCCAGAATGTACATGTTAGTTATGTGATCTGTTTTATTTAACAAGTAGTCAGAGAATATCACTGATTATCAACATGTCTGTATGTCTCACTATATCAGATATTTACCAGTGTACAAAAACAAAGAGGAAATTTGATGTAAAAGAGAAAATGAGAGACAAATGGGGATAGTGAGATAAAATCAAAATGGCAGAAAAGAAAAGCATGTTTATAGAGAGAGAGACAGACATGGTGATAGATAGACAAGCAGATAGACAGACAGAGAGACAGATAGAGAAAGAAATGTATGTATGTACGTATGTATTTTGGAGTGTATCTGGAGGGTAAAATCTATAACAAAATGAAACAAAATGAATGAATGTTTCAGTGTTTCAGACACTTGCCCTCACAAATAACAGAATGAAACAGAAAATGAATAATTACTGAAAAACTTCTCTAAACAAATAAAATCAAGTGTGAAATGGCAGAGTGGAAAAAAAAAAGAAAAAAGAAAAGAAGATTGGTGTAAATCTAGCAGAAAAAAACAAACAATGTGGAGCTTGAGGAGTTGTCTCACTGTGAATAATTCGACATCTTCTGCCCCAGGAGATAAAATAATTCTGCAGTGAACTCTTGACACAGTTGTGTTACTCTGCGAATATTATTTAATAACAGGCAGCCGAAATGCAGTATTCACCAATATTCAGCAAATACCCTGTTTTACAGTGAATAGACGGTATTCAATAGATATTCATTATTTAGCAGATATTCAATTTTCAGGAAATGTCTAGCATTCAGTGAGTACAGAGCATTCAACAAATAGACAACATTGAGCAAAAACAACCAGCAAGTTTTCAGTGAATATAAAGTATCAAGCAAATATTCAGCATCCATTGAATATACTGTTTTCATCAAGTATTCACTTAGTAATTAGCTGGTGTTCAGTTTTGAGCAAAAATTCAGCATTTAACAAATACACTGCATTCAGTAAATACTCTGCTTATGATGAACATTCACAAAAAATATTGATGTTATTCAGCAGACTATGAATTATTGAGCAGCTCTTATTCAGTTATTGGCAAATTTACTAAACTCCATATTCATCTTGTTTGTATTGTTCAGTAATGAAATGTATTTACACAAGCTATATTGCATCATATTCTCTCTCTCTCTCTCTCTCTCTCTCTCTCTCTCTCTCTCTCTCTCTCTCTCTCTCTCTCTCTCTCTCTCTCTCTCTCTCTCTCTCTCTCTCTCTCTCTCTCTCTCTCTGCCTCTGTCTGAAGTTGCTTTTAACAAAACCAGTGCTTTTTAACCATGTGTTTATATAAGAAAGTTTAATACTAATTTAATGATATAAAACCATTTATATCAATTATAATACCTCCACATACTAATCTATTAGAAGATGAAATATGTTATGTATCATATTATTCAAAGTGGCATATTTCTAATACTATACTAACAGAATTATCACTGCATTATACACTGACTGTGTTTTTCGTAACAGCAGTCCAAATTCCCCCCGACTTTCTCAAAATCCCCTAAATACTCCCAGAATCCCCCAAATGTGTTTCAAATCCCTTTGATAAGCTGTACAAAAGAGCTACAGACGTTTCAGCGATGCCTGGTTTCTGAAACGAGGATCAATACCTCACAATGAAAACGTAGATCTTTCTCCAGCGTCTTACGAAACTCGAAACTCTTCCACACTTTGATTGATGATTGGGGGAGATGAGCCCGGGATATTGGTGCAGCTTTATTGGATTTCCTTAACACTAACAACCCTAGATCTCCACAAACAACCCAAAACTACCAGTGATGATATTTCTATTTAGGACATAGCTTGAACTGATAGATAGTTGAAGGAAAACAAAAACACAAAAAAAAGATGTTTGTTCAATATTTTCTTTTATTGAGAAAAACTTGCAAAGCATTGATTTGAAGGTAATTGGGGAAAATTGTTCAGAAATTGACGTAATTAGATACCTGAAAATCAATTCTCTTATCTAATGAGAGGCAGGGGCTTAATGGTCTAAATTGGGATTTAAATGATTTTTGTTTTGTATGTAAAATATGGATTGTTCTTAATTTCTTTTTCCTTCTTGACCTTATTTATTTATGATATTTTTAAAACATGCACATATGCATGTAATAGATAGACAGACAGGTATATAAAAATCAGGAAGAAAGAAAAAGAGAAGTGTGTGTACATTATGAAAAAAACTAAACATTAAAGAAAATAAATAAATAACAAAACAAAAAACAAAAAAAACCACCCCCAAACAAAAAAAACACAACAAAACATAATAAATAATATTCTCACTAATTTGACTATTTTCTGCTTTATTGTTTAATTAAAAACTTTCACTTGCACTAAACACAGATTTGATGATTTGATTTAGACAAGATATGTAAATTAGCTAACCCATTCTGATTGTGGCAATCTTGTATTTAACTCTTGATGTCACATGAAATCCTCTCTGACAGATTTTTCAGCTTGATTTCACACAATCTCCTTAATTTTATTGCTGGACTGGTTCTGCTGGGAGTCAGAACTTCTGGAAATATGCTAGTTTATCATTGTCACATTTTGGTCTGATGCAGTAATAAAAAAAAAAATTATTTATATACATATATAATTAAATGTATGTTGTGGGGTGTTTTTTTGTTGTTTTGGGGGGATTTATTATTGTTATTTTTAAAAAAAATTCTAATATTATTATATATATGTTTTTTACATCTCATATAGCTGATTTGTGTTATGTCAAGAGCTGGTTTGACATGCAGTTATGTCACATACACTAATTAATGCAACATGTAATAATTGGCACATTAATGTCACATGACATGGTTGACATGTATTAATGATATATTAATATTTCATGCCGTGGTTTATATACGTTAATGTCACATGATATAACTTTACATATTAGCATCATGTGATATATCCCCCCCCCCGACATATTAATGTCACATGATATGTCTGACATATTAATGTCACCTGCAGTGCTGCTGTGTGCTGATTTCATGCTCTGCTGGTCAGACATGTGCTTTCATTGATTTGAAACAGACGAAGTGAGAAGTGGTCAAATCTACGAGATAAAGTGGAGTTATTGATTCAACACTTGTATGTATGCGTCTGCTGAACTGCGTTTTGTTCTTCAGGGGAAGAGAAGGATTAATTATTTAAACAGTTTACAGGCAAAGTTAAAGTGGTTTGACTCTTCACACAGTGAGGTGTGAGACCAGGGAGATCCTGCTAATTTTATAGTATTAATTTTAACTGGTTAACAAAACTGATTAGACAGTGTGAACATATGAAGAGATAAAATAGAGAGAGTTTTTAAATGTTTGTACAAATGTTTGTGTATATTTGTGTGTGTGTGTGTGTGTGTGAGAGAGAGAGAGGATGAAAATAACTTTTTAAACAGAAATATATTTTAACTGCTGATGTTGTCATTTGACACTCTGAGTCAGATTTCACTTCACAGATTTGCTGTGTTAGTCTCTTTGTTTCTTTCTGTCAAATTGTTCTCAGACCTGTGACAGATACTTGTGTTACAAAATGTACAGAATGTACAACAGAACAGACAAAAGCATTAATATATCGGTTTTAAACTTCTCTGTGTGTCAACTGTGCAATTCCTCTGTGTGTGTGTGTGTAAGAATGTGTATGTGCATGTTTATGTGTGTGTGTGTGTGTGTAATTGTATATGTCTGTGTGTGTACATTTGTGTGTATGTACTTTGGTTTCTATGTGTGAATGTTTGTGTTTATTTGTATGTCTGTATATATTTTTGTTTGTATATGTGTAAGTATGTGCCTGTGTCTGTTTATGTATGAATGTGTGTGGATGTTAGTGTGTCTGTGTGTATGTGATTTCACACTCAGATCAGTGTTGCTATCGGTACATTGTTTAAAAACTGAGTTTTAGTAACCTCCCAGGTTTTTTACTTTGTTCAAACATAACACCATATCATACATAATACAAGAATAAAATAAATCTTTAAAATCAAGATCTAATCAGTTTCAAACCACTGCTTATAAAGGTAATTTTGAATAGCTTTATTTTCTTTTCAGTTTTTATTAATAACAAAACTTCTCATGCTGTCATGATAATGATAATGTGTTTGTCTGTCTGTCTGTGTTTATGTGCATGTTACTGTTGTATTTTAACATCAGAGTTATGCATAAAATGGTTTATCACCAGCACACATCAGACACACAGGTAAACATATACGTAAAAAAACATGTACGTAAACATTTTTTTAATTATCATCCCAGTTTGCTGATGTTGACTGCAGATATAGATCAAGTTAACAATTCATAATAAAATACACAAAGATCAGTGGAGTGTGAACATCCTGGTTGTCACTGATGAATGGCTTTATTGAATGCATCTGTTTTCACACAGCCATTAATCATTACTAGTTGTTTAGAAAACATTGTCGGGTTAGTAACAGTGGGAAAACTGGTAATATTTTCACAACAACAAGTAATGATTAATTAGTAGAATTATCACAGTGAACCGTGTGATGTTTTTGTTAATATTTTGATGATATTTTAATTATTTTTATAATGATTTGGGGTTAAGCATATTTTTTGTGGACAAGCTTGGTTACCAGGTTCGAAGAATAGTGGAGACAAGCCAGTTACAGCAAGCCACAGTTTTGTGTAATTTGAGCTGCAGTTTTAGTTTTCAGTTCCATTAAAAGTAAAACAAACATTATGTATAGTGCAAAAAATGTTTTTTTTAAAAATACCGACATTTGCAACAAAACTAAAAATAGCTTACACACGATTTATCTGAGGTTTAGAAATCTGCATATAATACAGGTTTACACAAACAAACACAAATTATATATTTACATAACCAGACAGAAATTGCACATTTACACAAACACATACAAACTACATATAGTATTTGTGTTCACTGGTGGTTTAGCTAGAGATTTAGAAATCTATATACTTTAATATTTACATAAACAAATACAAATTACTTGTTTACACAAAGATATACAACTTAATGTAATTTGCATGTTTACAGGTGGTATAACTGAAGGTTTAAAAATCAGTATACTTTACATATTGACACAAATAACTACAACTTAATGTAATTTGCGTTTTGCAGGTGGTATAACTGGAGGTTTGGAGATCTGTATAGTTTACATATTGACACAAACAACTACAAATTAATGTAATTTGTGTGTTGCAGGTGGTATAACTAGAGGTTTGGAGATCTGTATAGTTTACATATTTACACAAACAACTACAAATTAATGTAATGTGTGTGTTGCAGGTGGTATAACTGGAGGTTTGGAGATCTGTATAGTTTACATATTTACACAAACATACACATTGCATTTTTACACAAACAACTACAATTTAATGTAATTTGTGTGTTGCAGGTGGTATAACGAGGTTTGGAAATCTGTATAGTTTACATATTTACACAAATAAATACAACTTAATGTAATTTGTGTGTTGCAGGGGGTATAACTGCAGGTTTAGTAATCTGTATACTTTGCATATTTACACAAACAAATACAAATTAATTTAATTTGTGTTTACAGGTAGTATAACTGGAGGTTTGGAGATCTGTATAGTTTACATATTTACACAAACAACTACAACTTAATGTAATTTGCATGTTGCAGGGGGTATAACTGGAGGTTTTGAGATCTGTATACTTTACATATTTACACAAACACATACAAATTACATTTTTACACAAACACAAACAACTACAACTTAATGTGGTTTGTGTGTTGCAGGGGGTATGACTGGAGGTTTGGAGATCTGAATAGTTTACATATTTACACAAACAGATACAAATTAATGTAATTTGCGTGTTGCAGGGGGTATAACAGGAGGTTTGGAGATCTGCATAGTTTACATATTTACACAAACAAATACAAATTACATTTTTACACAAACAAATACAAATTACATATTTACACAAACAACTACAAATTAATGTAATTTGCGTATAACTGGAGGTTTGGAGATCTGTATACTTTACATATTTACACAAACATACATTTTTATACAAACAACTACAAATTAATGTAATTTGTGTGTTGCAGGGGGTATAACTGGAGGTTTGGAGATCTGCATCACGTTTCCCACGGAGTATGTGAAGACCCAGCTGCAGCTGGACGAGCGGGCAGGGGTGCAGAAACGCTACCAGGGGCCCATCGACTGTGTCAAGGTCACGGTGCGTGAACACGGCGTGCGTGGGCTGTACAGGGGTCTCAATGTCCTGCTGTACGGCTCTATACCCAAATCTGCTGTCAGGTGAGTCATTCTAGAAAAATCACGACTTTCTTTTCTCTCTGTGTTTTGCCTTTTCTTTTCTAACATTCCTGTTCTTCTTTTGTTCTTTTTTCTTTTATATTTTATTTTTTTAATTTTTAATTTTTTTTTTTATTTTTTTTGAATTTTTCTAATTAAAAAAAATGTCAGAAATATTGAAAGAATTTATAGCAGCCATAAAAATTATTGATTTTTGTGAGTTGTTCTGGTTATTGTATCAGTGCTTTTTCAAGACTGAAGGAAATTGGCAGATATATTTTTTTAAAATCTGAAAGTATTTGTTGTGTTTGATTTGAACAAAAAAAAATTCAAAAATCTTGGCAAGAAAAAAAATAAAAACATCAGTTTTTGTATCAACAAAATGATTGCAGATGTAAATAAATCTTAGTTGTTAATTTTCAAGATGAGTTGTTACTAATGTTTTATTATTTATTTGTTATTCATTGATATAACATTCAGTTATTTGTTAATTTAATTTTACTGGTTTATTTTAATTAATTTAATAATTTATTTAGCTTTTTTTAATTTTTAATTTTGTTGTTGCTGATGATAGTAAAAGTTAAAAGTTATACATTCATATATATATTTTTTTAATTTTATAATATTTTATTTATTTATTTATTTATTTATTTATTTATTTATTTACTTACTTACTTACTTACTTATACATACTTTTTATTTTACATAAGCCAGATCACCATTTAAATAAAACATTTAAGTAAAGTAGTACTACAATGTTACACAAAGTACTTAGTGTACGATTGAAGGAAGTAAATAAAAACATTGTAAAACACCATTTCATTCACATCTTTTGGGCACAAACCTTTTATTTAAATGTCATTTAGATAACCATGTATATTCTACTCATTTACTAATTGGCCTTTTAGTTCAGGTTTATCTAGTAAACTGTGTTTTTAACTCAGTTGTTTAGTAAACACTATTGTTGCCTGTGAACTGTTTAGAACAAAAGTCATTGTTAGTTACAAGTTGTTTAGCAAGTTCCATGCCTAAGTCAAGGTCATTGAGTAAATGTTTGTAATTTGAAAGTTATTCGATACTATTTTTATCTTACTGTTATCAAAAAGTCATTATATATACATTTATAGTATTTAATGTAAAAATTTAATGTAAAAATAGACTAGTATTTAATGTAAGAATACTCTGTTATTTAATGTGAATTAATATCCTGGGTTTTGTGATTAAAAATAACCTATGTAGGTGTGGTGACACACCTGATATTTTCAGTATTTTCCTGTCTTTATTCATACGTGTAATTAATTACCTTGCAATTGTAAACTCACACCTATCTTATTGTTGTTGTTTTCTTTTCTGAATACAAAAACATGTTCTGTACATGTACAAGTAGTCCAGTGGGTAGAGTGCTCTCATGTCAATCACAGGATCAGTCCTCATCAGTGTTACTATTGATCTATTTCCAGTTCTAACCTGCTGCTCAGAAATGATGTGACTTTTTAAAAGAAATCTGATAAATTAATAATGAGTAGGGAGTGGTTCTTTCGTGTCGCTGTGGAAACGAGAGAGAGAGAGAGAGAGAGAGAGATTTAAGAAAATAAAAAGATTAATTGGAATGTCTAACAAAGGAAATTATGTTTGATATTTGTGTCATGGTGTCTGTACATCAGAATAAGGAAATCAATATTTGTATCATAAAACAGTTCTTTCTTTGTTACACCATTGTTGTAATTCTTTCAGATTTTGTATCCAAAATCGACAAAAATACTGAATAATAATAATAATAATAATAATAATAAAACTCATTGATCTGAAATTGCAAACAAGGAAAAAGTATGAAATCCACAAGAGAAAAAAATGAAAAGTAAACAAATAATAATAATAATAATTACAAGATAAACAACAAATCTACTAATACTACTACTACTACAGCTGCTACTACCACTACTACTGCTAATAATAATAATAAAAAAAGAAGAAGAAAAGAAAATGTAATCAGACATTTTAACCAAGAGGTAGTAGTAATGTTTCCAAAACTCAGGTTGTTACAGTATATCCAGGTCAAATTACTTCAGCATGTCACTGTTGATATATTCTCTTTCATCCATTTGTTTTTCATCATTATCATCATCATCATCATCATCATCACTATTAAACATTTGTTTTGTTATTTGTACTATTTCTTGACTGCAAAATCATACGTTCTGTGTACACAGGTGGTCTTAGAAAACAGTTATTCTAGTTGATATTGCTGATTCTGTTATTATACAGGTGGTTTTAGTAGGCAGTTTTCACTTTAAAAGTGAACGATGTAGACAAATGTGCAGATGGTATGATTTATCAACTGACCTAGTAATAAATGATTGTTTTAAAGATAACAGTGAATACGTGATATTACAATAAGTGGTGGTCTTACTAAACAGGTTTAATCAGAGAACGGAAACTGACCTTTTAAATGTGTATTGACCTAGTGAAGGTGAAACTAGGTCAGTGTATCACATTGTTTGTTTAACCAATCAGTGACTTGTTTACAATCTGCTTACTCGTCTCTCAGTAGATAAGTTTGTTGCTAAGGGCAACTGTTCTGAACTTTACAAGTTGTATAACCTTGTAAAACAGTTTTATTTTAGAAATGTCTCCTCTTTGATCTAGTAAACTGCATTTTCTACATTTTGTTATATACAAATTTGTGTTAAATACTATATGTGTATTCTCTGTGTATGTGTGTATGAGTGTTTGTGTGTGTGTGGGTGTGTGTGTTTGTTTGTATACACATACATACATACAAACAAACATGTATACACACACACAGACATTAAACGGTAATAAATTTAAATGAATCAATACTTAAGACAAAGAGAATACAATAAATTCTGTTTGTTAATACAACATGTACAAAATATTATAATAAAAAAAAAAAAAAAATTAAAACAAGAACATTGAGAAATTATTTTTCTGTTTCTGAGTTTAACTTGACCTTTGTGCAACATTTTGAAAACTGTTTTCTCTGTGTTTGTACAGACTATGTCAATTTACTTTTAAAATTCCATCTCAGCTTTGATGAATTCCATCTTTTATGTAAGCCCACTTCAACCTTAACATCAGCTGAAACCTCAATCCTAACTTCAGCTGAAACCCAAACCTAAAAAAAATTATTTGATGTAATTCATCATTCATTTACAGCTCTTAATTCCATCTGTTTGAAGTCACTAACATTGTCATCAGTGGAAAACGGATTGGTGTGTGGAACCACAGATCACTAATAGAAAACGTCTACTTCATTAAGCTTGCTTGCTGAATTTATTTTCTCTCAAATTGCCTTCATTATGTTTATGTGTGTGTGTGGATAGCCGTAAAGTCACCAATCTTGTATGTAGACAGAGCTGTTTACTTAGTGTGATGAAGTAACAGCAGTCCAGTGGGTAGAGTGGTCTAATGAATGAAAGGTTACATTTTCAAACCTTGTTAGTGGTTACAACACTGGTCTAATGAATGAAAGGTTACAGTTTCAAACCTTGTTACTGGTTACAACATTGGTCTGATGAATGAAAGGTTACAGTTTCAAACCTTGTTAGTGGTTACAACATTGGTTTAATGAATGAAAGGTTACAGTTTCAAACCTTGTTAGTGGTTACAACACTGGTCTAATGAGTGAAAGGTTACAGTTTCAAACCTTGTTAGTGGTTACAACACTGGGCTAATGAATGAAAGGTTACAGTTTCAAACCTTGTTAGTGGTTACAGCACTGGTCTAATGAGTGAAAGGTTACAGTTTCAAACCTTGTTAGTGGTTACAACATTGGTCTAATGAATGAAAGGTTACAGTTTCTCAAACCTTGTTAGTGGTTACAACATTGGTCTAATGAGAGAAAGGTTACAAGTTCAAATCTTGTCAGTGGTATGACAAGGGTAACAGGTTCAATCCTCATGAATACTTTTTTCCCCCATTCTCATCACTGATATATTAAAAGCTGTGATGTGGTTTTCAGAAAATATGTATAAAAGATGCCTTGCTGTCAGCTGATGTTTGTGCTTTTCTGCAGTTCTGCAGGTTTCTTCTTCAGTTTTAAAACTACATGTCTTACAAAACCACTGAATCTAAACAACCATTCAGTTTTACTGTTTATTCATGTTTCATTACAAAAGTGGTTTTATATGACAGTTTTAATAACTAAACAGACCATTACTTTAAAAACACTGTTAAATTGTTTACAATGTCTCTTTAATGAACTGGTGCAATAACAGATGTTATTTAAACAAGGTAATGCTTTATTTCTAGAGTGGTTTGTTTAAATTGTTTATAATATATTTTTAAAAATACTAATTAACTGAATATAACCACAGTTTTTGTTTGTTAGTGAAATATTTTGATAGGCAAAGAAAACAGGTGAGATGACCTAAAACAAATGTTTTATCATTTGATGTTTTTGTGTTGACATCCCAGACATAGCAAACCAGAAAATTGAAAACTGGGATAATCTGAATGCTTTTAGATTAATGAGAAGGGATTAGATGGGGTATTAAATATCAAATCTTCATCATTAATGGACAGAAAGACTTGGATCATCAAGCATGGATTATGGTAGATTAACAGGAAAACAAACAGTTAAGGATTATAGAATGTGGAGTACTGTGGATTAAAAGATTAAATGTTTCATAGAGAATGGAGTGAATTAGAGAAGATTATTTGTTGGTTTGTTTTCTGTTAGAGTAATCCGAGCTGTTTTAGATTGGGATAAAAGAGGATGTTGTCCAGTAAACAATGCTTTGAGAGGTTATTGTGTTTAATAAATTAATTAATTAATAAATTACAAACAGATACAACATGTACATCCATACTCAGAGACATCTACACACAAACACATAAACCAAAAAACCCCCAAAACCCACAAGACAGTTACCACAAACACACATACATAAAAAACATACACACATACATACAAACACACATATATACAAGCACACAGACACACACATATACTACATACACATGCATGCATACACAAATATATAAATACCCTAAAATACCCATACACCACACACACACACACACACACACACATTTGAGGAAAGTACTAAGTGTTCAAGACCCTGATAAAGCAGTTTGTAACGGTGTCTGACATTGGCTGATTTCCCAGGAGACTTTGTCAGTTCAGAGATTTCTCTCTTCCACAGCTTCCTCCATCTTCACTGACAGTCAGAAAACTGTCTTCAAACATGAAAGTGTGTTTAACAACACCGCAGCACGATAAAACTTGTATACTTATACACATACACACATACAGACATACATATACACACATACATACACATGACACATATAGCATCATATACACATATATGTACATATGTATGTGTGTGTATATATATATAAACATGCACACACTCATACATACATGCATATATTCATATATACACATGTGACAAAGTGTACACATAAAAAAACAAAACACAAAATGACTATGAAAATAGTAATGCATGCTTACAAATGTACATACATATATATGGATGTATGTATGTGTGTGTGTTTGTGTGTATGTATATGTTTATGTATGTTTGCAGTCACGTACATAAATACATAAGTTTATATAATATGTATTGTTTCTGTTACAAGTAACTCAAGTTTTATAATGAATTGTAAATTAACTGAATGTGTTATAAAAAATATTTGTCATTGCAATAACTCAATACAGACTGAGTCTTTAGAAAAAATCCTGTAACCTTTTCACATAAATTTTTTGTGGTCACCTTTCCCTTGAACTCCCCATCTTCCTCTTCAGCATCACCTAGTCCTTTCCATCCAGTCCATAAAACAGAAAAAATTAGTTCTTTGAGAGAAGTATGAGAGAAACTGAAAATTATTTACCTTTATAGTGCCTACTTATGCCAGGGAAGATGATATCACTAAATTTGGAAGCCATTTTTTTTTTACAGTGACCAGTGTAACAGATGACTTCACTGTAATTAACCAGTGTGATGAGCCAGCAATAACTGAGTTACTCTAGATGTGGTGTTTTGTATCATATCTTGTTTTTTAATGGGTCCAGTACAATTCCTTGGTACCATGAGCTTTTACCACAGTCTAAATACTTGCAGTTAGGCAGAGATGTAATTTAAAAATTATAAAGATATTTCAATAGCTGACTGTTTTTCTAATAAACCAGATGATGGGAGACAAAAGAGACAATTCTTATTTTTTAATATATATATATATATATACATTTTTTTTTATTTGTTTGTTTATTTGTTTAGTGACCATTTGGTATATAAAACTTATTACTTTTCTTTGATATGTTTTTGGTAGAAAATGTGAGCTGTCTGTGTTTATAAATGAAAAGCTGAATCTAACAAACAGTGCACTCAGTATAGGTATGTAACATGTACACACAGATATCACTGTGTCAGTATATCGTGTGTGTTGCTGTGTTACGCACTCAGTAAAACACACAACAAACTGTATCTGACAAAACCTGACAGGAATAAAACAGAACCAAATTCATCAATATGCATTTTTTAAAACAACACACATTTTCAGTGAATAAAAAACGAAAATGGATTATAACAAATTGGCTGCATATTATATTAAAATATTTTGCCAAAAGTTAACAAAATTTAATTATCTGAGAGACGAGATTTTGGTTTGTTGGCTCAGAAATAAATGTTTTTCCCCAAACAGATTTCTCGTAACAAGATTTTAAAACTTCACAATAGTGTGTCTCAACACAGTGCAAAAAGTCTGCACAGACATTTCCTGCGTGAAGAGACGACTGGTAAGTCATATTGATGAATGTGTAAAAATATTCCTTACAGACTGAGTGTACTTTACTTGCAGATTTGGCGCGTTTGAGGAGTTTAAAAAGAATGTAGTTGACGAGACTGGTGTTTTAAAACCACAGCAGCGCTTGTTGTGTGGTTTAGGTCTGTATTCTCGTCTGTACATAACTCTCATGTCTCTTTTACATAGCTTGTTCTATTTCTAATTATTACTGTTATTGCTATTATTATTAAAAAAAAAATATTTAAATGACGTTGAGTCAAAAGGTATCGATGAGGTGTCACAATTTAAATTTACATTATTAATTTTTTTTTTTTTATTATGTATTTTTCATCATCAGTAAAATTTATCATTATTATAATCACATTAATGTTATTTAATTTGTTTTTAAATGTCTTTGTGAAAGATGTTTATCAGTCCATTGGTTACATTTCACACTAATATTTTAAGAAGAAAGTGTTTTTTATTTCTTGTAATTCACTTTTGATACAATTTATCATTACTATTGTTTGTTTCTGCTACTAATATGTTAATATCATTATTATGTTATATAATTATATAAATCAGTTCATGTTGTGTTTCATTAGTTATTTCATTAAGATTTTATTGTAAATTCAATGTATGAAAGAATTTCTTGAAATAATTGATTATACTGTGTATAACATAGTTATAACTTAAATGTTCTTACAATGTAATACACAGTTATAGTGGTTACAAAGTATTCACAAGTTCTAATAACTTATTTCAAAAAATAAAACTTTGTAACACTAAAAAATATTACTAAGAAATTTTGTATTACATTGAAACTCAAAATGTTTCTGTTTTTCTTAATTTTTTAATTTTATTTTAGGTGCTGGCATTTGTGAGGCTATTTTTGCCGTGACCCCAATGGAGACAGTCAAGGTCAAATTCATCCATGACCAGTCATCAGCTCATCCACAATATCGAGGTTTTGCTCACGGAATTAAGTGCATTGTCAAGGATCAAGGTACATTAAAAACATTTAAACAGGTAAAAAAACAATTAACCTTGAAGGTAACTTTTACCAAAATTCAGGTGAAAAAAGAATGTTGGAGATGTAATAATTTATCTTGGTCAAGGTTGAGGTTAAGGTCATAGTTCAAGTGAAGGTGAAAGGTTCAGCTAGATGTTTCAGTTGAAGTAATGAACGTTTTTTTTTTTTTTTTGTCCTAGACACATATCAGTCTGAATACTTGTTGTATTTATAACAGTCAGCATTATTGTCTTCTTCAGTGTTTTGGGGGTTTTTTTTTTTTTTTTATCCAGAATATTTAAAAAAACAAAACAAATGTAAATACACACACACACACACACACAATTATATATATTAAGCAGAATTTGATAAATTAATTTAAATGCCTAACAACAATGAATTTCTATATATTATTAAATACTTTTTTCATTCTTCAAATTCTACATTTATCAATAATTTTAACAGATTATTATTCTAGTGAAGAAAATAATTTTAATACATTGTTATTCAAATAATAATAATTAAAAACAATTTAAAATTATAAACAATTTTAATACATTTTTGATTAAATGAGGACATTTTTTAACAAAATAAATTTTTTCACTCAGGTATGAGAGGAGTGTATCAGGGTCTCACTCCAACCATCATCAAACAAGGAAGCAACCAGGCGATTCGCTTCTTCGTCATGGAAACCATGAAGGACTGGTACCGGGGGGAGGACAAGAACGCCCGGGTGCCCACCCTGATTACGGGTTGTTTTGGTGCTATAGCGGGTGCTGCCTCTGTATTTGGAAACACACCTGTAGATGTTGTCAAAACGAGAATGCAGGTGAGATGTCGTTTGATTCTCGTTGGTGTTTTACTTACCTACAGAATGATAAAAACAACGCTCACAGTTATAGTAATCAAACAACATTTAGTAGATTCAGGTGTTATATAGGTAACAGACACATACACCCACACTCCCCACACAAATTACACATACTGTATACATACATACATACATACATACATACATACATACATACATACATACATATATATATATATACACACACACACTCATACATGCATACATACATACATACATACATACATACATACATACATACATAAATATATATATATATATATACACACACACACATTCATACATACATACATATATACATATACACATACATACATACATAGATATATACATATACATACATATACATACATATACATACATACATACATACATATATATATACACAAACATACCTACATACATATACATATACATAGATTACATACATATATACATACACATATGTATATATACATATACATATAGACAGACAGACAGATAGATAGATAGATAGATACATGTGTATTAAAGTGCATTATTAATATAATTATTTTTGGATTCATTTGATGTTTAAACTTTATTCCAGGGACTTGAGGCATCAAAATACAAAAACACTTTTCACTGTGCTGTGCAGATTTTCAAACACGAAGGACCCAAAGCGTGAGTATTTATAAACATTTCTCTCTTTTTGTTGTCTTTTTTCCAATTCCAACATCAGTAAGTAAAATAATTATTGTTTTTTATATTGATTTTTTTGTTTGTTTGTTTGAGTATGTGTCAGTGTGTGTGTGATGATTACAAATTTTTTTTTTTTTGTTTTTATTTTTTTATTATTTCATCTTCTTCTTCTTCTTCTTATTATTATTATTTACTATTTATTATTGTTGTTAATTTTATTACAATTATTGTTATTATTATTATTATTATTATTATTATTATTATTATTATGTTGTTGTTGTTGTTGTTGTTGTATCAAGTATTTTATTAATAGTTGTAACAGTTTTAGTAATATTACATTGTCATTGTTGTGGTTGTGGTTGTCAAAATGAGTTAAAACTGTTGTTGTTGTTGTTGTCACAGGTTCTACAAGGGGACTGTACCCAGACTGAGTCGGGTGTGTCTGGACGTTGCCATCACGTTCATGATCTACGACAACTTCATGCATCTGTTCAACAAAATCTGGAAAACCGACTAAAACACGACGTTGTGATTTGTTTTTTGACCAAGCTTTACGAAATTTGGGTTTGAAATCCAGAACTGATCCAACCAAACCTATTTTTAGAACCTTTTTATTGTTTGTTTTGTTTTGGTTGGGGAAATATTTGTGTCTGAAAAGAGTACGGTTGTTTGTTTATTTGTTTTTGTTTTGTTTAAGAAATTTTAATCAGTTGTTGGTTTTTTTTAAAGTGATTAAAATTAATTACTGTGCAATTTTTCTTTTTTTTTTTTTTTTTGAAATAGTTAAATTAAAATATGGAATAAATAAGAAATTGTTTTTATATATATATTTAAGTAAATAAAGAAATTAAAATTGTTTTATTAATCATGTTAATGTTTTAAAATTCCATTCCACTTCATCACAATTTCACATTTTTTTAATTTATTATGAATTTCAAAATCATTTTTAAAAAAAAAATACAGATTGTATTTAAAATAAATTTACTGATATACTAGTATGAAAGAAAAAAAAAAAAAAAAAAAATTCAGAAACAAAAACAAAAATATAATTAACAATTCTCTTCAGTTTTACTGGGTCCAAAAATTGTTTCAAAGTTTACTGACTAAATTTGTTGACTTTATTTTTAAATAATATATCATACAAATTAATTTGTTTAATTTATTTATTTATAATATATGACACTTCTCTAAATATTTTTTCTTTTATATATATATATATAAATTGTTATAAGACTTTTTCTAATTTATTTTTAATTTATTTACGGTTTCAAGAAAGATGTGTTCCATACTGCAGGACAGTTTAAAATTTTAAATAAAGACTGTAACATTCCTTATCCAAAATATAAAAAATAAAAATAATAATAAAATATAACAGTATAAACAATTTATGTTTCTTTACATGCATCGAAAACTTTACCTCAAACATTGTTTTGTTTCAAATGTATTAAAAATATCTGTGTTACATATGCATTGAAAATAACTAATGTTTTATTACATAAAAATTTCTTTTACAAACACTACAGAAACATCTATTTTCTGTACACACAGCATAATAGTTATTTAAAATAATTGTTGTGAATATTTATTAATGAAAGTCATCTATACATATGTAATTCTGTTTATTTTCATCATTTTCTTTTTCTTTCTTGTCATAAATTTATTTTACCTGCATATAATTTTCAATTTTCCCAATGCCTATCATTTTTCCAATAAAGTTTTTCTTTTTGCATAATCTATTTATAAATACTTTTTTATATTCACTTGAACTACCACCAACTCTACAAAAATTTCTTTTCGTCTAAGAATATGATTATAAATTTTAAAATATTCACATTATCTGTCTGCAAGAATTAAATAATAATTTCAAAAAATTCAAAATACATTTTATAATCTGTATTATTAGGTTATCGACTAATTTTTGATAATTCATGTGTATCATCATTAAAATTTTATTGCAAAGAAGGCATATATATATTTTATATTTTGGGGGGGGCTTACAGAATAATATAAAGATTAGAAAATATCAGCTCTGCGCATTTTACTGGCTTGTTACAGTATTGACATACTTTACTGTTAGTAAAGAATGGTGTGTAGGAACAATTAAAGCAAACACTTTTTCTGGCAAAAAAAAAAAAAAAAAATAATAACAGTATTTGTGTGCAATTTATACATATGAAGTTAATTCACCAAATATTAAATTCTTTACATTACACAAACATTATATATATATAAGCCTTGGTGTGTTAGAGAATTTTATTTTATTTTTATTATTATTTTTTTATATAGGTTAATTTTACTGGGTTTCTGCTGAAATATTGTATTGTGGATTATTTCCCCATCTATGCCTTGGGGCTAAATATTGTACTGTTTGGGATATTGTCATTTATACAATACATTAAATATTGCTAATTTAGTATCATTTAAAAATATATTAAATATTGTATTGTTTGGGATTTTGTCATTTATACAATACACTAAATATTGTATATTTTGTGACATGTGACTAGAAGAACAAATGGACATTATGATGTATATAACATATTTGTTATTTGACAGTCATGTATACAATACATATGGATATTTGGTTGTATGTAATATTCAAAATATAAGCCATGCAGATATTGTGAAGTAGGTTAAAAGCTGTTGAGAAGTACAGTTTAGACTGTATAGAAGTATTGATGAATGTTAGAGACCATTATTATGAAAAATAACAATGTAGTGCATTATTATTATTTTTAATATACTGATGTTTTAATATATATGGCAGTATGTGACGAAAATGACATACACAAATATACAATATAGTATAAGATACAGTAAACATAAATTATTAACTTTGTTGTGTCGGTTAACCTAGTTGAATGCTAGGAAATGGGAGTTATCTACCTTTGTTAAAGCTTTAGTTTCTGTACTAAAACGAGTATATATAAAAATAAAAATAAAAATGGAAAATAAAACTAAAAAAAGATTATCAGTTTGATGACCTTAATCGTCTAGTTCTGCTATTTTGGGGTTTTCTGTTTTGGTTTTATTGCTTTTTGTGGGTTCTAGGGTTGCAGTTTTACTTTTGTGGGTTTTTTTCTTCCCCCCCCCCAGTAAACTTACAGAAATTACATTGAAATTGCCAATCATACAAAAAATCAGAGGTTTTAGAATTTTTAAATTTAATAATAATTACAGAAATCACATTTTACTTAAGAAATTCGATAATGGCATTAACATACAGCTGATTATCCTGAACAAAACTCGACTATCATTTAAAAAAAAAAAAAAAGAAGATAATATTATTCAACTTTTGACCTTCTAATTAAAGAGTTAGATGCAAGGTAAGATAACTCATTTTGTTACATAACATTCTCAAATGCAAAATAATTTTTTAAAGAAAAGCTTTACAGAAATTTATAAAGTTTAACACGGAAAAATTTTTTAAATATAAAGATAAATTATAATTCATTTTTTTTTTTTTTTTTTTTTTTTTTTTAGTGTAACCTTTGACTTATAGAATATGTATTTCTTCATTATTGTATGACAGTTTGATCATTATCACACATGCTATATAACACAGATATATAACGCTCAGCTGTACTGTTGTAATTATGCTTCTACAAAATGGCTTCAAAGTACATTTTCTCATGTGGTTGTTTGCAGCTGAAAGCAGTAGTTATGGTTGTTTACTTTTTGTTGAACGTTTTCATCATTTTATTTAGAAATGTAAAACGCACACAAATGATTATATTTGATTTTGTTGTTTTCATTGTAATATTGCATAAACCAACCAACATGCAATGTTACAACTTGTGTGTGTATGTGTGTGTGTGAGAGAGAGAGAGAGGGGGGAGGACATGTGTTCATTACTGATTATTAGTGGTGTGTTTGTAGTAAGGGAGGAATTTACTAACATCCCGTGATTATTTAGTTTTATCAAAAATGTTAGTTAACATTATAATTAATATTATTATTGCAGTTATTTTTATTACAACGATTATTATTATTATTATTATTATTATTATTATTATTATTATTATTATTATTATACAGAAATTTATATGACAATCTTGATTTAAAATGGATGTGGTTTTATAGTTAATGAAATAAATGTTTTTATAATGTTTTAACATCACAAAATATCATTTTACAATTAAACATCACCCAAACATCATTATTTAAAAAAATTTGTTTAGCATTGACGAAAAGTCTAAATAGTTAATTGATTTATAGAGAGAAAATGTATACTGAAGTTCCTCCGTTTACTTGTAATAAATATCTAGTATGCTTATACCTGTTTGATACAACTGTTGCTGACGGTATGTAGTAATGAAAGTAATTGTGTGTGTTTTCAAGAGTGTAGTATATTTGTGTAGATCTATATAATAGTTTTGAGGGTGAACTAGTATGATTCTGTAGTTAGACACATGAAATAAATTACATATTATGCAGAGAATATTGGTGAATAAAACGCAGCATGTTGCTGTGCAATTATTTATCAGAGTTATCTTTTCTTTAATTACATAAAACTGTTGGAGACTTGTTTATTAAACACGCGATGTATTTTAAAGCGTGATTTTAATTTAAATTTTAAATAGATGTATTGACGTATCTATGGTTACCTGCGTGTGGTAGATAGCAGGTGATATTCTACAGCTGTTAAATATTCTGTTATTCAGACATCGTGCTCTGGTGTCCTGCCTGTGGGTTTGGGTTTTAAGAGCAAGTGGGTAATTAATTCATGAATATTAATGAGCCTGCGGGAGAAATGAAGTATCAGTGTCGAATAAATTCAGTTACAAATTACTTGGTGAATTAATAACTGTGTGTGTGTGTGTGTGTGTGTGTGTGTGTGTGTGTGTGTGTGTGTGTGTGTGTGTGTGTGTGTCCAACTATTTTATTTGTCATCCAGGTTAAGTTGAATTTTAAATAGAATTTTTTTTTTTTTTTCAAACCGTATCTTGTCAGACTTGAAGTGCTTTTATGGCCTGTAACTTTGTGATTAGTTTGCTACCTTGAGACATCACAGGTTTCTGGATCAATCCTTGGTGGTTACTTTTATATTTACTGATTCTTCCAGTCAGTCTACGCTTCATCAAAGGCCAAAGTACGTTTTAGCTGTTAAAGGGAAGGTATATATTAAGTCGTCCTTTTTTTTTTGCTAATTTATGAGTAGCCCACGTAATAATGGCCCTGGGTTTCCTTTTTCGTCTCATTATTATTTAAATAAACACTATGCAAAAAGAAATATAAATAAAAGTAAGTTGCTGTTGGTCTAGTTACCATTCTTCTGTGTAATGAAGTATTTGTGAAATCATTACTGTAATTATGACATGTAAACAAATTCTTTTTTCTAAAGTAAGATGTACTATCATGTGCTTGCTTAGTAAACAAATAGCTGGATCCAGCACCTGATTACAGGAAATTATTCCCTGTACTCTATTATTAAACTTCATTAAGAACAAAAAAAAAAAAAAAAAAAAAAAAAAATCTATTACTTATCACTACTAATAATAATAATTAAAAAGAGATCGCTGGCTGCAGATCAAAACTTAGCATGCCACGTGACCAGCACCAGTGTCACATGACTAGCACCAGCGTCACAAATCTCACTCAGAGCTGTTTCACACGCAAGGTTCCATTTATCAAACGCTCGCTGGAAACATGTAATTGATTCAGATGAAGATGTTGCGTGCAGATAAGTGGATATTTGTCAGAACTCTGTCAGACGCATCTGAGTGTGTACAGTTCGTTTGTCTGTTCAGTGAGTGGGCTGCTTTACTCGTCTGATTTATCAGGACGCATTTCACCCTGGGTTACAGATCACTGTTAACAAAATAATATTTTTTTAAAATTCAAGATTATTTTTGATAAAAAAATATTATTTTATTGCACGCTTTTCTTTCTATTTCTTTTTTTCTTGTTTAAAAATAATAATGATGATGATGATGACAACAATGATAGTAAATTAAAAGAAATATCGTTTGCAGGAATATGCGAATGGACATTTTTAATTTTGTATATTTTGTCTTTATCCTTAAAAATGATTTTTTTTTTTTTTTTTTTTTTTTTTTTTTTTTTTTAGCTTTAGCTTCAAATCCATTAGTTTCTAATGAAAAAATTAGCAGACAATTTCTATTTTGAAGATGAAACAAAAGAATAAATTGGAAAAAATCTTTAAAAAAGAAGATAAGAAAAAGATTTTCTTTATTTTTTTTTGATTATTTATATTAACAGTTTAAAGAAAGGTAACTCTAGTGTGATTAGTTAATAATTCAACTTATACTCATCACCAGCACTGCTTTAGTGTTTGTAAAATGAGCAACGGCTGCAATTTTCAGTACATTTTAATATATTTAAGTATAATAAATTCGTTTTTATAAGCATTTTACTTAAATTTATTATTATTATTATTATTATTATTATTATTATTATTATTATTATTATTAATTAAATAAATAAATAAATAAAACTCAAAATACTGCTAAACGTGTACAACCTAAAGACTTGAAGTTGTTGCATTTAAGCAAAATAAATAAATAAATAAATAAATAAATAAAACACAGTACTATTTTCCAACCAGCTAATCCTCTATCTTCAAACAAACGTCTCCAGGCTCAGAAGTTTCTGCATGTTACTAATGATTTAGTACAAATTAAGAACATCTGCACCACTGTAAATCGATAGCATGGTGAGGAAAATCAATTTTAACGCAGCACAAAAGGTTTAATAGCCACAATCAACATATCAGGTCTTTAAAATTTTAAGGCTGAATGTAAATCTAACAAGATTTAAATTTTAATTTTTCTTTTTCTTTTTTTTTTTTTTTTTTTTAAATACTATTCATTCTGAAAGAAAAAAAAAAAGTAACTACTACTACTAAACTACTACTACTACTACTACTACTACTACTACTACTAATAATAATAATTTTTCATTTATGCTATATTTTTCTCTAATTTACCGATAATTACACTATTGAAATGATACGTTTAATATTGGTAATACAAATCACCGATGCCGTTGTCCAAATACTTTAACATAAAAAAAAAAAAAAAAAAAAAGAATTAAATTAAAGTAAAAATCCATTTCGATCGAATCATTACGTGAAATAACAAAAACACAGATTCTCCCCCCACACACCAACACCACCGTCAGCGTAATAAATCTTGATACGTCGGGAAGGAAAGTTTAAGAAAAAAAAAGAAAAAGAAAGTATAGTTCTTACAAGACTGTGTTAGAAGTAAATCATTCAGGCAAATATCTATCGATTTTTCTCTTCTATGGAATTTTCGACGGATCGATCATTAACTTAACTAGGAAAGGAAGTGGTATGAGTAAATTAGAACCGGGAACGCGTCTGACGTAATTAACACTAGAAATAAATGTTCCATTTGAGTTAACAAAAGCTGCAACAGAAGCGAATAAATATCAATTACGTCACAGCACGTGCGGAGGTCAGCGTCCGTGAAAATGATAGCGTGATATTATTGTGGAACCTGCAGCAATGGCGTAATTTGATTTTCAGGCGTCTAATCATGTTCTGAATTGAAAGAAGGATCAAGATTAATGTATGTGCCAGAAAAGGAGTGATTAAACACAGAATATAGTTCAAACGCACTAAAACTTACTCCTCTGACAAAAGAACCCGAGGGAAAGATGTCTCATGTATGTATGTGAATGCACACGTATGAACGTTCATAATATGTGTGTATATGCATATTCATGTATGTATGTGCGGATATATGTGTGTATATATGTGAATGTATATGTATGTGTGACTTGGTGTGTGTGAGTGTGTGTGGTGGGTCTGCCTGATTGGAATTATTTCACGTTTCACTTGTCCATCTTTTCTTTGGCTTCTTTTCAGATAACGAGATAAAATAAATATGTCTAGACACCTAATCCTTAAAGTGTTATTGAAACACATTTATAACATCATAGAAAATGATAAGCCTGTAACAAAAATGAGTTTATGTAGATCAAAAAAAAAAAAAAATATATACACCGTGATTTATATGCTTTTATATAAACATAAAATGTATACATACTTAAATGTTAAATAATATAATGAAGTAATTCTTAAATATTTCATATATTTTGTTTTTATTTAAAAAATAAAAATAAAAAATATTCATTGACATATTGTCAAAATTACATCTAGTAACTGTGAGTTTCTAAATCAAATTTTAATTTCTTGAATCTGATATCAAATTATTTTGTCAAACATTTTATTAGTTGTAATTATTGTACAGTCTGTGATGATTTGGGGAACTGTCAAAATTTATGTCCAGATTTTTATTTATTTGTAGATTTTTGATTGTGGTTCTAAAATAATGGTTCATTGTACAGAACAAAATGGATGTGTTATTATTTTAATACCCTTTTTTTGTAATTGTTAAAATTTATAGTAAAAAAATGCAAACAATGTGTCATTATTGAAAATAATAGTAAATAAAATATATTTAATAGTAATTAATTTCTTTTTTTTTTTTATTATATTTTATTTTTGTATTCATCAAATAGAATTTTAGTAAATAAATAACCTTTGATTCATTAGGTATTAAAAAGTTTTAACAAAAACAAATGGAAGAAAGTAAATCGAACCTCATTAAGAACATTGTGCTTTTAAATTATTTTGTTAAAATAATATTGAAAGACAAGATTGAACTGATTTAAATTTTTAAATAAATAATGTCAAACAATTATTTTTATCAAAACACATTTAAAAACATAAAACAAAAACTCAGCATATAAATGTTTAATATAAATTTAAATGTGAAATGAAATAATTAAAACAACAAACAAGATCAAGACATAAACTTCACAAATATTAGAAAAAATTAATGTAATTAAAAAAACATTCAACTTTCTTTTTTTAAATCCATTAAGTTTTAAAAGTAATTTAAAAAAAAAAAAAAAAAAAAATTTAAAAATTAAGAAACATTAAAAAATCTAGTAGGTTTTAAAAGTGATAAAAAGGAATAAAAAAACAACAAAAAGAAACATTAAAAATGCAAACAGTATATTAAACTGCTGGTTTATTTACAATATGATAAAATGGTAGACATTTTGAAAATTCTGTTAAATGTTGATTTTTTGTCATGCTTGTTATGCATAGGTGATTTTTGTTTTTACAGTATGTGTATACTTCAAAGTTAATGGCAAACTATTTGTAAGTAATGACACACAAAATAAATAAATAAATAAAATAAATTTAAATATTCAAAACATATATTTTGTTTTAAAGGATTGTAAAAAGTGAACTTTTGTGTTTGAAGTGTAAGAGAAACTAATTACTATTTATTTTATGTTACCAATTATTACTGAAGTTAATAGAATTATCTCTCAATTTTTTTTCTGTTATTATTTGCAATAGTAATAATACAAACATTAATTTTATACTTAATTAAGAAAAAACTAACAAAACCATATATAGCCCTTTGAATTCAATCTAATGACCTAGGCTTTGATATAAACAGAGAATGCTTTAAAATCCATAATTATTAAATTTTACACATAAATAAATAAATAAATAAATAAATAAACATTATGACTATAAAATGTTAATTTCACAAGATGTATTGAATTTTAATATTTGTGTTAAAATATGATGGTATGAATACTAAATTACATATTTTAACAAGAATGCTGTCATATATACAATGATGTCATTTACTGATAAAACTTTTAATAAATGGAATATTTTTTTCTATAAAAGCTAATAAATTATTTATTGAAAAAAAGTGTTGATGTTGATGTAGACAAACCTATAATAAAGCTTCTAAGTCTTTATGTGAAGTTTTATCACATCTATTTTGTTTGATAATAACACATCAAGTAGATTTAACTGTGACACATCAACAAACAAACCTTTTCAGATTAGATCTCAAACACAACACACCCTGTAACCCATAGCATCATACTGTAACCACCTTTAGTAACCCACCTACATGTGTAGATTCATTACCCACATTACTGGGTAGATTTATTACCCATCTTATTGAGTAGATTCATTAACAGAGTATTGAGTACATATACTACTGGCTACCCCCCTTCCCCAATTGTTATCCATTTTTGGCTTCTTATTGTCCATTACATTAACATTCAAATTGTCCATTACAGATGGAAGTGTATAATATATCACATCCACATGAGACAAAAAACCCATCACACTACATTTTATCACAAACACACAGATAAGCATCTTTCACAAACTGCAGTGTTATTTTTACAATGTTTTATAAAGGTAATATTAACAAGAGTAAAACTACAAACTGACAGCTCGAAAATAAAAACAAATTTGTTTAAGGCACTTGAAAACATCAAAAATCAATTATTATATAAACAAGTTCAAACATTTCTTTAGTTTAAATATTAAACAGTTGGTTACTGGTAATATTTTTAATATGTAAAATACAATTTGTGCAAAAAGTAAGAAAATAAAATATAAAAGTAGATAAATTTACAATATACAAAAGTATCAAGCAACAGTTTAAAAAGTAAAAAATAAATGATAAAAGCTGAAATAGCAAAAATAAGAAGACTAATGATCTGAGCAGCTGTCAGAGCGACATAAGTTGTTATTTTTCAATCAGAAATAGCCACATAAGTTATTATTTTTCAATCTGATATAGCCACATAAGTGATTATTTTGAATCAGAAATAGCCACATAAGTTGTTATTTTTCAATCTGATATAGCCACATGTGATTATTTTGAATCTGGTATAGCCAGATAAGTTGTTATTTTCAAACTGATATAGCCACATATGTTGTTATTTTTCAAACTGGTATAGCCACATATGTTGTTATTTTCCAACTGATATCACCAGATATGTTAATGGTAATATGTTAAGATTTGTTTGTGTCTTGTTTTACTAATGTTTTTCAATAGCTACACAATAACAGATGAAAAATAATAATAATAATTAAATACATTTTAAATACTGGAATACAGTAACATTTATAACACATATAAAATTAAATTAAGTGTTATTATTTTTTTTAATTGTCATCATTATTATTGTATTTTTTATCATTATCATCATTATAATTACTAAAATTGTCTTTGCTATGATTATTATTATTATTATTATTATTATTCACAGTATAACAGAAATATTTCTCTGTGAGATAATGAAATATGGTTACTGCATCTGACAAAGTTTGTAATTTCATACATTTTCATTAGTAAAAAGAAGAAGATTAATGTGGTGCTTTGAAACCTGGCCTAAACAAATCTAAACAAATCTAACAGCAGGTTCTAGAATGATTAATAACAATTTAAACTGGCTAGAGTTAATGTGTTTCACTGTGAAATATTTGCCTGTAAATGTTTCACAGTGAAAAAATTAGCCTACAAATGTTCCATTGTGGAAATATAGCTTGTAAATATTTCAGTGTGAAAATATAGCTTGTAAATGTTTCATTGTGAAAAATTAGCTTGTAAATGTTTCATTGTGAAAAATTAGCCTGTAAATGTTTTATTGTGAAAAAATAGCCTGTAAATGTTTTATTGTGAAAAAATAGCCTGTAAATGTTTTATTGTGAAAAAATAGCCTGTAAATGTTTTATTGTGAAAAATTAGCCTTAAATGTCTTATTGTGAAAATTTAGCCTGTAAATGTTTCAGTGTGAAAATTTAGCTTGTAAATGTTTCACTGTGAAAATTTAGCTTGTATAGGTTTCATTGTGAAAAATTAGCCTGTAAATGTTTTGTCTGCAGCAGTATTATAGCTGTTGGTCATGAAAAAAAATGTCTTTTACTTGAGACCAGAAAGTTAAAGCTCTTTTATGTTATGAAACAGAAAAATCAATATTTTGATCAACAGACTGAAAGAAATATGACTTATTTAGACTGGTAAGGTCAAAAATATATTTGTGTAAACAATTTCGGAAATTCGAATTTACTTATAATACAATGAATCATTAAGCTATACAATGAATCAAATCAGACGTCATAACGAAAGACTGAACTTCATAGTAAATTGTGTTAGACTTCTCTGAATCTGAAACTATTTGTAATTGTAGCTGTCAGACTGAATTACAATGCTGCAGCCTCTGAACAGCAAAAGTAATCAGCAGTAAAGAAAATACTTTTTTTTTTTTTGAATTAAAATAGGTTTTTTACACTATGAGAAAATGTATATAACTGCTAAATTTCTAAGCTGTGGTAAAATAAAAATATCAGTGACTGTTGATGACTCACTAACGCAGTTGTATTTCAGACGTAATTCTCACAGACAAATTTCCCAGAATGCAATTCTCCATGGCAGCCATGCTGAACTGTTAGGAAAATTTTCTTTTCAGTAGGAATAATTTCTTAATTTTGATAACAACTGAAAAGAAAATTAAAGATGTTTGCAAAATTTTAAAGCTAAATTTCATGAAAAAAAAAAAAATTGCATAACTCATTTTGGATGCGTCACAAATTAAAATTGTAAAATGTAACAATGTGAATATACAGATTCAGTGTTGTTTTCAAAATGGAGAAGTCAATATTATATTGTTTTCTAATTTCCATACACATCCTCGAATGAGACTGGACAAAGCGTGTTGGTTAGTTAGGTGTGTATACAAGACATTTGCTGCTAATACAAAAAGCTGTGTACTGCTGGCAGTGGGTTTCCTTTCTCTCTTTCATCCTGACACAACTAATCACATAGTAACCAACGTAAAACGTGTAGACATTAAAAACTTTTTTTTTTAAATTTCAACAGTATCTTTTGTTTCAAATCAAATCTGTTTAAAATATACTTGTATATCAATAATCTCGTTCATCTCAGTCGAAGCTTTGTAAGCTGTCACTGACGCTGTCGTCATAGTTGAGGTAGCCTAAAGCTTTAATTGTTTTGTACTGATCTGGGATCTCCATGAGGGCATGGAGAGCAAACGTTGTTTGTGGATTCCTCGCTTTCGACGTGACCGCGTGGAAATTAACGAACTGAAAGTTATCGAACTTCCTCTGCGGCAAACAGTTATCGAAATCCTCCATCACGTCCCATGGTCCGTCACCAACACCCACGACGATGATACTGAGAGGATGGTTGGACGCTTCAACAATGGCGTCGATGGTCGTCTGCTCTTCGTTCACTTGTCCGTCGGCGATGATAATCAGAATGTGGTACTTCTTCAACCGTTTCACGATTTCCACGGCTTTGTAAATCACGGGGGCGAAGTTTGTCGGTCCGCCTAGTTTGACTCTGGTGGCGATGTCGCTGTAGCGGTCGAGCACCTCGGAAAATCCAGAACACATTCTCCCGTTTGACAGAAACGAAAACACGTCAGATCCGAGAGTGGAGCTGTCACCGAAGCCGAACGCCGGGATTAAGTTGTCGTCGTCGAAGGGCTCCAGAGTCTTCCCTATAATCGCTATGACCTTCTGGTACGGGTTGTAGATCCTCCCGGCTACGACTTTGTGAAGATTCTGTCCCGAAAACGTCTTCCTTCCCTGCCACTCGTTGCTCGCGCTGAAATCCACGCCGATGATGAGACCACATTTCTCGAGCCCAGCTCGCTTGCAAGCTCGGCTGACTTCGTCGAAAGTGTTGAAGTGGTCGTCAAAAGCGAAGAACGTGTGGTGCGACTGAATTCCCAGAAAAGCGAGGAGGGACGGCGTGTGTTTGTATCGAATGATCTTCTTCATCTCCACGTCGGTGAAGTCGGTGCTGCTGCTGCTGATGTCCGAGCTTCGTCTCGACTTCTTTATCCGCTCCTGCTCATACAGCCAGTACAGAACGAGGCCAGCGATGTTGGCGATGACGTAGAAGAAACATGACCACATGGACGTCGGCTGCACACTCATATCACCTCATCTCTCTGGTTCTGAAAATACACATTACTTTTACTCACTGTAGAAATCACAAATTTATTTCTAGCTGTGAAAGAAAAAATATATATATATTATATATCTATATATATTTGAGTTTATTATTATTATTATGATTATGATTATTATTATTATTATTATTATTATTATTATTTGTAGAATACAATACATAATATACACAGTCATAATATTTTTTATCTGTGTGTCTGTTTGTCTCTGTCTCTTTGTCTATCAATCTCAGGCACAAATACATTTTGTTTTCATCTCACTTGAAGTTAAAATATAAGAGTCATCGACACAGTGTGTCAGACTCGTCATTTTAAACGCTGTTTTAATGATTACGTGACTCATGTAAGATTCGTACAGTTTTAAACATTTTCAAATTACTCTAAACACAAATCACAGTTCGGAAAACTGTCGTAGTAAATATCAATTACTGAAAATTAATGGAAACTGGACAATTAGTGGAAACTTGAATTATTTTCACGAGCGCAGAGTTACTTGGACACACACTTCATGATACGAAGAAATCATCCAAACGTTTTTGCTGTCCAACCTTAATTAATAATAAAGTATAAAAACAAAAAGAGTACATTTTAACAAATATGTCGCCGTCGTCGTTTTTCTGTAGTTGTGATACAGTCGTGTGCAGAATGGGGACTTTGAAGTTCTGACAGTTTTATTAGTAAAAAAAATACAGGTCTAAGATTACACTTGAATTGTGAAGGGATAAAAATTAATGGCATTGTTGAAATGTTGTGTAAGAGTATTATTTTACACATACTTTGTTACGGTCAGTGAATAACAGACTGTGTGCAAAACAATAAAATAATACCTCGTAAAATTTTATCACACCATTTATTTATTGCACATCAGGTGCACTTTAACATAAATAAATACAAAAGAAATAAAAAATAATAATAATAATAATAATACATACATTTTTTTTTTTTTATACATTTTTTTTTTATATCTTAAAACACAAGCAGGTTAGGGCAAGTTCCTGGTTAATAAAACATTAAATTAAACTTTGAGAAAAATCCAGCTCATGTACTGTTCCAGCAAAATTTCATGAAAATAGTAAACTAATATTCCACCACTGATACCTGAACCACATAACCTAAATTAAAAAAACAGTCCTACACGTAGATAAAATAATAAAATAAAACGAATATGTACTAAACCTCGTCCAATAACGTTCATACATTAAGCACTCGGCAAACAGAGAGAGAGAGAGAAAAAAAAAAAAACTACTGACGTTTGAACTGGAATATCTAAATGTCATGGACATGATTATCTTTTATACATTTAACAAAGGCGACTTCTCTAAACCACGGGAAACAAACCAGTTATTCTGTTAGTTAATTACTTCGAGCTTGTTAAGCACGGCACATGAAAACGCACGTTTTGTTAATGTTTCCGAGAAAGCCACATTAATGCACAATGGGTCTGTAAGTAATAAACATGTTTACAGTCGACGACGTGTGTAAGTGAAGGGTCGAGGGATCCACTCTCCTCAGTGACATGAGCTATATCTCGAAACGACCACATAATTAATTTATCGCTTTGTGATGTGTTTGGTCGTGTCAGAAAGTGGTATTATGCATTACGCCGTCCATAAAATGTTTAATATAAAATCGAATTTGCTGCAGTATGTTACAGTGCATTATCAAGTAGTTGAATGTGTTGTCCTATCTACAAGAAGGTTAATAATAAAAAAAAGATCCCTTGCTGTAATCGGTAAAAAAATATTATGATGTGCTGGTATATTTTGTTTTATCTATAGGAAGGTGAATGTAAAATAAATCTTGTTGTAATCAGTTGCACACTAGTATATAAAAGTGATGTGTGTTGTATTAAATGTAAAATAGTGAATGTAAAAGAAATCTCGCTGTTAACGGTTACACTCTAATACAGAACAGTGATGTGTGCGTATTAAATGTAAAATAGTGAATGTAAAAGAAATCTTGTTGTAATCAGTTACACTCTACTACAGAACAGTGATGTGTGTTGTATTAAATGTAAAATAGTGAATGTAAAAGAAATCTCGCTGTTAACAGTTACACTCTAATATAGAACAGTGGTATGAGTGTTGTACCAAATGTCAAAATAGTGAATGTAAAAGAAACCTTGTTGTAATCAGTTACACTCTACTACAGAACAGTGATGTGAGTGTTGTGTTAAATGTAAAATAGTGATTGTAAAAGAAATCTCGCTGCTAACAGTTACATTCTACTACAGAACAGTGATGTGTGCGTATTAAACATAAAAGAAATCTCCCTGTTAACAGCTACACTCTACTACAGAACAGTGAAGTGTGTTGTATTAATGTGTTGTATTAACTGTAAAATAGTGAATGTAAAAGAAATCTCGCTGTTAACTGTTACACTCTACTACAGAATACTGATGTATGTGTTGTATTAAATGTAAAAGAAATCTTGCTGTTAACAGTTACACTCTAATACAGAATACAGATCATTAAATGGTAAAAGAAATCTTGCTGTTAACAGTTACACTCTAATACAGATCAGTGGTGCGTGCTGTCTGACAGTAGAATATAAAAGATTTCCAGTGACCAATCAGTTACAGTATTCTGTATAAGCAGTTTCAAGTTTAAATTGATTTCCCAATGTTGTGGTTGGAGTAGCCCTTGTCAGCACGTTTGTTGCCTTCGTTGTAGTCACAGCTGTTGTTAGCACATGTTACATGTTGCATGTGAAATCAATATAAATAACATTTTTTTTAGTTCACGTGTTTACTTTGTTTTGTAAAAAATATAAACAAACAAAAATAAAATTGAAAAAAAAATAAAATAAAATAAACAGAAGCTGAATAATGATTGATTAAAAATATTTTGGATTATCTCATTATTGGTGTGATTAAATTTAGGAGCAAATATTTGAATATATACATGTATAAATAAATAATGAAAATAAATATTATAATATATATTGCGAAAATATGAATATATGATTAAAAACATAAACTGTAATAAATATTTAGATGTGTAGTTATATAAATAAAGACTAAATTCGTTTTTGTTTGTTTATGATTAATATTAGAGTTTAGTTTGATGGCAGTGAAGGTAAACAACACAGTATGTTACTAAATAGATTTTAATAGATTTTTAGATTTAGATGTCATTGATGAGAATATGTGAAAGGATAGCACAATAAATAAATAAATAAATAAATAAATAAATAAATAAAAAAAAATAAAAAAAAATAAAATAAATAAATAAATAACAAAATAACAAAATAAAATAAAATAAAATAAAATAAAATTTAAAATACTTATTTATCAATTACATGAACATTTATTTAACGCCACAACAAATTTTCATACTAAGACTTTTTTTTATTTCGTGTTGGTATATTTGTACTGATAATATGTGAGAGAAACACACACAACTATATTACAAGACAGATGAATGACTGTTTGATAACAAATGAATATATATATATATATTTGTTACATATCAAGTATAATTTATGATTTGATTAATAACATGACAGATATAAAACATCCTTTATTACACATACCAAATCACGACTGTTGTTGTTGTCGTTGTCGTTGTTATTATTATTATTATTATTATTATTATTCAATTATTATTATTCAGTAGTGAAAAAAAAAAAAAAATCAGCAATAAAGAATCTTTTCTATGCACCTTCCCATGTACACACAAACACACACACACACACACACACAGACATAGTTATATGCAGACATAAAATATATTTGAAATACTTGAAGAGAGCCAGTGGATGGAACTGGAAATACTGATTAAATAGTAGCGGTAGTGTACTGAACATAATAATCACTGAATCCAGCCCAGCGTGACATGATAAATTAAATATAGAACATTTTAACAGAAACCATTAATGAACGCTGGATACAAAGAGTAAACTATATAACTGTACGTTACGTATAGTTAAATAATAAACTTAGTACATCGTTCACAACACGTGGTTATAAAACAGATTATTTCTTAATGTATCAGAAATCATTTACTTACAGTGATGTGAAACTGAAGATACACACGTAACTGATTTAAGAAATCGGATCGATAGACCTTTTCAGTTATTCTACCACAATTTTACACAAAGATGTACATGCGAGTAAACATGTATATGCTAGTACATGTATGCATATCTGTGTATGTGTGTGCATGTTTATATATATGTGTGTATACATAATATAAACGTGTACACTCATGCGTGTGTGTATGTGTGTGTGTGTACACAAGTTTATGAGCACATTGCATATAAATACAAATAGATATATATACTCACGTCCGGACAAGTACACATTATCAAGTTAAAATTTAGCTGGGTTGTTGTTGTTTTTTCATATGTCAAAGTACACTTTTACTTACTACAACTTCTAACAAAGCATTGTGTAACTAAGTGTAATTGACTATTTAGTACTAAGCTATACATGACATGATCCAGCTTGAACTCAAAATATTTGCTAATTACTATCCTGGTCACACATTATTTATTTTATATTGTTAATAATTTTCGTTTATCTCAGCTGTGTTGTTTGTGAAAAAATGTATTGCCTTTATTATTATTATTATTATTATTATTTTTTTATTTTTTTTTTTTTACAGTTTTTGAAAGCATGATTTTGATTCAAGATAAAAATAAGACAAATTTTGGTCATGTCAGTAGACGTACGTACCATTTTGTGAAAGTGCAGCAGACGACAAAACGTCTACTTGATCGTTCTGCACCTAAGACTTCAAATCATCACAAATAAAATCCAGTTAATGATCGATCCTGTATACGAAACAAGTAATTCCATACTTCCATGCACAGACAGTGGTAACAGCAGCAACAACAGCCACACCGTGGCCCTGATATAACAACTGTAACAACGTTCACTTGACTAGCTTGTATTGATTTGTGACGAAGACGAGGTCAGATCAAACTTAGCGAACCGCTCAAACAGACATGTAATCACATTTCTCTTTATCACGTCTAATATACAGCCCGCGTTCTCTCTCTCTCTCTCTCTCTCTCTCTCTCTCTCTCTCTCTCTCTCTCTCTCTCTCTCTCTCTCTCTCTCTCTCTCTCTCTCTCTCTCTCTCTCTCTCTCTCTCTCTCTCTCACTGTCTCTATGTCTGTCTCTCTGTATGTCTCTGTCTCTCTGTCTGTCTGTCTCTCTCTCTCTCTCTCTCTCTCTCTCTCTCTCTCTCTCTCTCTCTCTCTCTCTCTCTCTCTCTCTCTCTCTCTCTCTCTCTCTCTCTCTCTCTCTCTCTCTCTCTCTCTCTCTCACTTTCTCGGTCTGTCTCTCTCTGTCACTCCGACTCTCTGTCTCTCACCACGGCCATTAACAATAATTAATTATGATGCTATATAGAGTATATTATTAAATAAAATATTTATCCATTGTCTGCGACAGCCTGTGGTCTAGTGGTTAGAGTGTACGACTGAGACGCACATGTATCTGTGATAGGATGTAAAAATGATAATTATTTTTCAAAGACACTGATCTGGATGAATCCAGAAAAATAATGCAGATTAATCCAAGAGTCTCTGTAATTTCTAATGGTTCTCAGAATGTGTAAAATACCAATCCTAAGCCAGGATGGACAAACTTGCAAATCAGATAGATAGACAGATTCTCACATGGCTGCATAAAACAGAGAAACACATGTTTGTGTGTTCGTCAACATTTATTTATTCAGTCGCTAATTTATTCATGAATACCGGGGCCTGCCGATTTCAGTTAAAACTTGTTGTTTAAATATTCATTCATTAGCTTTGTTCATTCATTATCATTTAATCAGTTTTCTATGTTTATACTGTATATTCATTCTCTCGACAGCTCGAAATAATAAATACACATACTACCACACATACACACATATATACACACATGCCCACATATATACATATAGATCAAACATATTCAAAAAAAAAAAAAAAAAAGAATAAGAAGAATAAAGATTATTTTAACTTAAAAGACATTCTTTTTATACAGTACTTAATATCCAATCCAATAAAATTTCCATGCAAACTGAAATAATTCTACACATAATTATTATGTGTTACATCGATATAATATTACACAAAGTAATTATTTTGTGTTATATAGAATACAAGACAATATAATTATCATATGTTACATCGATATAATATTACACAAAGTAATTATTTTGTGTAGCACTGATGTAATGAAACATTATAATTATCCTTTATGACAACAGGAAATAAAAAATACTGTAATGATAAAAACAAAAAAATGGTGAAATGACCAGTGTATTTGACAGAGTTTTATGTGGACATGGTAAGTAGTTCTCTAACTAGATTAACAAACATCAACCTAAAACCTCTGTGGACGAAACAGACACTGCTATGAGAGGTCAAGGGAGAATCTGGACAATGCTAACAATGGTCACTGGACAAAAAGGACAGCGCTAACAAAGGTTTGTGGACCACGGTTTACCACAGTTTAATTTGATGTGGCATAAATAGAGCTAAATGCATTTGTGTGTGTGTGTAGTGTGTGTGTAATGTTTTTCTATTGATATGTTGTATCTGTATATAAGCAGTGTATGTTGTTGTATGTGCTTGTTTATATGTGTGTGTGTGTGTGTGTATATGTATGTATATATATATGTATATATGTTTATATACACACACATACAAATGTAGTTCTAAGTATAGTTCTGTCTACCTGTTTTTCTGTATGTCTCAGTGTACAGAATGGTGTTACTTCAACACAGTTACATTTATTTTATATATATATATATATATTATTTGTGTAAGTCCTGTAATTTGTGTATATCCTGTTATATGTGCAAGTCCTGTTATTTGTGTATGTCCTGTTATTTGTGTAAATCCTGTTATTTTGTACATAAGTCCTGTTATTTGTGCAAGTCCTGTTATTTGTGTACATGCTGTTATTTGTGTAAGTCCTGTTATATGTGCAAGTCCTGTTATTTGTGTACGTCCTGTTTTTTGTGTAAATCCTGTTATTTGTATACGTCCTGTTATTTGTGTAAGTCCTGTTATTTGTGTATGTCCTTTGTATTTGTGTAAATCACTGACTGGTTATTAAACAAAAAACTTTGATGGACGACTTTCTCCTGATACAATTTTTTTTTTGTAATTTTACAGTCCGCTGTAACACATATTGATCAGCAACTGATTTCTTTTATTTAAACAACTTCTACGCAGAAAGAGGAAGTACAAATGTGTGTATGCCAAAAAAAATTGCTTCCATTCCGCTGACAGTTTCAGCCATGTTTGTAAATGATGGGAAATCAGTTGATCGTTTTATTAAAACAGCACTGGATAATTGCTCTATAGTAAACTGCACAGTTATCTAATAACAGAATGTATTCGAACAGTAATTTAATAACAGAGAATGTATAATGTGTCTTGGAAATAGATTTCTGTTTAATAGATCGACAGAAAGATCGATCGATCGATATACGTAGATTTTATATGTATGTTTGTATTATTAAATCAAACATTATTTATTTATTTATAATGTTTGTTTGTTTGTTTATTTAATTATTATTTATTTGTTTATTTATTTATTTATTAATTTATTATTATTATTATGATTATTATTATTATTATTTTTTATTTTTTATTTTTTCGCCATTCTATTTACATGATATATAAAATGTATTTTCATTTATTATACTCTTTTCTTACTTCTTCATTTTTATAGATAGATAGATAGCTAGCTAGCTAGCTAGCTAGATAGATAGATAGATAGATAGATAGATAGATATATTTAAAATAATGGTTGCTGGAAAAACAGTGACATAGAAATACAAACATAACCAACTGAAACCTAATATTTACTGCAGGAAAACTAAAACATTTTAAATATCTCAAATGAATACAAACAAGAAAAATGATTTTACATTTAAAAAAAAAAAAATGAACTAAACGAAGAAACAGCAAGGAAAAAAAAAGATAAATTTTTTTTAAAGTTATAAATTCCTTTATAAATAAATCAATAAATCAATAAACGAACAAAATAAAACTAAAAACCAAATAGTTGAATCAAACTGATAAATGAAGAAACAAAACAAATAAAACTAAATCATAAAAAAATCTGATAAACAAAACAAACAAACCTAACAGCTGTCTGTATTGGGAATTAAAGTGATCTTTCCGATCAAATGACAAAACTAACGTTTCTGTCTGCTGCTAATATTACATCTGACATTTTGTTATTTTTATAAATCTTTTCGCTGAACATGCGCAGTGTAATCTTTTACGTCGGTGTACTGACGTCATCTGGCGTGCAGGGAAATTGTCGACTCAAATGTAAAATTCCTTTGAGAATTGTTGTAAATCCAGAGTCGTGTAAATTTTCAAATTAATATCGACAAACAAAATGAAGAGGATGTTCTTTTATAAATAAGTAACTTTAGTGCAGTAGTTAAACTGGTTTTGTTATTTTATTTATTTTGTTTATATCAGATTCTTTTTTTTCTTCTTTTTTTTTTATCATTAATTTTTTTTGTGTGCTTTTTTATTATTATTATTATTATTTTTTTTTTTTAAATATAAAACATTATTTATTAAGTTATTATAGATGGAATGGTAAATAAACTAATAAATAAATTAATTAACTAAAATTTAAAATTTAAAATTTAGAAAAGTTAAGCTTAGCTATATAAATAAATAAATAAATAAATAAAAGAAAGAAAGAAAAATGAAAGAAGAAAAAACAAAGAGACACACACACAAATAATGATGATAATAATAATAATAATATATTTTAAGTATATTTGTTATGTACACCAAAGTCCACACATGACCCTGAAATCAGAAACACAGAATGAAATACTAATGAACAGAAATTGATTTCTCCTGTATTTAAAACTGTTGTATTCCGTTATCTCGTGTTTTTTTTTGTGTTTTTTTTTTGGGGGGGGTGTTAGTTTGTTTGTTTTGTTTTGTTATGTTATGATTATTGTTATTTTACTATCCCAAGGGCAGATTACTCTGTTTCACTGTGAAAAATGCAAACAGAAGATAAAAACCAGTCAAATGTTGTTGTCCGAGTGAATCACATTTATAATTAAAATTTAGATATGTAATGTTATTTTGCACGATTCTGCTGCTTGTACAGGAACTAAACACTGTAGAACAGTGGCGGAATATCGTGGGAGGGGGAGGGGTTTCTCGGTTGAACGGAACCCCACGGCTAATAAATAAATAAATAAATTAAACCGATATCAACATGTGTCTATCCTCTCATCCCTCTTTTTCATGCTTTATAAAGCTGCCCAGTGACAGTTAAAGCTTGATCCGCCCCTGAGAGACTGGAAGGTAGCTGGGTAAGATAAAGGATGGGTGAAGGAGCTGTGAGATGAACGGGAGTTAGAAGTGGAAGGTGAAAACCAAAAAGAACAAAAACCAATTTCTGGCGACACCTGCATGATTTGTCACCTAATAATAATAATAATAATAATAATAATAATAATAAATGACCGATTGTGCAGTTGGTATCTATTCTGTAATTTAAAAAAAGAAAAAAGAAATAAAAAAGCATTATCAAACAAACAAAAAGAAAACCCTCATATTTAATTATTTAATAAAGCTGTAATAACTTTTGTAAAAGAAATCGATTCGTTCTGTAATAATGTATTAAAGTTTGCATTATGCATTGACAGACAGACAGACGTGGTACATCCATTCTCGGATAGAATAAAACTCGTCTAATGTGGATGGTTTGCAGGATCCAGTCTCTGTGGCGGACTGTTTTATCGACATCTGTATAAACAGGTGGCTGTCTCTAATCTGCATGCAAAGACAACTCGTCCAATTACACGGAAGGAATGGCATGGGTTATGGTTCTTGGTATGATTTAAACAGACTGGTAAATCTAAGTTGTGAAATGATTCTCTCTCAGCTGAACTTGTTTAAACCGTTCTGTTTACTTTTTCAGATTAGTATGATCTAATTCAAGTTAATTCCTACAAAAATCTTCTCATCTTCACGTCACTTCGTTTGTTTGTTTGTTTGGTTAATGGTTTCTTTCTTTCTTTCTTTCTTTTTCGTCATCTGGTTATTTATTTATTTGTAGTTTCTTTTTTTTTAAATTTGTTCACGTAATTATTTTGTTATGTATTTGTTTGTTTGTTTATTTATTTATTTATTTAAAATATTTATCATTTACTCCACTCACCAACAGCCGTACTCACATACAAGTCTGATATTTATCTACTGTTAACTTTATTAACCGACATAAGTATTTATAATAATAATAATAATAATAATAATAATAATAATAATAATAATAATAATGAATTAAACAAATAAACAAAACTAAAAACTTTAAAGGTTTCATCTTTATTGAGGTCAGTGAGTTCACATTTCGGACTTCTGTTTGGACATTGTGCTGGTCAAACTCGGACGAGTCTGAAATAGAGAAAGTAGTGTATTGACTTTCTGTGTTCTGATTTCTATTTTATAATGTTATTTTATAAATATTTAACACAAATTTACGCAGTCATATATATATATATATATATATATTTTTTTTTTTTTTTGATTTTGTTTCTTTGTTTTTCTAATTAAACAGTTTAACTAGTTATTAATACAATTATGTGATTAATCAATATTTGAACATGTATTTTACTACAAACTTACATCTACTCATGTTTGAATTCATCGTGAGTTTGATGTAATTCTTCCATGGTGACGGTCTTGTCAGCTACAAGTAAATTAAAAAACAAAGTGAGAGCATTTATAAAATGTATCCATCAAACATTTTCCAGTTCAGATTTTATATATGTGTGTGTGTGTGTGTGTACTGTACTTTGAAATGAATCCATATGAGTGTACTAGTGTACACATACATACACAGACAAACAAAGACTTAAAGAAATAAACAAACAAGCTAACAAACTAACTAACTAATTAACTAAAATTAAAATAAAAAAAAAACAAAATAATAAAAACAAAATAAAATAATAAATCTTCACCATCACGATCAACAAACTCCAGAAGTTCGTCTGCTTCTCGGCTACTTAGAATAGCCTCGATTTCGTCTTGGTCTACCACACCGTCATTGTTCACATCAATTTCATTCACACCTACACAGACACAAAAAAGAAATTATAAATAAAATGAAATCCCTACTTTAGTGTTCGTTATTTTTATAAAATGTAATTTAATATACACGTCATGTAAAAGTGCCTAGTCTTCGAATGAGCATTGTACTGGTGTCATTTGCAAATCGTATCCACATTTTTTTATTTTTACAAAATTGAAACGAATTATTATTCTTATTCTAGTTTGTTGTTGTAGTAGTAGTAGTACTAGATATGTATGTGGTAGTAGTTGTAGTAGCAGTAGTGGCAGTACTTGTTGATGCTCGTATTCATTACTTAAAACTTGTTTAGTGCTTCTTTTTCCAATAGCTTGAATTGCGCCTGTTTTAATAGCCGTGCGTTTGACTCACAAGCGACGTAATCTTCAAGCATCACTGTTAGTGACAGCTACAGCGACGACAACTGCTAGAACCAGCACGACTCTCATCTTTGATCTAAACCAATAAAAGCGTTTACTAAAAAAAAAAATAAAAAAAAAAGCCAGCAAGAACAAACAAATATGGATGACTTAAGGTTGAGATAACGTGATAATATACACACGGATAATAGATATACGACTTACGATCAATTAATCGGAACGGAACGCGATCGTAAACTGATGACTGTAATGCAATATGAAAACTGGAGAAAGTCGTAGTGCACTTCATAAAGGGATTTCACTCGGAAGGAAAAACGTCTTCATCTTTACGTGGTTTTTTTTTTTTTTTTAACAAGTAAGTCAGATTTGGTATTTTAATTAATCTCTAATATTACTACTCTTTTATTTTTATTATTCAGAATAAATAGTATCCGTATATTTCATGAATTACTTTAAATAATTAAATAAATAAATAAATAAATAAATTAATTAATTAATAATAAGCTTTTTATATTAAAAAAGTTGTACTTACACTATTGTTTTCTCTGCAGTCGTGAAACAGAAAAATGGATTAAAATGCATCTAAGCGACTCTGTTTATCTTAAACTTCACCAGGATTTCACACACAGGATTCGTACACTGTTTATAATTATATTTTTATATCATCTTATCATCATTATTTGTTTAATTAATATCGTATTAATTTTTCGTAACACCCTGTACAGATCAGGCATGGTGCGGACGTAAAATGTTTATCTTTTAGCATCACTGAATTAATCCTGGATATAACACAATGAGGCAAATGATTATTTTTTGTTCTGATGATTATATTAGAAGCTGGACAACGTCTATAATCTGAAAACGCCACAAGATGACACAGAATAAAACCAGAAATGATCACTTTTCACAAACTTCATCATTCTCAATTAAAGATCGAATGGTAAAATATTAATTTGTATTAGATTAGAGTAAAATGTTTTCAAACGTTCTTAACACTAAGTAGGAGAACAAGGTTTTAAATGACTGATGAGTAGTTTACGTTTTAACAGTCTAAAAAAAAAAAAAAAAACATTCAGTCCAGTACAATTTAAATTTTGTTGTTATTACTGTTATCCCCAAATTTGACACTTACTTTTAAATTTAAATTCTATTTTTTATTGTTGTTACTAGTTTAATTAAAATTAAATTTCGTATGCAAAACAGCGATCTCAAATTTCACACTTCAAATCTTTACAACTTGAGTACTTTGTTTTGCTATGCGCTATGCAGGTGCTCATTCTAGCTATTAAAAATATTTAAAGTTAATTTCATTTTGTATTCATTTATTATTATTATTATTTTTATTATTTATTTATTTATTTATTTATTTATTTATTTATTATTATTATTATTATTATTTTTTTTTTTTTTTTTTTCAGCTGTAATTCTTTTAGCTTATGCATAAATTATGATATTGGTTTTACCATGTGTTTTATAAAATAAAAAACAAAAACAAAAATAAATCTTTACTCAAATTTTACTCGTTAAAACACCATTGTTTTGTCTCATGATTAAAACTAATATAAATTTACTTGATTACAGTATAATTAATCATGTTTGATATTCACACAAAAATTAAATCTAAATTTCTGCTATTCAGGTTGATAATCCTCCTTCCATCGTTTTCTTTCTGCGTAACGATTTTTTCTGTCGTAGTCAATCCCAGGCTGGTATTCTGGTACAATCTGAGCAGGTTCTTCCAGAGTTACCCCCTCTTGAAATGCATCCAGGAACTCATTAAGCTATGAATTGTAGAAGTCAGTTTATATTTGTTAATTTATTTTCATCACCTGATAAAATAATAACAACAGCAGCAACAACAACAACAACAACAACAACAACAACAATAATAATAATAATAATAATAAAATTAATAGAAATAGTAGTTGTAGTAATAACAAATGATCCCATTTTGTAATAAAATATTAAAGTAGGAATGGGCGAGTGGTGATGATATACAAACTGAAATGGAATTTTCTCACCTGATGTGCACATTTAGCAAAATCGACCTTCTCCAATGGACGTGATTATTATTGTCCTTTTTTCCCCTTTCTGAACCAGTTTATCCAAAATAGAATGGAAATAGGAACTGTGTGTCACATTTCCCAGTAATTATATTAGACACATTATAATTTTGTATCAAAACGTCAGATTCGAAAATTTAAAATCTCAGCAAAATTTACGATTTTTAGTTTTCGTCCCTAATCTACCTTTAAGTGTTTATGAAGTCACTATAAACTCGATTTGATTATGTTGCTGACATCTGAAATCTACGTGCAAAGACAGTCGGTCCAAAAAAAAGCGGAAGGAATGTCATGGGTTATGGTTCTTGTACGCAGACGGGTAAATCTAAGTTGTGAAATGATTCTCTCTTATACCAGTGTGTTAGCTGAACTTCTTTAAACTGTTGTGTTTACTTTTTCGGATTATTGTGGACATTGGTCAAATAATCCTTTTTTCTTATTTTCTTGTCACCTCATTTGTTTGTTTGTTTATTTATTTGATTGTATCGATAAAATATACATTAAAAATAAATAAATTTATTTATTTATTTATTTATTTATAAAATTACATTAAATTAAATTAAATTAAACTAAATTAAATTAGATTAAAATGAAAAAAAACAAAACCAATTGGAATTAGAGAGATTTTATCTTTATTGTTTTCAATGTGATGACATCTCGGACTTCTGTTTAGACATTTTGCTGGTCAAACTTGGATGAGCCTGAAACCAAAACAAAAAAAAATAAATGAAAAATAGAAAATGAAAAAAATAGTGTACTGACTTTCCGTGTATAGATTTCTATTTCTAACGCATTTAGTGTATACGATATAAACTTGAGATTACAGTCCAAATTTAAACATACTTATATACATACATGCAAACGCAACTGTAACTAACCTTTTGTAATTAAACAGTTTCCCTACTTATTAATATAATTATATGATTAATTAATATTTGAACGTGTATTTTATTACAAACTTACAACTACTGATGTTTGCTGCAGTTTAACAAATTATTAATATAATTATATGATTAATTAATATTTGAACGTGTATTTTATTACTGATATTTGCTGCAGTTTAACAACTTAGTAATATAATTATATGATTAATTAATATTTGAAAGTGTATTTTATTACAAACTTACCACTAGTGACGTTTGAATTCATCGATAATTTGCTGCAGTTCTTCCTTGGTGACAATATCATCAGCTACTCGTAAATTAGTAAACAATATCAGAGAAATTACTAAATATATGCATCAAATATTATCGAGTTCTGATGTGTGTGTGTGTGTGTGAGTGTGTGTGTGTGCTATACTTGGAAACACTTTAAAATGAATCCATATCAAAGTACAAATGTACACATGGATACACAGACAAACAGTTAAGTAAATAGACAAACAAACAAACTAACTAACTAAGTAATTAAAATGAAATAAAATAAAATTAAATTAAATTAAAATTAAAAATAAATAAATCTTCACCATCACGATCAGCAAACTGCAGAAGTTCGTCTGCTTGTCGACTACTTAGAATAGCCTCGATTTCGTCTTGGTCTATCACACCGTCATTGTTCAAATCAAGTTCATCTACACCTACAAAAAAAAAAAAAAAAAAAAAATAAAAAAAAAAAATAATAGTAATGAAATAAAATAAAATATAATAATAATAATAATAATAATAATAATAATAATAATAATAATAATAATAATAATAATAATAATAATGATAATAATAAATATTTAATATAGACGCCATTTAGGAGCGAGGTCTTCGATTGTGCCTTTTACTGGTGTTATTTGCAAATCGAATCCAGAACTTTTACAAAATTTTACAAAAAATAAAACGATTTATTATTATTATATTAGTTGTAGTAGTTGTTGCTGTAGTTGTAGTACTAGTAATAGATGACGTTTATATTCACTACTTAAAATCTGTTTATTACTTCGTTTTCCAAGAAGGTAATGGACACCTCCACTAATAACTGCAGTTTTGAGTACGCGCCCTAGTCTCCAAGCAACACTGTTTGAGACAGCAACAGCGACGACAACTGCTAGAACCAGTACGACTCTCATCTTTGCTTGAAATTAATTAAAGAGTTCACTGAAAAAAGGAAAAAAAAAAAAGAAACACAACAAAAGAGATACGAATGACGTAAGGTTGAAATAACGTCATTATATACAGACAAATAATAGATATCTGGTTACGATCTATTAGTGAGAACGGAACGTGATCGTAAGTCGATGACTGTAATGAAATATGAAAATGGGTGGAAATCAGAGGACGCTTTGCAAAGGGAGCTAACTCGGGATGGGAAATGTCTTCATTTTAACAGATAATCCAGCTTTTGTGAATATAATTAATCGTAAATTTTTTGAATTTGTTTAAAAATGTTAATTATTATTCAAAGAATGTAGTACCTATAAATTTGATGACTTATTCAGTAATCGTTTAAAAAAAATAATAATAAAAATAAAAAACGCTAAAGAAAAACATTTAAGAGAAAATTCCTAAATTGTCTTTATTTCAGAATAAATAAATAAATAATAGTAAGTTTTATATATATAAATAGTTTTACTTACATTGTTGTTTTCTCTGCAGTTTTACAACAGTAAATGGTTTAAAATGCAGCTAAGCGACTCTATTTATTTTAAACTTCACCAGGATTTCACACACAGGATTTACACTCTCTTTGTATTTACAGCATTATCTCATCTTTTCATCATTATTTCTTTAATTAATATCGTATTAACTTTCCGTAACATCCTGTTCAGATCTGGCATGGTGCGGAAGTAAAATGGTTATCTTTTAGCATCACTGAAATTAATCCAGGATGTAACACAAATAGCTTGATTTGTGATGCTATTTTTTTTTTTTTTTTTTTTTTTTTTTAAACATATGCACTTGTAACAGTTTTTCGATTATAACTCAATGCTGCTGATTTTGTTAGAAGTAAAACATTAACAATCTGTAAACGCCAGAAGATGACAAAGTATAAAACCAGCATTGAGCACGTTTTAAAAAACTTTATCTTTTGTAAATTAAAGATCGAAATAAAATAATTTCTTATATTAAATTAGAGTAAAATAATCTCAAACGTTCTTAACACTAAGTATTATAACAACGTGTTTAAATGACTGATGAGTCTTGCTATTTGTGTACGTCCTGTTAGTTGTGTAAGTCTTGTTATTTGTCTAAGTTCTGTAACGTGTGTAAGTCTTGTTATTTGTGTAAGTTCTGTTATTTGTGTAAGTCTTGTTGTTTGTCTAAGTTCTGTAACATGTGTAAGTCTTGTTATTTGTCTAAGTTCTGTAACGTGTGTAAGTCTTGTTATTTGTGTAAGTTCTGTTATTTGTGTAAGTCTTGTTGTTTGTCTAAGTTCTGTAACATGTGTAAGTCTTGTTATTTGTGTAAGTTCTGTTATTTGTGTAAAGTCTTGTTATTTGTCTAAGTTCTGTAACGTGTGTAAGTCTTGTTATTTGTGTAAGTTCTGTTATTTGTGTAAGTCTTGTTATTTGTGTACGTCTTGTTAGTTGTGTAAGTTCTGTTATTTGTGTACTCCGTCTACATAACACAGAAACACACATACACACACATACACATACAGATACTTGTTTCTACCTTACATATATGTGTGTGTGTGTGTGTGTGTTTACACTGTGTCTACATAACATATATGAATTTTTATAAATATTACATATACGTGTTTGTGTGTGTGTCTGCGTGTGTGTGTGTTTTATCTAAATAACAATCTATTTACTGAATCACTTGACTGATTATTAAAACAATAAACTTTGATGGACAACTTTCTCGTTATTATTATTTTATTTATTTATTTATTATTATTATTATTTTTTTTTTTTTTTTGGCAATTCTATTTACATGATATACAAAATGCATTTTTCTATTTTTGTTTATTTATTTATTTAATTTTATTTTTTTTTATTATTATTATTATTATTATTATTATTATTATTATTATTATTATTATTATTTTAATAATGGTTGCTGGCAAACAACATGACACAGAAATTCAAACATAACCAAATGAAAGTTAATATTTAATGCAGACAGGAAAACTAAAATTATAAAACATACATCAAATGAATACAAAACAACAAAATTGTTTTATATTTAAATAATGAAACAAACAAACAAATAGAAAGGAAAAAAAAAAGATTTATAAATTATGTTATAAATATATAAACAAAACAAACAAACAAATAATAAATAAACGAACGAAACAAAATAAAATATCGAATCATATTAATAAACGAAAAAACAAATCAAACAGAATTAACAAATAAAAAAATCTGATAAACAAAATGAACAAAACCTAACAGCTGTCTGCATTGGGAATTAAACTTATCTTTGGGATCAAATAACAAAACTAACGTTTCTGTCTGCGATTAATATTACATTTAACATTTTGTTATACAGTGGTACCTCGAGTTACGAGTGCTCCAACTTACGAGTTTTTCGAGTTACGAGCAGTCGCCCTGTCGATTTTTTGCTTTGAGTTGGGAGCCAAAATCCGAGTTACGAGCGAGCTTTACAAACGCCGCCGCTTTGTTGGCGCAACGAACAACACAACATCCGCCCAGCGTCACGCGTCTCACTTGTTTGCTTCACGTGGTTATCTCGCCTCGGAAGCACATCTGTTGTGTTGTCCTCGCGTTTTGTACAGCATTTTTTCAAATTTCCATGGATCCTAAGAAAGTGAGTGCAGAGGACAGTGCTGAGACGAAGAAATGGATGATGTCCGTTGAATTAAAGCATGAAATCATAGAAAAACCCACGAGCGAAGTGTGCGTGTAGTCAATATGGCTAGTCAATACGACCGTGGTACTTTTACGATATGTACCATACTGAAGCAGAAGGAGTCGGTAAAAGCTTTATAACTCCAGCCAAAGGCGTTAAAAAATTTCTAAGCTGCGGACCTCTGTCTATGAAAAGATGGAGAAACATTAACACTGTACACTTTACAAAACCAGTTTATGTCTTTACATCCTCTTTTACATACAATATTTTTTTATTTTTATTCATACAATATTTTGTTCAAAAAATTTGTGGATTTAACGGAACGAATTAAATTCTCTTATTTAAAAAAATACGTGAAACTTTTACAAAAATTGACGTCATCCAGTGGTTTTCAGATGAAAATTTTTTGAATTGTTGTAAAGAAAGAACTGTAAATTTTAAAATTTTTCGACAAACAAAATTTATCATGTTCTTTATATCCAGCTATTTGTTTTACACTGGCTTTAAAATTTTATTTATCGTCTTTATATCCAGCTATTTGTTTTTCTTCTTCTTCTCTATCATTAATATATATATATGTATGTATGTATGTATGTATATTTATATATATATAAAAACATTACTTATTCAGATATTATAGAAATATTTTGATATTTCAGACAAAATCGAATAATACATTTTTAAATAAACTATAACCCTGTACACCAAAGTTCATGCACGACCCTGAAATAAGAAACACAGGAAGAAATATTAATGAGCTTAAATTGATTTGTCATATTAAGACTGTTGTATTCCGTTCAGTTTTTTTTTTATTTTTTTTTTATTTTTTTATTTTTATATATATATATATATATTGATCCCAAGGGCAGTTTACTCTGTTTCACTGTGAAAACTGCAAACAGAACATAAAAATCAATCAAATGTTATTGTCCGAGTGAATCAAGTTTATAATTACAATTTGGTTATGTATTATTATTCTGGTTATACAGGGAGTTAGCAGTGAACGACAGATTATATATAGTGAGTTCCCCAGCTAATAAATAAATAAATAAATAAAATTGATATCCACATGTGTGTACCCTGTCATCCTCTTTTGCATGCATTATGAAGTCAAACAGTGACATCCAAAAGCATGACTTGCTTCTGAGTAGGAGGTGGGGTAGGTATATAAAATGAAGGATGGATGAAGAAGGTATGAAGAGAACGGATGGCAGAAATGCAATTTTTAAATTGTTAAATGAACATGTATTCTATATCAATTAAAAGAAAACCAATCCCAAATTTAAAAAAAAAAAAAAAAAAAAAAAAAAATAAGTTTTGAAGATATCTATAATAATCGAAAAGATATCGAATTTCAAAGTTTTCAGTAACCATTATTTTCCGTATATCGGAATTTAATGGGGTTTTTTAATTATTTTTAAGTTATTTTTAAAGTCAACCTTAAGACCCAAAAACGTATACTAAGAGAAATCTTTATCAAATTTGCATTATCTATCCAATAAAATGTTATTTTTATGAAGACCTTAATAGAGGTAGACTTATTAAAGTAAATATTATGTTTTAATTGACAGATGAACATGAGATAATTCCTGAGTAAGGGTTATCATTCGTGAATATTATTTTGATGTTTACGACTGCAGACGACCATACAGAGTTATCGTTCCTAAGGGGTTATTTTTCACGAATCGGGCAGAACCGTTTCATTTCAAATGGCAATTAAACAATAAATACGGAGATATTTGTAAAAGACAAGGCAGAATGTGAAAGGAGATAGGTCTGAAAGTTCCACTTAAATAATCTATTCAGCATAATCGAACGTTTTCGTTTTTCACGATTTTTTTTTATTTATTTTTTTTTTTTTATTTATTTTTTTTTTAATATTCTGAAATAATGAAAACAAAATATTACAGTGACATAAATGACAGAAGTGTTATTTTTCAAAAAAAAAAAAAAAAAAAAAAAAAAAACAAATTTGTGATGACGTTTAGACGATTTGTCACGTGATAAAATAATAATAATAATAATAATAATAAATGAATCAATCTACCATAAGCACTTATTCTATCAATCGAGCTGAACCGTTTTTTTTTTTTTTTTTAAAAAAAAAAAAAAAAAAAAAAAAAAACAACCGTATCTCTTTACATAGTAAAAAAATTTTTTTTTTTCAAATAAAATGTTATTATATACTAAAATAACAGCCAATCATTTTTAAATCAAACAAATTTGACGTGGTAGACGATTCTGGGATGGAATAAAACTCGTCTAATATGGAAGGTTTGCAGGATCCAGTCTCTGTGGCGGACTGTTTTATCGACATCTGTATAAACAGGTGGCTGTCTCTAACCTGCATGCAAAGACAACTCGTCCAGTTACACGGAAGGAATGGCATGGGTTACCGTTCTTGATTTGATTTAAACAGACTGGTAAATCTAAGTTGTGAAATGATTCTCTTTTACACCATTTTTTTAGCTGAACTTGTATAAACTGTTCTGTTTACTTCTTCAGATTAGTTTGATCAAATTCAAGTTAATTCCTACAAAAAACTTCTCATCTTCATGTCATCTCGTATGTTTGATTTGTTTGTTTGATAAAATAATAATAATAATAATAATAATAATAATAATAATAATAATAATAATAATAATAATAATAATAATAATAATGATGATGATGATGATGATTAAATAAACAAACAAACAATAAAATAAAATAAAACAGGTTTCATCTTTATTGTTTTCAATGTATCCACGTCTCCGTCTTCTCTCTGGACATTTTGCTGGTCAAACTTGGGTGAGTCTGAAACAAAGAAAATAGTGTACTGACTTTCTGTGTTCAGATTTCTATTTGTAATGTCATTTAAATATTTAACAGGAATTCATAAATATATTTAGTGCATGGGTTATACATACATACAAACAAACGCAATTTTTATCTGCTTTCTTCTTTAAGTACACAGTTTCCCTACTTATTAATATAGTTATATGATTAATTAATATTAATATTTTATTACAAACTTACAACTATTGATGTTTGAATTCATCGAGGGTTTCCTGTAGTTCTTCCGTGGTGACAATCTCATCAGCTACACGTAAATTAATAAACAATGTTAGAGAAATTATAACAGTATCATCAAATATTTTCAAGTTAAATATGTGTGTATGTGCTCTCTCTCTGTGTGTTTATCTCTCTATAAGTGTGTGTGTGTGTGTGTGTGTGTGTGTGTGTGTGTCTGTGTGTGTGTGTGTGTGGATACATTGTACTTGAAAGCTCTTTAAAATGAAACAATAAAAATGTACGAGTGGTTATATACAAACACAGAAAAATAATTAATTAAACAGACATCTTATTAACTAACAAAATGAAATAAAACAAAACAAAACAAAAAAATAAATCTTCACCATCACGATCAGCAAACTGCAGAAGTTCGTCTGCTTGTCGACTACTTAGAATAGCCTCGATTTCGTCTTTGTCTATCACACCGTCATTGTTCACATCAATTTCATCCATACCTAAAAAAAAAAAAAAAAAAAATAAATATGTTGTTTTTTAAAATGTTATTTAATATGCACATGTGTGTCCCTGTAATCTTCGATTGTGGATTTTATTGGTGTCATTTTCAAATCGTATGCAGAGATCTTACAAAATTAAAACATAATTATTATTATTGTAGTAATACTAGTTGTTGTTGTATTAATAATACTTGTTTTTGTTGATTTTGATGTCGTTTATTTTCAGTACATTTTAAAACGTGTTTATTACTTCTTTTTCCAACAACCGAAACTGGGTATTGGATGCCTGCTTTAATAACGAAAGGTTTGAGTTGATGCCACGACTCTAATAACGCATCACTGGTTTGATTCTCCGACAACAAAACTAGAACGACGTCTCAGTGATAAATAAATAAATAAAATAAATCACTTTGTAACTAAAAGGGTTTAGCTAAAAAAAAAAAAAAAAAAAAAAAAAAAAAAAATAAAAAAAAATTAATAATAATAATAATAATAATAATAATAATAATAATAATAATGCGGGAAGAATGTCTTCTTCAAAACCTCAGTAAACAACAATAGAAAAATACATTTGTATGACTTTTTTTTTTTTAAAAAACAAATACAAAAATTAACAGATATCCATCTTTTCCAGATCGACTTTTTAGTTTTAAGTTGATGACTACAATGAAACGGGAGGAAATCAAGAGCATTTTAAAGGGAGCTTACACGGGAAGAATTATTCTTCACCTTAACGGTATTTTTGTTTTTTTTTTATTATGATTTTTTTAATAACTCGTCTTTTTTATTATTATTATTTATTATTATTATTCAGAATAAATATTATTAATAAATTTCATGAATTACACGTCAATCATGATGGGACCAAATAAATAAATAAATAAATAAATAAATAAACATTTATAATTACTTAAAGATAGAATGATTAAACATGGCAGTGACAGTGAACACAAAGATTTAAGATAAAATCCATCACGCTCTTTATTTCAGAATAATAAAATAAATAAAATAGACCATAATAATAGGCTTTAAGTATAAAAACAGTTTTACTTACATTGTTGTTTTCTCTGCCGTCTTACAACAATAAATGGTTTAAAATGCAGCTAAGCGACTCTATTTATTTTAAACTTCACCAGGATTTCACACTTTGGATTTACACATTCTTTGTAATTTACACCATTATCTCATCTTTTCATCATTATTTCTTTAATTCATATTGTGTTAATTATCTGTTATGTCCTGTACAGATCAGACGTGGTGTGAACGTAATTGTGTTTTTCTTTTAGCAGCACTGGATATTAATCCAGGATGTGACACAGTTAGCTCAACTTGTTATGCTAATGGATTGTTTTGTTCTTTTTCACACACGACAGCTTTTCCATTATTAGTCAGTTCTGCTGATTTCGTTAGAAGCAGAACATCATCAGCAATAAAAACCAGCAATGATCACTCTCTGAGAGGGGAGATAACTGTGAACAAGACTTGATTTCTGCAGATTGAGGACCTAAGCTGTAAGTTGCTTAGTTTATGTATAAATGTGATACTGGTTTGATAAAAAAAAAAAAAAAAAAAAAAAAAAAAAAATGTATATATATATGTACTCCAATTTAACTATATTAATTAAACACGTGTTTGTCTCATGATTATAACTGACAGAAATTTACTTGATTACAGTAAATTAATCATGTTTGATATTCACACTAAAATTAAATCTAAATTTCTGCCATTCTGGTTGATAATTCTCCTTCCATCGTTTCCTTTCTGCGTAACGATTTTTTCTGTCGTAGTCAATCCCAGGCTGGTATTCTGGTATGATCTGAGCAGGTTCTTCTAGAGTTACCTCCTCTTGAAATGCATCCAGAGACGCATTAAGCTATGAAATTGTTAAAAAAAATGTCATCACCTGACAAATTATTAATAATAATAATAATAATAATAATAATAATAATAATAATAACAGGGAAAATGTGCGTAACGTGAACTTCTGACCTTCAGAATCAAAGAAGAACAATCTAGTCGTAGTTGGCAGTTGTTTCATGTTAAAAAAGTTTAGCTTACAAACTCTAAGTTTTATTGAACAGTTAAAAAATATCTACTAAAGATCTATTAACAGAGGTAGTAGCAGTAATAACAAATGAATCATTTAGTAATAAAATTTGATATATATCAGATTAGCGTGGATCCTGATCAAATTCAAGTCTATTCCTTTTTCATATCACCTTGTTTGTTTGTTTGTTTGTTTGTTTGTTTATGTATTATTTATTTAAAATATTTCTCATTTATTCCATATAATTTCTCTTACACAAACGCACCAACAGCCATACTCACATACATGTGTGATATTTATCTACTGTTAACATATAAACCGATATCAGTACTGATAAAATAGTAGTAATACTGTTACTACTACTACTAATAATAATAATAATAATAACAACAACAACAACAACAACAACATCAATAATAATAATAAATAAATAAATAAATAAAATAAAACAAAATAAAAACTTAAAACTGATTTTAGAGAGGTTTCATCTTTATTGTTTTCAATGTGTTCACATCTCCGTTTTCTCTCTGGACATTTTGCTGGTCAAACTTGGGTGAGTCTGAAACAAAGAAAATATTAACTTTATGTTTTCAGATTTCTACTTGTGTGACATTTAAATATTTAACACGAATTCATAAATATATTTAATGCATGGGTTATAAACTCGACATTAAAATTCATATTTGTACACATACAACGATCTAAAGCAGTTTAAACTAATTTTTTGTTTTTCTTCTTTTCGTTTGTGTATTTAGTTTTTTAATTAAGCAGTTTCTTTAGTTATTAATATAATTATGTCATTAATTAATATTTGTACTTGTATTTTATTACAAACTTACAACTATTGATGTTCTAATTCATCGAGGATTTTCTGCAATTCTTCCTTGGTGACAATCTCGTCAGCTACACGTAAATTAGAAAACAAAATTAGAGAATTTAAAAAATGTATCCATCATATATATGTATGTATGTAAATATAAATAAAAATAAAATATAAATAAAAATGAAAATAAAATAATAAATCTTCACCATCACGATCAGCAAACTGCAGAAGTTCGTCTGCTTCTCGACTACTTAGAATAGCCTCGATTTCGTCTTTGTCTATCACACCGTCATTGTTCACATCAATTTCATCCACACCTAAAAAAAATTAAAAAAAATTAAAAATAATAAATAATAATAATAACAATAATAATAATAAAAATTAAAAATAAATAAAGTAAAATAAAATAAAAAAATAATAAAAATAATAAAATAATAAAAATAATAATAATAATAATAATACATACGCCATTTAATAATAATAATAAAAATACCAAATTAAAACGATTTATTATTATTCTAGCAGTAACTTTTGTTGTTTGTTGTAGTTGTATTAATAGATGTTGAAGTAGTAGTAGTTGCAGTAGCAGTAGTACTTGTTGTTGTTTTTCGATGTTTATATTCACTATATAAAACTTGTTTATACTTCTTTTTCCAGCAGGAATATATGTCCAAGGGTAGTAATGGATCCGTGGTTTCAAAATGTAACGAACAACTCTGCGCCATGCACGACGTAATCTCCAAGCATCACTGTTTGTGACAGCTACAGCGACGACAACTGCTAGAACCAACACGAGTCTCATCTTTGATTTAAACCAATAAAAGTGTTTACTAAAAAGACAGTAATAATAATAATAATAATAGTAATATATGGATGACTTAGGTTGAGATAACGTGTTTATATAAACACAAATAACAGATATTCAGCTTACGACGAATTAGCGGAACGGAACGTGATCGTAAATTGAAGATAGGAGGAAATCAGAGGACGCTTTGCAAAGGGAGCTAACTCGGTATGAAAATGACACTATTTTAATACATAATCCAGATCGTGTGAATTTAATTAAACGCTAATTTTATTATTTATTTTTTATTATAATTATTCAAAGTTAGTACTATCTATAAATTTCAAGAATTACTCAGTAATAATTTAATATATCTATATATCTATATATCTATACATACATATATATATATATATGAAAATAAAATAAAATATTCTTCGGAATACATTTGTCAGAGATAAAATTCACTGAAAATAGAAGTACAATGAAGAAAAATATTTAAGATAAAATTATTTATTTCAGAGAAAGGAGAAAAAAATAAGAATTAAAGACCTATTTAAAAAAATAGTTTTACTTACATTGTCGTTTTCTCTGCAGACTTACAACAGTAAATGGTCTAAAATGCAGCTAAGTGACTCTATTTATTTTAAACTTCACCAGGATTTCACACACTGGATTCATGCACTGCTTGTAATTACATTATTATCTCATCTTATTATCATAATTTGTTTATTAATGTTGTGTTAATTATCTGTTATGTCCTGGACAGATGTGCAGTTCAAGCATGGTGCAGACATGAAGTGTTTATCTTTTAGCATCACAGAATGTTAATGTAGGAAGTAACGCAGATAACTCCACCTGTGATGCTAATGGGCTTTTTATCTGTCTTTTCTTTTCACACATGACAGTTTTTTGTATTATTATTCAGTCCTGCTGATTTTGTTAGAAATATAAAAACATTAACAATCTGTAAACACCATAAGATGACAGGCAATAAAACCAGCAGTGATCAATTTTCGAGAGGGGAGATAACTAGGGACAAGATTTTATTTATGCAGATAAAAAACAAAAATAAATTTATGCATCAAATTTTACTTCAATTTATTTTTAATAAAAAACAAACAAACTGTTTGTTTCATGAATATAACTGTTAACAGAAAGTGTCTGTTTCATGAATACAGTAAATTAATCATGTTTCATTATTCATTTGATTAATCATGTTTGATATTCACACTTAAATTAAATCTAAATCTCTGCTATTCAGGTTGATAATCCTCCTTCCATCGTCTCCTTTCTGCGTAACGATTTTTTCTGTCGTAGTCAATCCCAGGCTCGTATTTTGGTACAATCTGAGCAGGTTCTTCTAGAGTTACCCCCTCTTGAAATGCATCCAGGAACTCCTTAAGCTGTGAATGTAACAAGAATTGTAAAGGTCAGTTTACGTTTGTTAAAAATTTGTCTTAACCTGATAAAATAATAATAATAATAATAATAATAATAATAATAATAATAATAATAATAATAATAATAATAATAACAGTAGTAGTAATAAAGGGGATGCGTATGTATATTGATCCCTCTAACTTCTGACCTTCATTGCTCAGACCAGATAGAATCGATGAAGAACAGTCTAGTCGTAATTACCCTAAGACCTTTGTAAAGTAAAAAAATAAAAATAAAAAAAAATTAACTTATACTATCCATGTTTTATCGATCAATTAAAAAATATCGACAAAAGTTTAATTTAGGGCCTCCGTGACATATTTTGAACCGTGTCGATTCTTATATTGAACCTAATTATATTTCATGTCATTGAGACTGTGGCACCATAGAATAAAAAGTAAGTTAGGAATAAACATCAATTCAAAATGACATATTCAATATGTCAGTTATATTGTCCAGATCGTCATATAAGTTGATCGTCATGTTTGATAGCAGCATATTTGACTGTGTCAACTCGGGAGACAACTGAATGTCCATCCTCATCTCTGGCAGTATTTTGAAGTTGTGGTGTTTGTCTATTTACAGATCTGTAGAAGCATCGACCATCCGGATTTGTTGGTACTAGTTTCAGAGAGGTTAGAGAGACGTTAGTGGTGCCAATGTTGGATTATTGTGACGCATGGGGCTCTCCTCTCTGGTTTCAGGTTCGGAATCTTCATTTACGGATTCGGGTGGAATTTCACAATTGTCGCAAAACACCTTTGAAACAATTAGAGACTGAGACATGCCAAATGTTCAATATAGGTATACTTCCTCTACTACTACTACTACTACTACTACTACTACTAATAATAATAATAATAATAATAATAATAATATAACAGAATCGATCCACTCCAGTGGACGTGATTATCATTGTCCTATTTCCCCCCATCTGAACCAGGGCAACACGACTGGTGCATGAAAGATCATGGGACATACTCTCCTCTTCGTACGACAGTTTATATAAAATATAGAAACGTGTCTGTGTACTATATTTGTAAATAAAGTCCAAAAAGGCAGCATATTTGAAACAGAGGTAAAAAGGAAAGTGGTGAGTAAAGAATGGTGATTTTAAACAGACTGAGAAAAGAAGGGTGAGTACACATAAACATTTCAGCTCCATTTGTCACCTCGGTGACAGTTTTTCCAAAATAAGGTGGAAATAGCATCATTTTTCATGCTCTCTTTGTATTTACATCATTATCTCATCTTACATCATAATTTCTTTAAATAATGCTGTGTTAATTATCTGTTACGTCCTGAAGAGATATGCAGTTCAGGCAAAAGACATGAAATTTTTCTTTAAACAGACTATTTCCAGGATTTTCGACAGGCACACATTCTAGCTGTTAAAAATATTGAATTTCATTTTATATTCATTAATTATTATTATTTTGTTTATTATTATTATAATTTTTATTTTATTTTTTTATTTTTATTTTTTTCTTCAGCTATAACTTGTTTAGCTTATGCATAAATTAAGATACTGGTTTTACCTGTGTTTTGAAAATCAAAAACAAAAACAATTGATATAACTCGTCAAATACACCAGTGTTTTGTCTCATGAGTTATGGTTTATTGATTAAAGTAAATTAATCATGTTTATTATTCACACTAAAATTAAATAAATTTCTGCTATTCAGGTTGATAATCCTCCTTCCATCGTTTCTTAGCTGAACTTGTATAATCCTGTTCTGTATTCTGGTTTTTTCAGATTAAAGGGTTTTTAAAATTATTTTCAAATTTTAAAGTTAATTTCGTATACTAAAATATCTTTTTTTCATCATTATCAATAAAATGTTACTTTTTTGACCTTAATAGACTTGTTTTATTTGTTTTTTGACAGATGTTTGGTTGGTTGTTTATTTCATGAATTTATTTATTTATTTATTTATTTGTTTGTTTTTTTTGTTTTAAAATATGAGATATTTGTAAAAGACTCCAGTTGAAAAGGTCTGAATGTTCTATTAAAGGAATCTATTCAGCATAATCGAACGCCGTTTTTCACGATTTTTATTGTTATGATTTTTTAATATTTAATGAAAACAAAAACTGTTAAGAGAACGGAATCAAAACAAATTAACAAGACATCGACACCTCGATGATTTTGATAAAATAAAAAAAAAATAATAATGAATAAAATATTTTTTTTTTTTTTTTTAAAACACCAAAATAAAACAAACAAGCTCGTATCTCAAAAATTTTTCAAAAAAATTGATTTAGAGAGAGCCAACTGTTTATAGGTACATCCATTTCGGATGGAATAAAATCTTTATTGATGGTTCACAGGATCCAGTGTGGCGGACTGTTTTTCGACATTTTGCTGATCAAAATGGGGTTGAGTCTGATTTAAACAGAGAAAAAATAGTGAATTGATTTTCTGTGTTGTATAAAGGTTTTTACTTTTTCAGGTTAATGTCAAATTTAAATATTTATCTTCATGAATTTATAAATATATTTACTGCATGGTTATGCTACTCGACATTAAATTCCTATATTCATACATACATACATACATAATAATAATACATAAACAAACAAACAATAAAATAAAATAAAACAAAACATTTTACATTTAATCTTTATGTGTTTACATCTCCGTCTTCTGTTTGGACACATACATCAAACAGTCTGAAATGCATGTATTGACTTTCTGTGAAGGTTTCTAATGCAATTTGAATATTTAACACGAATTCATAAATATAAACAGTTTAAACCCGACATTTTATTTATACAAACATATATACAACATACAAATGTTAACGCAATTTTCATCGAGAATTTGCTGCAGTGCAACTAGTTATTAATATAATTATGTGATTAATTAATATTTGAACGTGTATTTTATTACAAACTTACAACTACTGATGTTTGAATTCATCGAAGATTTGCTGCAGTTCTTCCTTGGTGACAATCTCGTCAGCTACACGTAAATTAGTAAACAAAGTTAGAGAAATTACTAAATGTATCCATCATATATGTATGTATTATTGTCCATATGTATGTATGTATCTGTGTGTGTGTGTGTGTGCGCGCGCGTGTGTGTGTGTGTGTGCTTGGAAACACTTCAACGTGAATCTACATCAGTGCACGAGTCTACACATGTATACACAAACAGTCAAAGAAATAAACTAACTAACAAACTAAAAAAAAAATTTAAAAAAAAAAATTGTTCTTGAAAGCTCTTTAAAACGAAACAATAAAAATGTACGAGTGTATACATACAAACGCAGAAAAATAATTATTTAAACAGACATCTTACTAACTAACAAAATGAAATAAAACAAAACAAAAATAAAAAAATTTGATTAAAAAATAAATCTTTACCATCACGATCAGCAAACTGCAGAAGTTCGTCTGCTTGTCGACTACTTAGAATAGCCTCGATTTCGTCTTTGTCTATCTCACCGTCATTGTTCGCATCAATTTCATCCACACCTACAAAAGAAGAAAAAAATATACTTTAATATTTGTTTGTTTTTTTAATGTAATTTAATACACACGTCTTCTAGTGTTCGATTGTGCATTTTATTCGTATCATTTGCAAATCTGTATACAAATGTTTTACAAAATTAAAACGAATATTATTATTATTCTAGTAGTAGTAGTTGTTGTTGTAGATGTAGTAGTGGTACCAGATGTTGATGTTGTAGTTATTGCGGTAGCAGTTATTGTTGTTGTAGTTTGACTTTTTAAAACTTATTCACTACTTAAAATTTATATGTTACTTCTTTTTCCAAGAGCTCCAATGGCGATACCGATGGCTGTTTTGATAACGTAAGGTTTGGCTTCCTGCCATACACGACGAAATCTCCATTTAGCGTCACTGTTTGTGACAGCTACAGCGACGACAATTGCTAGAACTAGCACGACTCTCATCTTTGATTTAAATTAATTAAACGGATTACTAAAAAAAAAAAAAAAAAAAGAAAGATAGAAAGAAAAAAAAGAACATGGATGACTTAAGGTTGAGATAACGTGTTATATACATACTAGGGTGAATACCGATACCAAATATAAGAAATTAGTATCAATACAGATAAGACAATATGCTTATATTTCCTTATATTTCACAAAGACACGCACACACACACACACCACAAATAGTGCAGTCATTTTCCTTGTAGGAAAGATTATGTATTAAACAATAAAGCTATAATTATGCGAATATAAAAAGTTCGTATTAAAGTGAATAGAAACGTTTTAACACAACTGGGAACTGCGCCACGTACAGTGATGTCCTGACCCTGTATGACACATACTACTCTTTTGTCTGGCCTCCAGCAACAAGCGGCACAGATTTTAATTTTGTAAAGATATTATTTTCTTTTAAAGTAATTAGCAAAGACGAAGCAGATGAAGTAAAAAAATTTGATTTCTTTCTTCTAGAACTGCGTACATATCTCAGCGTTTCATTACTTCAAGATAGCTTCTATACTATAATAAATAAAGTTAGAAGAATCTGTCGAAATTTTCGAGAAACTCCAAGATTTATAAACTCCCACCCAAAACAACAACAACAACAGTTTAACGGAAAAGAACTGAAGCTAATCCTAGATTGCAAGACAAGATGGAATAGTCTTTTACGCATGACAGAAAGATTTCTTAAGCTGAAACAATGTATCCACAAAGCATTGAGAGTAATTCATTCCTCTTAGGCAATCACATCAAAAGACTGGGCAATTTTGGAAGACGTCAGAAATATGCTTCCTCCCTTTTAGATAACTCTTAAAGGACTGTGTTCAAGAGATCGAACACTACTAACCGCTTTCAAGATCATTATAAAGAAAAACTTTCAGAGGAGAATACCCCACTATCAAATTAATTAAAAGAAAACCTGATTCATTATTATTCCTCAAGAAAACAAACAGAAATTGTAGGTTTACTTAAATACCTTCATGACTCTAGAACATTGGAAAATCAGGATGATGATCTTTCTTCACCTCCTTCTAAAGTTATTCACATGAAAATTGCAGGCAGACATTTTAAAAGAGTTTTCTCTGAAAACATTGTACATTTGGGAAAATAAAGTGTAAGGCAACAAAAACCTGGCTGTTCTAAAGATACAACAGGAACAGCAGCTGGGAAAAGGGAAAATAATAACCCATTGCTTGCAGAATATTTACAAGAAATAGAAAAGGTAGAGACGATTCAACTGAGAAAAGGACTTTCGGCAACTTTTGATGTCAGCATGGAACTGAACAGCTTTGAAGTGTCTTTAAAAAGAATAGAAAATCTAGACAAGCTCTGTAATGCATTACTTTCGATTAAGCCTACAAGTGTAAAATCTGAAAGGATGCTTTAAGGAGCAGGGTTGAGATCAGATCTTTCTGAAAATTCACTCAACAGCCTTTGCTTTCTAAAATCTGTATTTCAAATTGAAAAATAATCTGATTAGTTTGCTTTTGACTAAAGATTCTTTTATTTCTCTTGTATTAGTAAGGTCATGATTTTTTTTTTAAATTACGATTTGTTTTTGTTTGAAAAATCTTTATTATCAATAAGGATATAATTTACTGACTTGAAATAATTATTGATTTTTAAAATTATAGAGGACCAAAAAAAAAAAGAGGACATTTGTTAATACTGGTTTTAATATCAGTATTAACAAAATGATCAGTGTTAATTCCAGAACTGGAAACTTCGATATTATAACATCAATAATACACACAAATAACAGATATACAGTGAAGTAAACAAACATATTTAAGATATAATTCATAAATGTTCTTTATTTCAGCATAAATAAATAAATAAATAAATAAATAAATAAATAAATAAAACTGATAACAATAACAGACTTGATATATTAAAAGAGTTGTACTTACATTGTTGTTTTCACTGCAGTCTTACAACAGTAAATGGTCTAAAATGTAGCTAAAGGACTCTATTTATTTTAAACTTCACCAGGATTTCACACATTGGATTAATGCACTCTTTGTATTTACATCATTATCTCATCTTATCATCATAATTTGTTTAAATAATGTTGTGTTAATTATCTGTTACGTCCTGGACACATGTGCAGTTTAGGCACGGTGCAGACACGATTTTTGTATTCTTTTAGCATGACTGACTATTCATCCAGGATGTAACACAATTAGATTGATTCGTGATGCTAATGTTTTTTGTTTTTTGTTCACACACGTGACAGTTTATCGATTATTCTGCTGATTTTTGTTAGAAGTAGAACAACATTAACAATCTGTAAACGCCATAAGATGTCAAAGAATAAAACCAGAAATGATCATTTTTTTAAAAAACTTTATCTTTCTCAATTAAAGATTGAAATGTAAAATAATTTCTTGTATTAAATTAGAGTAAAATGTTTTCAAACGTTCTTAAAACTAAGTAGGAGAAGAAGGTATTTAAATGACTAATGATTAATTTACGTTTGAACAGACTAAAAAAAAAAAACAAAAAAAAAAACACATTCAGTGCAGTACAATTTAAATTTTGTTGTGGTTATTATTGTCCCCAAATTTCACACTTAAATTTAAATTTAAATATTATTTTTATTGTTGTTCCTAGTTTAATTAGAATTATATTTCGTATGTAAAACAGCGATCTCAAATTTCACACCTCAGTTCTTTACAACTTGAGTACTTTGTTTTGAGAAATACGCTATGCAGGTACTAATTCTAGTTGTCAAAAGTGAATTGAATTTCGTCTTGTTTTTACTCTTTTTGTTGTTTTGTTGTTGCTGTTTTGTTTTGTTGTTTTTTTGTTGTTTTTTGCGGGGGGGATGAGCTGAAGCTAGTATGGTTTGTGGTTAAATATGGAACTGGTTTTACGTATGTTTTATAAAATAAAAATATTAACAATCTGTTATAACCACATGATGACAAACAATAAAACCAGCAATGGTCAATTCTCGAGAGGGGGGATAACTAGGAACAAAAGTTTATTTCTGCAGATTGAGAACCTAAGCTGTAAGTTGTTGAGTTTAGTTGTTTTATAAAATAAAAAAACTAATATAAATTCTTACTCAAATTTTATCTGTTAATCACATAAGTGTTTGTCTTATGAATATAACTTACAGAAATTTACCTGTCAAACAAACGCTAGTATTCTGGTATGATCTGAGCAGGTTCGTCTAGAGTTAAATCCTCTTAAAATACATCCAGGAACGCCTCGAATTTTACAAAAAAAAATGTTAATTTTTGTTTTCATTACCTGATGATAATAATAATATTAATATTAATATTAATAATAGAAATTGTAGTAGTAGTAATAAATGACCCATTTTGTAATCAAATTTGATGTATTAAAGTTTGAATGGGCGAGTTGTCATGGTATACAAACTGAAATGAAATTTTTGCACAGTTAATCGACCCTCTCCAGTGGACGTGATTATCATTGTCCTTTTCTTCCCATCTGAACCAGGCCAACGCGACTGGTGTATGAAAGATCATGGGACATACTTTCCTCTTCATACGACAGTTTATATAAAATTTACAAATGTGTCTGTGTACTATATTGGTAAATAGCGTCCACAAATGCTACAAAAAGCCAGCATCTTTGAAACGAAAGAAAAGAAGACAGTAAAAGATGGTGATGTTAAAGCACAGAGAGAAAACAAGGATGACAGTTTTTTCCAAAATAAGGTGGAAAGAGGATTTGTGCATCACTTTTCCCAATAACATATTAAATACATTACAAATATTGTATCAAAACGTCAGATTCTAAAATTTAAATATCAACAAAATTTACGATTTTTAGTTTTCGTCCACTAAAAGCAATGTCTAATCAACCTCAATGTGTTTATCAAGTCACTATAAACTTGATTATTTTGGCCATCTCAAATCTACGTGCAAAGACAATTGGTCCAATTATACGGAATGGCATGAGTTATGGTTCTTGGTAAACAGACTAAGTTGTGAAATGATTCTCTCTTACACCAGTTTCTTAGCTGAACTTGTGTAAACTGTTCTGTATACTTTTTCAGATTAGTTTGATCGAATTTAAGTTAATTTCTACAAAATCTTTTCATCTTCATGTTACCTCGTTTGTTTGTTTATTTTTTGTATTTATTATTTAATGGTTTCTTTCTTTCTTTCTTTCTTTTTCTTCGTTTGGTTATTTATTTATTTTTTTTTTTTTTTTTTTTTTTTAATGTGTTTATTTATTATGTATTTGTTTGTTTGTTTGTTTATTATTTAAAATATTTATCAACTACTCCACTTGAAAATGTATTTCTATTACACAAACGCACCAGCTGTTAACTTTATTAACCGACATGAGTATTGATAAAATAATAATAATAATAATAATAATAATAGTAATAATAATAAATTAAATAAATATTTAAAATAAAATAAAATAAGATGAAACAAAAGCTTAAAATTGAATTTTAGAGAGGTTTCATCTTTATTGTTTTCAATGTGTTCACATCTCCGTCTTCTGTTTGGACATTTTGCTGGTCAAACTTGGGTGAGTCTGAAACAGAGAAAATAGTGTATTGACTTTCTGTGTTCAGATTTCTGTTTGTAATGTGATTTAAATATTTAACAGGAATTCATAAATATATTTAGTGCATCGGTTATAAACATGACATTAAAATTCATATTTATATATGCTTACAAACGTCTATTTTTAATAGATATTTTGCAGCTAAACAGTTTACTTAGTTATTAATATAATTATAAGATTAATTTATATTTGAACGTATTTTATTACAAACTTACAACTATTGATGTTCTAATTCATCGAGGATTTGCTGCAGTTCTTCCTTGGTGACAATCTCGTCAGCTACACGTAAATTAGTAAACAAAATTAGAGAAATTACTAAATGTATCCACCAAACATTTTCAAATTCAGATATATATATATATATATATATATATATATATATATTTGTGTGTGTGTGTGTACTTGGAAGTACTTTAAAATTAATCCATGTCCATGTACACATATAAACACAAACAAACAAATATTTAAAAAAAAAAAAAAACACACAAACTAACTAACTAAAAAAAAATAATAATAATAATAATTAAAAATTTTATTAAAAAATTAATCTTTACCATCACGATCAACAAACTCCAGAAGTTCGTCTGCTTCTCGGCTACTTAGAATAGCCTCGATTTCGTCTTTGTCTATCACACCGTCATTGTTCGCATCAATTTCATTCACACCTACAAAGCAAAAAAATAATAATAATAATTATAAAATAAAAAATAAAAAAATAATAATAATAAATAAATACATAATTAAGTAAATAAATAAATAAATACTGCGATGCTTTTTGTTATCTTTTTAAAATGTAATTTAATATGCACGTGATGTAGGTGCCTAGTCTTCGATTGTGCGTTTTACTGGTGTCATTTGCAAATCGTATCCACAACTTTTTTTTTGATTATTATTCTAGTAGTAGTAGCTGTTGTTGTAGTAGTATTTATTTTTGTAGTCTGAGTTTATATTCACTAATTAAAACTTGTTTATTACTTCTTTTTCCAATAATTTTAAAGAGGATCTGCTTGGCTGCTTCAATAACGTAAGGTTTGGCTCTGCGCCATGCACGACGTAATCTCCAACCAGCATCACTGTTTGTGACAGCTATAGCGACGACAACTGCTAGAACCAGCACGACTCTCATCGTTGATTTAAACCAATTAAAGGGTTTACTAAAAAACAAAAAACATGGATGACTTAAGGTTGAGATAACGTGATTACATGCATACAAATAACAGATATCCAACTTACGACTAAATAGTTGGAACGTAACCTGGTCGTAAGTTGATGACTGTAATGGAATGTGAAAATGGGAGGAAATCATAACGCACTTCATAGAGGGAGCTAACTCGAAAGGAAAGAAATCTTCACCTTAACATTTGTTTTTTGTTGTTTTTTTAACAAGTATGCCAGATTTTGTTATTTTAATTAATCTCTATAATTACTAATTTTTCATTATTATTATTATTATTATTATTCATAAAAATAGTATCCGTAAATGTCATGAATTACACAGTAATAAACAGACAAATAAATAAACTTTTGAATTACTTAAAGATAGAATGACTGAACATAGCAGAGACAGCGAACACAAATATTAAAGATATAATTCATAAATGCTCTCTGTTTCAGAATAAATAGATAAATAAATAATAAAATAACAGTAAGTTTTATAGATAAAAATAGTTGTACTTACATTATTGTTTTCTCTGCAGTCTCACAACAGTAAATGGTTTAAAATGTAGCTAAGAGACTCTATTTATTTTAAACTTCACCAGGATTTCACACACAGGATTCATTTTATCATTACTGTTTGTTTAATTAATGTTGTGTTAATTATCTGTTATGTCCTGGACAGATTTATATTTCAGGCATGGTGCAGACATGAAGTGTTTATCTTTTAGCATCACTGAATATTAATCCAGGAAGTAACAGTTAGTTAAACTTGTGGTGTTAATGGGGTTTTATTTCCTTCTTTTTTCACACACCACACACAATTGTTTTTTACATTATCACTCAGTTCTGCTTGTTGTGTTAAGTGGGACATCACCAACAATCTGTAAAACCACAAGATGACAGCCAATAAAACCAGCAATGAACGCTTTTTGAGAGGGGAGATAACTAGGGACAAGACTTTATTTCTGCAGATTGAGGATCTAAGCTGTAAGTTGTCAAGTTTATGCGTAAATTTAGATATTTTATAAAATAAAAAAGAAACAAATACAAGTTTTTACTCAAATTTTACTATGTTAATCACACAAGTGTTTGTTTCATGAATATAGCTGATTTAAATTTACATGATTACAGTAAATTAATCATGTTTGTTATTCACACTAAAATTAAATCTAAATTTCTGCTATTCAGGTTGATAATCCTCCTTCCATCGTTTTCTTTCTGCGTAACGATTTTTTCTATCGTAGTCAATCCCAGGCTCGTAGTCTGGTTTGATCTGAGCAGTTTACATTTGTTAAAAAAATTTCATCACCTGATAAAATAATAATAATAATAATAATAATAATAATAATAATAATAATAATAATAATAATAATAACAATCATTATGAAATTAATAAAAGTAGTAGTATTAGTAGTAACAAATGAACATCATTTTGTAATATAATTTGATATATTAAATCGGTGAGTAGTGATGGTATACAAACTGAAATGGAATTTTCTCGCCTGATGTGCAAAGTTAACAGAATCGACCCTCTCCAATGGACGTGATTATCACTGTCCTTTTTTCCCCTTCTGAACCAGGGCAACACGACTGGTGTATGAAAGATCATGGAACATATTCTTCTCTTCACACGACAGTTCATATAAAATATACAAATGTGTCTGTCTATTATATTTGTAAAAATGCGTCCACAAATGCTACAAAAAGCCGGCATCTTTGAAACGAAAGAAAAGAAGACAGTAAAGGATGGTGATGTTAAAGCAGACAGAGGAAAGAAAGGTGACTACACGTACACATTTCAGCTCCATTTGTTACCTCGGTGACAATTTTTCTCAAATAAGATGGAAATAGGATTTGTGCATCACCTTTCCCAATAACATATTAAAAACATTACAATTTTGTATCAAAACGTTCGATTCTAAAATTATAAGTATCAGCAAAATTTACGATTTTTAGTTTTCGTTCGTTAAAGCAAATGTCTAATCAACCTCAGTGTGTTTATCAAGTCACTGTAAACTCGATTTGATTATTTTTGACATCTACATAAACAGCTGGCCATCTCAAATATACGTGCAAAGACAATACCGAATGTCATGGGTTATGGTTCTTGATATGATTCAAACAGACTGGTAAATCTAAGTTGTGACATGATTCCCTCTTACACTAGTTTCTTAGCTGAACTTGTATAAACTGTTCTGTTTACTGTTTTAGATTAGTTTGATCAAATTCATCTTAATTCCTACTAAAATCTTCTCATTTTCATGTTATTTATTTATTTATTTAACTTTTAATTTATTTATACATCTATTTTCTCATGTATTTATTTGTTTGTTTGTTTATTTGTTTTCTTATGTATTTCTTTGTTTGATAATTTATTTAAAATAGTTATCAACTACCCCACTTGAAAATTAACTTCTGTAAACAAAAGCACCAGCTGTTAACTTTATTAACCGACATTAGTACTGATAAAATAATAATAATAATAATAATAATAATAATAATAATAATAATAATAATAATAATAATAATAATAAATTAAATAAATATTTAAAATAAAATAAAATAAAATAAGATGAAATAAAAACTTAAAACTGATTTTAGAGAGGTTTTATCTTTATTGTTTTCAATGTGTTCACATCTCCGTCTTCTGTTTGGACATTTTGCTGGTCAAACTTGGGTGAGTCTGAAACAAAGAAAATAATATGTTGACTTTCTTTGTTCAGATTTCTACTTGTGTGTCATTTAAATATTTAACACGAATTCATAAATATATTTGGTTCATGGGTTATAAACACGACGTTAAAATCCATATTTATACATACATACATTTTAATTTTAATAGATTTTTTTTGCAGTTAAACACTTTTTTTAGTTATTAATATAATTATAAGATTAATTAATATTTAAACGTGTATTTTATTACAAACTTACATCTACTGATGTTTGAATTCATCGAGAATTTGCTGCAGTTCTTCCTTGGTGACAATCTCGTCAGCTACAAGTAAATTAGTAAATCTCTCCATCAAACATTTTCAAGTTCAGATATATATATGTTTGTATGTATGTATATATGTATGTATGTATCTGCGTGTGTGTGTGTTTGTATGTTGAAAACACTTTAAAATTAATCCATATCAATGTACGAGTGTACACATGTATACATAGAGAAGCAAATATTTAAAAACCATAAACAATTAACAAACTAACTAACTAAAATCAATAAAATATTTTACAATTTCATTAAATAATAAATCTTCACCATCACGATCAGCAAACTCCAGAAGTTCGTCTGCTTGTCGACTACTTAAAATATCCTCCAATTCGTCTTTGTCTATCACACCATCATTGTCCACATCAATTTCATCCAGATCTACAGTGCAAAAAAAAGTTAAAAAAAAAAAATAACAATAATAATAATAATAATAAATAAATAAATAATAAAATATAATAATAATAAATAAATAAATAATAAAATATAATAATTGTAAATAAAAAAATAAAAAAAAGTACTTCAATACTATTTGTTATTTTTTAAAAAGTAATTTAATATACACCTCATTTAGGTGCCTAGTCTTCTATTATGCATTTTACTGGTGTCATTTGCAAATCGTATCCACAACTTTAAAATTTGTGTACAATATTAAAACGAATTATTTATATTAGTCTAGTAATATAAGCTGTTGTTGTAGTAGTTGTAGTACTTTTGGTTGTAGTTTGACGTATATATTCACTACGTAAAATTTGTTTCTTACTTCTTTTTTGAAGAGCGTTAATCACTATATCCACGGCTGTTTTCTTAACGACATCTTTAACTATCAGCCATACACGACGCCAAGTCAAACGATCACCTTTTCTGGCAGGCTCAACATCACTCTTTGTGACAACTACACAGACGACAGCTGCTAGAACCAGCACGACTCTCATCTTTGATTTAAATTAATTAAAGGGTTTACAAAAAAAAAAAATAATAATAATAATAATAAAAGAAAACTATAAAAAAACATGGATGACTTAAGGTTGAGATAACGTGATTACATGCATACAGATAATAGATATCCAACTTACGACCAATTAGTCGGAACGTAACCTGATCGTAAGTTGATGACTGTAATGGAATATGAAAATGTGAGGAAATCATAACGCACTTCATAGAGGGAGCTAAATCGGAAGGAAAGAAATCTTCACCATAACGTTTCTTTTTTTTTCTTTTTTTTTTTTAATAAGTAAGTGTGATTTTGTGATTTTAATTAATCTGTATTATTACTAATCTTTCATTATTATTATTATTATTATTATTATTATTATTATTATTATTATTATTATTATTCATAATAAATTGTATCCGTAAATTTCATGAATTACACAGTAATCAATAAAGGAATAAACAGACAAATAAATAAATTAACTTTTGAATTACTTAAAGATAGAATGACTGAACATAGCAGAGACAGCGAACAAAAATATTAAAGATGTAATTCATCAATGCTCTCTGTTTCACAATAAATAAATAAATAATAAAATAGACCATAATACTAATATATATAAAATAGTTTTACTTACATTGTTGTTTTCTCTGCAGTTTTACAACAACAAATGGTCTAAAGTGCAGCTAAGTGACTCTATTTATTTTAAATTTCACCAGGATTTCACACACTGGATTCATGCACTCTTTGTATTTACATCATTATCTCATCTTTTCATCATAATTTGTTTATTAATGTTGTGTTAATTATCTGTTATGTCCTGGACAGATGTGCAGTTCAAGCATGGTGCAGACATGAAGTGTTTAGCTTTTAGCATCACAGACTGTTAATGTAGGGAGTAACACAGATAACTCAACATTTGGTGCTAATGGTTTTTTTCTGTCTTTTCTTTTCACACATGACTGTTTTTGTATTATTATTCAGTCCTGCTGATTTTGTTAGAAATATAAAAACATTCATTAACAATCTGTAAACACCACAAGATGACAGACAATAAAACCAGCAATGAACTATTTTCGAGAGGGGAGATAACTAGGAACAAGACTGTATTTCTGCAGATTGAGGACCTAAGCTGTAATTTGTCAAGTTTATGCATAAATTTGGTACTGCTTTTAGTTATTTTATAAAATAAAAAATAAACAAATTCAAGTTTTTACTCAAATTTTGCTATTAATTATATAAGTGTTTGTCTCATGAATACAGTAAATTAATCATGTTTGTTAGTCATTAAATTAATCATGTTTTGTTATTCACATTAAAATTAAATCTAAATTTCTGCTATTCAGGCTGATAATTCTCCTTCCACTGTTTTCTTTCTGCGTAACGATTTTTCTGTCGTAGTCAATCCCAGGCTGGTGTTTTGGTTTGAAGTGAGCACTTTACGTTTGTTAAAACATTTTCATCACCTGATAAAATAATAATAATAATAACAATAATAATAATTATTATTATTATTATTATTATTGTTGTTGTTGTTGTTGTTGTTGTTGTTGTTGTTGTTGTTGTTGTTGTTAAATTCATAGAAGTAGTAGTAGTAGTAACAAATGAATCCCATTTTGTAATAAAATTTGATAAAGTAAAGCATAGATCGGCGAGTAGTGATGATATACAAACTGAAATGGAATTTTCTCGCCTGATGTGCACAGTTAACAGGATCGACGTTCTCCGGTGGACGTGATTGTCATTGTCCTTTTTCCCCCTTCTGAACCAGGGCAACACGACTGGTGTATGAAAGATCATGGGACATACAGTAAAAGATGGTGACGGTAAAGCACACAGTAAAAGAAGGGTGACTACACGTATACATTTCAGCTCCATTTGTCACCTTGGTGACATTTTTTCCAAAATAAGGTGGAAATAGGATTTGTGCATCACTTCTCCCACTAATATATTAAATACATTACAATTTTGCATCAAAACGTCAGATTCTAAAATGTTAAATATCAGCAAAATTTACGATTTTTAGTTTTCTTGTGCTAAAAGCAATGTCTAATAACCTCAATGTGTTTATCAAGTCACTATAAACTCGATTTGATTATTTTGGTGACTTCTACATAAACAGTTGGCCATCTCAAATCTACGTGCAAAGACAATTGGTCCAGTTATACGGAATGTTTTCGGTTATAGTTCTTGGTAAACTGACTGGTAAAATCTAAGTTGTGAAATGATTCTCTCTTACACCAGTTTCTTAGCTGAACTTGTATAAACTGTTCTGTTTACTTTTTCAGATTAGTTTGATCAAATTCAAGTCAGTTCCTACAAAAATCTTGTCATCATCATGTTACCTCGTTTGTTTGTTTATTTTTTGTATTTATTATTTAATGGTTTCTTTCTTTCTTTCTTTCTTTTTCTTCGTTTGGTTATTTATTTATTTCTTGTTTTTTTTTTTTTTAAATGTGTTCGCGTATTTATTTAGTATGTATTTGTTTGTTTGTTTATTTATTATTTAAAATATTTATCAACTACTCCACTTGAAAATTAATTTCTATTACACAAACGCACCAGCTGTTAACTTTATTAGTATTGATACCGACATTAGTATTGATAAAATAATAATAATAATAATAATAATAATAATAATAATAAATTAAATAAATATTTAAAATAAAATAAAATAAAATAAAATAAGATGAAATAAAAACTTAAAACTGATTTTAGAGAGGTTTCATCTTTATTGTTTTCAATGTGTTCACATCTCAGTCTTCTGTTTGGACATTTTGCTGGTCAAACTTGGGTGAGTCTGAAAGACAATTGGTCCAGTTGTAAGGAATTGCATGAGTTATGAGTTGGTAAACAGACTAAGTTGTGAAATGATTCCCTCTTACACCATTTTTTTTAGCTGAACTTGTGTAAACTGTTCTGTTTACTTTTTCAGATTAGTTTGATCGAATTCAAGTCAGTTCCTACAAAAATCTTCTCATCATCATCTTACCTCTTATGTTTTTTGTTTGTTTGTTTGTTTGTTTGGTTGGTTGGTTGTTTGGTTGCTTGGCTGGTTATTTATTTATTTATTTATTTATTTAAAAATGTTCTTATGTATTTGTTTGTTTGTTTGTTTTAAAATATTTATCAACTATTCCAGTTGAAAATTAATTTCTATTACAGAAACGCACCAGCTGTTAACTTTATTAACCGACATTAGTATTGATAAAATAATAATAATAATAATAATAATAATAATATTATTATTATTATTATTATTATTATTATTATTATTATTATTATTATTAATCATAATACTAATTATAATAGTAATAGTAATAATAATAAATAAATAACTATTTACAATAAAATAAAATAAGATGAAATAAAAACTTAAAACTGATTTTAGAGAGGTTTCATCTTTATTGTTTTCAATGTGTTCACATCTCAGTCTTCTGTTTGGACATTTTGCTGGTCAAACTTGGATGAGTCTGAAACTAAGAAAATAGTGTACTGACTTTATGTTTTCAGATTTCTACTTGTGATGTCATTTAAATATTTAACACGAATTCATAAATATATTTAGTGCATGGGTTATAAACTCGATATTAAAATTCATATTTATATACGCATACAAACGTCTACTTTTAATAGATATTTTGCAATTAAATAGTTTACTTAGTTTTTAATATAATTATAAGATTAATTAATATTTGAACGTGTATTTTATTACAAACTTACAACTACTGATGTTTGATTTCATCGAAGATTTGCTGCAATTCTTCCTTGGTGACAATCTCGTCAGCTACATGTAAATTAGTAAACAAAATTAGAGAAATTACTAAATGTATCCACCAAACATTTTAAAATTGAGATATATATATATATATATATATTTGTGTGTGTGTGTCTCTCTGTGCGTGTGTTTGTTTGTGTATGTACTGTACTTGGAAGTACTTTAAAATTAATCCATGTCCATGTACGAGTGTACACATATATACATAAACAAACAAATATTTTAAAAAACAAAAAACACACAAACTAACTAACTGAAAAAAAAAAAAAAAAAAAAAAAAAATTAAAAATAAAAATTAAAAAATAAATCTTTACCATCACGATCAGCAAACTCCAGAAGTTCGTCTGCTTCTCGGCTACTTAGAATAGCCTCGATTTCGTCTTTGTCTATCACACCGTCATTGTTCGCATCAATTTCATTCACACCTACAAAACAAAAAACAAAAATAATAATAATAATAATAATAATAATAATAATAATAATAATAATAATAATAATAAAAAATAATAATAATAATAATATTAATACTAAATAAAAAATGAAAAAATAATAATAATAAAAAAAAAAAAAATAAATAATAATAATAATAAATAAATAAATAAATAAATACTGCGATGCTGTTTGTTATCTTTTTAAAATGTAATTTAATATGCACGTCATGTAGGTGCCTAGTCTTCGAATGAGCATTTTACTGGTGTCATTTGCAAATCGTATCCACAACTTTGTTATTTTTATTATTCTACTAGTAGTAGCTGTTGTTGTAGTAGTATTTATTTTTGTAGTCTGAGTTTATATTCACTACTTAAAACTTGTTTATTACTTCTTTTTCCAATAATTTTAAAGAGGATCTGCTTGGCTGCTTCAATAATGTAAGGTTTGGCTCTGCGCCATGCACGACGTCCCCAACTAGCATCACTGTTTGTGACAGCTACAGCAACGACAACTGCTAGAATCAGCACGACTCTCATCTTTGATTTAAACCAATTAAAGGGTTTACTAAAAAAAACATGGATTACTTAAGGTTGAGATAACGTGATTACGTGCATACAAATAACAGATATCCAACTTACGCCCATTTAGTCGGAACGTAACCTGGTCGTAAGTTGATGACTGTAATGGAATATGAAAATGGGAGGAAATCATAACGTACTTCATAGAGGGAGCTAACTCGGAAGGAAAGAAATCTTCACCTTAACATTTTTTTTTTTTTTTTTTTTTTTTTTTTTTTTTTTTAACAAGTAAGCCAGATTTTGTTATTTTAATTAATCTCTATAATTACTAATTTTTCATTATTATTATTATTATTCATAATAAATAGCATCCGTAAATTTCATGAATTACACAGTAATCATTAAAGGAATAAACAGACAAATAAATAAATAAACTTTTGAATTACTTAAAGATAGAATGGCTGAACATAGCAGTGACAGCGAACACAAATATTAAAATAAATAAATAATAAAATAGACCATAATCATAAGTTTAATATATAAAAAATAGTTGTACTTACATTGTTGTTTTCTCTGCAGTCTTACAACAGTAAATGGTTTAAAATGTAGCTAAGTGACTCTATTTATTTTAAACTTCACCAGGATTTCACACACTGGATTCATGCACTGCTTGTAATTACATTATTATCTCATCTTATCATCATAATTTGTTTAATTAATGTTGTGTTAATTATCTGTTATGTCCTGGACAGATTTATATTTCAGGCATGGTGCAGACATGAAGTGTTTATCTTTTAGCATCACTGAATATTAATCCAGGAAGTAACAGATAGCTCAACTTGTGGTGTTAATGGGGTTTTATTTCCTTCTTTATTCACACACACACACAATTGTTTTTTTACATTATTACTCAGTTCTGCTTGTTGTGTTAAGTGGAACATCATCAACAATCTGTAAACACCACAAGATGACAGCCAATAAAACCAGCAATGAACGTTTTTTCAGAGGGGAGATAACTAGGAACAAGACTTTATTTCTGCAGATTGAGGACCTAAGCTGTAATTTGTCAAGTTTATGCATAAATCTGGTACTGCTTTTAGTTATTGTAAAAAATATAAGTTTTTACTCAAATTTTACACTGTTAATCACACAAGTGTTTGTTTCATGAATAAAGCTGACAGAAATTTACTTGATTACAGTAAATTAATCATGTTTGATATTCACACTAAAATTAAATCTCAGTTTCTGCTGTTCAGGTTGATAATCCTCCTTCCATCGTTTCCTTTCTGCGTAACGATTTTTTCTGTCGTAGTCAATCCCAGGCTGGTATTCTGGTTTGATCTGAGAAGTTTACATTTGTTAAAAAAATTTCATCACCTGATAAAATAATAATAATAATAATAATAATAATAATAATAATAATAATAATAATAATAATAATAATAATAATGATAATAATAATAATAATAATAATAATAATAACAATAATTATGAAATTAATAGAAGTATTAGTATTAGTAGTAACAAATGAACATCATTTTGTAATATAATTTGATATATTAAAGTAAAGATCGGCGAGTAGTGATGATATACAAACTGAAATGGAATTTTCTCGCCTGATGTGCACAGTTAACAGAATTGACCCTCTCCAATGGACGTGATTGTCATTGTCCTTTTCCCCCCATCTGAACCATGGCAACACGACTGGTGCATGAAAGACAATGGGACATATTCTTCTCTTCACACGACAGTTCATATAAAATATACAAACGTGTCTGTGTACTATATTTGTAAAAATGCGTCCACAAATGCTACAAAAAGCCAGCATCTTTGAAACAAGAAAAGAAGTAAAGGATGGTGATGTTAAAGCAGAGAGAGAAAAGAAGGGTGATTATACGTACACATTTCAGCTCCATTTGTCACCTTGGTGACAGTTTTTCCAAAATAAGGTGGAAACAGGATTTCTGCATCACTTTTCCCAATAACATATTAAATACATTAAAATTTTGTATCAAAACGTCAGATTCTATCAACAAAATTTACGATTTTTAGTTTTCGTCCACTAAAAGCAATGTCTAATAACCTCAGTGTGTTTATCAAGTTACGATAAACTCGATTTGATTATTTTGGTGACTTCTACATAAACGTTTGGCCTTTCTCAAATCTACGTGCAAAGACAATTTGTCAAATTATACGGAATGTCTTCGGTTATAGTTCTTGGTAAACTGACTGGTAAATCTAAGTTGTGAAATGATTCTCTCTTAAACCAGTTTCTTAGCTGAACTTGTTTAAACTGTTCTGTTTACTTTTTCAGATTAGTTTGATCAAATTCAAGTTAATTTCTACACAAATCTTCTCGTCTTCATGTCACCTCGTATGTTTTATTATTACAAAGTTTTGTTTGTTTATTTAATTGCTTGTTTGTTTGGCTGGTTGGTTGTTTATTTGTTTATTTTCTTATGTTTTTGTTTGTTTATTCAAAATATTTTTTAACTACTCCACTTGAAAATTAACTTCTGTTACACAAACGCACCAACATCCATACTGACACATGTGTGATATTTATCAACTGTTAACTTTATTAACCGACATCAGTATTCATAAAATACATAAATGAATGAATGAATGAATGAATGAATGAATGAATAAAACAAAATAAAATGAAAAACATATTTTAGAGAGGTTTCATCTTTATTGTGTTCACATCTCTGTCTTCTGTTTGGACATTGTGCTGGTCAAACTTGGGTGAGTCTAAAAAAATAAATCTTTGCCATCACGATCAGCAAATTCAAGAAGTTCGTCTGCTTGTCGACTGTTTAGAATAGCCTCGATTTCGTCTTTGTAGATCACCCCCGTCATTGTTTTCGCGTCGGTTGGCCTTCCGCTACTTTTAATATCACAAAATTCTCGATCTGATCGCGATGTCACACACTTGTAGCAAAATACCTTTGAAGCAATCAGAAGCTGACAAATGCTAAAGGTTCAATATACGTGCACTTCCATAATAATAATAATAATAATAATAATAATAAAATGAATAGAAGTAGTAGTAGTAATAACAAATGACCGATTTTGTAACAAAATTTGATATATATCAGATTAGTTTGGACACTGATCAAATTCAATTCAGTTCCTACAAAAGTTTTCTCCTCTTCAAATCACCTCGTTTGTGTGTTTGTTTGTTTATTTTCTTATGTATTTCTTTGTTTATTTCTTTATTTATTTCCTTATGTATTTGTTTGTTTGTTTATTTGTTTATTTAAAAATATATCATCTTTTGTATTTCTGTTACATAAAAACGTACCAAAACAGCCGTACTCACACATGTGATTATGGACTGTTAACTTACATCAGTATTGATAAAATAATAATAATAATAATAATAATAATAAATAAAAAAAATAAAATAAAAAAAAAAATAAATTAAATTAAATTAAATTAAATTAAATTAAATTAAAACATAAAACTGATTTTAGAGAGGTTTCATATTTATTGTTTTCAATGTGGTCACCTCTAGGACTTCTGTTTGGACATTTTTCTGGTTAAACTTGGATGAGTCTGAAACAAAAAAAACAATATATTCACTTTCTATGTTCAGACTTCTGTTTGTAATCTCATTTAAATATTTAACACAAATTCATAAATATATTTAGCGCATGGGTTACAAAACTTGACATTAAAATTCATATTTGTACACATACAAAGATCTAAAGCAATTTTAACTGATTTTTTCCAATTAAACAGTTTCCATACTTATTAATATAAATATATGATTAAGATTTGAACGTATATTTTTTGAACGTATATTTAATTAATATTCGAACGTGTATTTTATTACAAACTTACAACTACTGATGTTTGAATTCATCGAAGATTTGCTGCAGTTCTTCCTTGGTGACAATCTCGTCAGCTACACGTAAATTAGTAAACAAAGTTAGAGAAATTATTAAATGTATCCATCAAACATTTTCAAGTTAAATAAATACGTGTGTGTGTGTGTGTGTGTGTGTGTGTTGTGTGTGTGTGTGTGTGTTTGTGTGTGTGTGTGTGTGTGCACACAAACAAACAAACTAAACTAAATTAAACTGAAAAAAATAAAAAAATAAAAATAAAAATCTTCACCATCACGATCAGCAAACTCCAGAAGTTCGTCTGCATCTCGACTACTTAGAATAGCCTCGATTTCGTCTTTGCCTATCACACCGTCATTGTTAACATCAACTTCATCCACACCTCCAAAAAAAAAAATAATAATAATAATAATAATAAAAAATAATAATAATAATAATAAAATAACTACTGTGATACTGTTTATTTTTTAAATGTAATTAAGTATGCACGGCATGTAGATCCCTATAGTCTTCGATTTTGCATTTTATTGATGTCATTTGCAAATCGTATCCAGAACTTGCTATACAAGATTTTACAAAATTAAAACGATTTATTACTTTTGTAGGGGTAGTAGTAATACTAGTTGTTGTTTCAACGGTAGTTGCAGTAGTAGTAATTATTGTTGTAAAAGCAGTAGTAGTAGTTGTTGTTATTAGTAGTATTAATACTAATTGTAATTGATTATAATAGCAGTATTTGTTGTTGTTTGTATTCACTACTTAAATTTATTTTATTACTTCTTTTTCCAATAGCTACAATGGCGAGTTTGATAGCTGTACTAATAACGGCAGGTTTCACTCTGCGCCACACACGACGTAATCTCCAAGCTTCACCGTTTGTGACAGCAACAGCGATGACAACTGCTAGAAGCAGGACAATTCTCATCTTTGATTTAAGCTAATAAGGGCGTACTAAAAAAAAAAAAAAAAAAAAAAAAGAAGAAGAAAAAAAATCCAGCGCGAATCACTTGAGGTTGAGAAATAACGAATATCCGGCTTAAGGCGGAATTAAACGTGGTTGTAAGTTGGTGACTGTAATGAAATAAAGAGTACGCCTCGTAAAGGGAGCCAACTCGTGAGGAACAACGTCTTCACCATAACCGATTTTTTGTTCTTGTTGTTTTGCTTTTCCTTTGATGTTTTTTTTTTTTTTTTTTTTTTTTATTTAACAAGTAAGCCAATTTGGGGATTTTCGTTAATCTATTTTTTTTTATTATTATTATTATTCAAAGTAAAGAATATCTGTATATTTCAAGAATAACATAGTAATCATTAATAATAATAATAATAATAATAAAAAAACTTTGGAATTACTTAGAGATAGAATGACTGATGAAAGCAATGACAATTAATAAAACTATTTAAGATAAATTTCATAGATGTTCTTTATTTCAGAATAAATAAATAAATAAATAAATAAAACGGACTATAATAATAGATTTGATATATTAAAAGAGTTGTACTTACATTGTTGTTTTCACTGCAGTCTTACAACAATAAATGGTCTAAAATGCAGCTAAGGGACTATTTATTTTAAACTTTACCAGGATTTCACACACGATTCATGCACTGCTTAATTAATGTTGTGTTAAATTATCTGTTATGTCCTGGACAGATGTAGTTCAGGCATAATGCAGACATGAAGTGTTTATCTTTTAGCATCACTGAATATTAATCCAGGAAGTAACAGTTAGCTAAACTTGTGGTGCTAATGGGATTTTATTTCCTTCTTTTTTCACACACACACAATTGTTTTTTACATTATCACTCAGTTCTGCTTGTTGTGTTAAGTGGCACATCACCAACAATCTGTAAACACCACAAGATGACAGCCAATAAAACCAGCAATGAACTCTTTTCAACAGGGGAGATAACTAGGGACAAGATTTTATTTCTGCAGATTGAGGACCCAAGCTGCAAGTTGTTGAGTTTAGTTGTTTTATAAAATAAAAAACAAACAAATATAAGTTTTTTCTCAAATTTTACTCTGTTAATCACACAAGTGTTTGTTTCATGAATAAAGCTGACAGAAATTTACTTGATTACAGTAAATTAATCATGTTTGTTATTCATTAAATTAATCATGTTTGATATTCACACTAAAATTAAATCTAAATTTCTGCTATTCAGGTTGATAATCCTCCTTCCATCGTTTCCTTTCTGCGTAACGATTTTTTCTGTCGTAGTCAATCCCAGGCTGGTATTCTGGTACAATCTGAGCAGGTTCTTCCAGAGTTACCCCCTCTTGAAATGCATCCAGGAACTCCTTAAGCTGTGAATGTTATAAAAATTGTACAAGTCAGTTTACATTTTTTTTTTCCATTGGCCATTTCATATCAAACATCACTAAAATGTACTGAACAAATTTCTATCAATGGATATATTATAACACAACACACTGATTACCTGTGCATTGTGAACTCTTGTTTTCCACAAGCTAACAGTCTGTATTAACTGAACTTGGTTCATATTCTACATATGCAATAACAAGACATATTTATTATAGTTACAAACACTCCACATATTTACAATACTTACACATGTCTATTTGCATCGCAGTCTCTCTGTTAAAAACATTAATGCGCATACTTGAAAACCTGAAGGTTTGCATTGTATGAATAACAGATAAAAAATAATAACTGTGAAAAGCGACAACAACACTGAACCTTTTCTGAGTCATCTGTATCCTCAGCTTCATCGTGGAAGACGTTTGTCAGTCCACATTCCTGGCATCGGCGTGCCAACACCTGACCAATGTTTTCTGCTGCGCAGACATCCCGAGTACTGGAAAACAAATAAATTAAAACTATCCAATCTGGAATATCAGTAGTTACAAACATCACCCACACAAAAATACTACAATAAGAAAAATAGTTTGAAACCAGTTGAACATTTTTTAGCTGATATATTTCAAATCGTCATCTGACATGATTCAGAATAAACCTGTATATGATAATAAATCATTCTAGAAAGATAAATTTAGATAAATGATTTTTTTTTAAATGAAGGGAGGTAGGTGCTGACCTGTAAAGGTGTTCTTTGATTGCCCACTCCTTGGTAGATGCTGAAACAACAACTTTTCCCGTCCAGTGTTCCACCCAAGCTGATGTGTTTCTGTGACTCGTCTTAAACACCACCCTGAAATTTTAAACAATCCACTCCACCATCAGTTTAATTATCTTAAAAATAAAACAAGAACATTTTTGTCTTTGTTTTAGTGTAAATACAGCCTACACACTGTGATTTATATTTCTGTTATTTAAAAAAAAAAACACTCTCTTTTGCCGTGAACAGTGTCAGATCTTATTATTTTCTAAGTGAAGAAATAACTTTTAAATAAATAAATCAAGCTTATAAATTTGATAAAATTATGATTCATGAAGTTTAACCTGAAGTCACAATTTACATGCACCTTCACATCAGGAAAATTTGTACCAAATGAAACAGTTAAAACAGCCTGTGTGTGAGAATCTGGTTGGAATGGAAATTATTCAGTTTGGTCTTAGACTACACTCTGCCACTCAGACTTGTCACACTCATTTAAAAATAAACAAGAAAAATGTTTTTACTTGTTGTAGTAATCTTTTCTTGGACTCTGAAGAGGCCATCCTTGACGTTTTCTTGCTAATCCAAGAAATTCCAGATTTCATTAAAAAAAAAAAAAAAAAAAAAAAACAAAATATATATATATATATAAAATAATAATGCAAACAAGTTAAAAAAGGAAATAAAATATTTTTATGATTCATTTATTTTTCACATTTAATTATGATGCTTATGCACAAAATTCAAAACAATAAAAAAAATTTTAATTACAAAGAATAAAAAAAAATTAAAAAAATATTTACAAATGGACAAAATATTTTAACATGGCATCTACTTTATCATTGATGTATGGCCTTTTCAATTCTGAAATTGGAAGTTTAAGAAATATAAAATTGATAAATTATATACACATATACAGACAAATAAATTCAGAAAAAGATTTTACACAGTAGCTACATCTTGTATTTGACAATTATGTGTAAATTACTCTTTGATGTGATATTCAATAACCTTGGGTTGTTGTTTATGAAGACAGGACTAACTCTGAAGTCACTGTTTGGGCTGCCTTTGTCTTTCTGCAGAATCTGCTGTGAAGTCCACAGAGAAGCTAATAAAAATAGGAAATTAAGTAGCACATGTTACCAGACAGACGTAAAGAGCTTCAGCATATGACCACATGGAAAGTTAAAACAAAATATCATTACAGTAATGGTAGGGTCATTCCGTGTCAAATCACCCCAAAAAAAAAGAAATTTAAACCCGACCGTCTCAGATTTTTATAAAACTTGGTATACTTGTTGACTGGGATCCCACAGCACCAAATCTGAAATGTTAGCCCAATCAGACCAGTGGCGTGGGAGATATGGCCCACCGAATTTTGAGATTTTTGCCAAAAATGGGTGTGACCACCAACCTTAGAACCCTTATATCTCAGGAACTACTGGGCCAATCTTCATAAAATTGGTATTGTTAGAAAGGCAAAATGACAAGGATTCCAAATCTGCCATTTTTGTTTAGTTTGGAAAATATTGGAGTACCTTGACCTTTTGACCTTTGCTATGACCTTGAAATTGACTGTGTGGATCACGTGATCTTGAGATGACCTTTATTAAAATTTAATCTCCCACATGTTAACTAAAACATATAAAAGTTTCCTGGGTGTAATATTTTTTGTTTAGCCACAATATAGATTTAAAAAATGCACATATATGAAAATAACACGTTTTCAGCCATTAACATCTGATTAACTAAAACCTGAATGATCAATTCTGGATGCTAGGGATCACCATCTTTCTTGATCGAGTAAGACATTGTAGGCCTACATGTATGCATAAAGTTCACATAAATTTGAGAGAACTAGGTGTTTCTGATGCTTAACCTTCTCACTATGTTTGTTTCAAATGCTCACTGTATCCTTCATTCCCAGACACATGCTACTGTTCTCATCACTTTCATAAAATTGGATTATTTCCTCCTTCAATTCATTGTCCTTTCAATGGTAAAGGGTGACAAAATCAAGATTTGCACACGCTCTGGGTAGGATTCAGACATTAAGATGTCATTTTAATGTTACTGTAGCTGATGCTAGTTTTTTTCTGTCCTTTCATTCATTTACTGGAACGTGCTAGTGAATGGAGTTTGACAGGAGTTTCGCCTAATTTGATGAAAAGTTCTTGTTCATGATACTCTTGATGTCCCGTGTTTTGATCCCACTTCAAAGAGTGAGGAGTTCGACTTCCTCAGTTTTTCATACACTTTGCAACAACTCCTTTTTGATATGATGGTGTTGATAACACACATTTTCAGGAGAGTTAAAGCTGCAGTTAGCCCTGGAAGAAATAAGGATTTTTAGTATTGGCCTGCACCTTCAATTCAATAGAACAAAGTCAGTGCTTTCCTAAATATTAAATCAAATCCAGAAACCCTTTCAGTAAAGTTAAGCAGGTCATAAAATGGCAGCAGAGTACATGTGTTATTGCCAAAGGCCCACAAGTCTTGGGCATTTATGTCAATCTTCTCAAGTATAAATCACAGTTTATTAAGGTGAAGTAGATCTTGTTCATACTCTGTGCTGAAGACTGGGTGTACAAATACATTATGCAGTACATGTCTGATTTCAGACTGGGTTGTACTGTTGTTGACTGAAACCTTGTTCAAAACCAATGGCAAGGCCCACATGACATGATAAAATTACTTAATAGGTTTTATGAAATAAAAATATTGTTTATATATCAACATCTGACATTGTGTCCAACTTAAAAAGCTTCAGATTGTCAAAGAAACGCAGATGAAGAAACTTCTTTGTCTTAAACTTCTAATTGCCATGTGCTCAATGGGGATTGCACCAGGGAATCTAAAGGTGTTCCTGACCTGCCTGAAGCATCACTTCCTGTTAACCCTTTGAGCCTGATTGTGTAGAACTTGTCATGCCATTTGGCATCTTTTCATATCCTTCAGACATGTCAGGTGGGTTTTAACTCCAAAAATGAGTTTTTAGTCTCAGAGAAAATGTACATTGTAATGCATTGTATCAATCATCCATGCAGGTATGCATTTTTTTAAATCTCTATTATGGCTAAACAAAAAATATACCCAGGAAACTTTTATATGTGAACTTTATGCATACATGTAGGCCTACAATGTCTTACTCGATGATCAAGAGAGATGGTGATTCCTAGCATCCAGAATTGATCATTCAGGTTTTAGTTAATCAGATGTTAATGGCTGAAAAGGTGTTATTTTCATGTATGTGCATTTTTTAAATCTATATTGTGGCTAAACAAAAAATATTACACCCAGGAAACTTTTATATGTTTTAGTTAACATGTGGGAGATTACATTTCAATAAAGGTTATCTCGAGATCACGTGATCCACACAGTCAATTTCAAGGTCATAGCAAAGGTCAAAAGGTCAAGGTACTCCAATATTTTCCAAACTAAACAAAAATGGCAGATTTGGAATCCTTGTCATTTTGCCTTTCTAACAATACCAATTTTATGAAGATTGGCCCAGTAGTTCCTGAGATATGAGGGTTCTAAGGTTGGTGGTCACACCCATTTTTGGCAAAAATCTCAAAATTCGGTGGGCCGTATCTCCCACACCAGTAGTCTGATTGAGCTAAAATTTCAGATTTGGTGCTGTGGGATCCCAGTCAACAAGTATACCAAGTTTCATAAAAATCTGAGAAGGTCGGGTTTAAACCATTGGGTGATTTGACACGGAATGACCCGGTATAACCCTTTAAGTTTCGATGTGATCATTAGACTTTTTGTTGCAATGTAAATTGCAATGATTAGTCTTTTTCAGTTTTTGCTGTGCGAACATAACTTATCATGATGACCTTTTCTCGTGATTAAGTAATATTCTCTGCATTTTAGTAAATAAATGGTATTTATAACAAGTGATAATAATAACAGTTATCTTGCAATGTTACAACGAGTGCAGTATGATCTTAAAATCTAATTATATAAACTGAATCGTGATAATCATACTGATACTGACAGCCACGGTAGATCATATCTTACTAAGTTATAGACATGACAGAATTATATTCATAGCCTTAACATAAGCTAAGGTTTACCGTTTAGGATCAAATGGAGGGTACGGAGATAATTTCTTTATTAAATAAATGACAAAATTATCATCAGTTACCTATATTCTTCCCAGCATGGTTAAAACATACGTTGCATGAAAAAGAATGCGTGTCCAACAAGGCTGGGTACAGCCTTCGCGAAAGACGTGCAAACATTGTTTTCTGAAGGAGACAGTGCGGAAACGGAAGTACATTGTCATAACTATGTCATTTATTCTGGTAACAAATCCAAAACGAACTCTAGGCCATTTAATGAACTCATAGAAAGTGACATTATATTACATTGTTTTAGTGATTAACATAAATAATAATAATAATAATAATAATAAATAATAATAATAATAATATAAAATAAAAAATAAGCATAATAAACTTGTTGTAGAATATATTAATGCACCAAAATGTAGAAAACAACAGTGATAACAATTAAAATTATAATATGTGTAAAGAATAATTCAGTATGATTTTATTTCGTATCAACTTTTTTCTTCTTTTTTTTTAACACCAAAGTTACCAATTACCTCTATAAATTAAAATAAAGTAAAGCACATAATACTTTCACACACAGGTAAAAATAAATTATGAAATCTTAGATATTTGGTGGAATACGAAAAAAACCCAAAGTTGTCAATGCAGAGAACTGAAGTTGGGATCCCTTGAAGTTTCTAATGATGTGTGTAAGATGAACAGTTCAAAGAAAAACAGTAAATTCTTAAATTAATCCATAATTATCAGATACATCTGACCTGGTGATTTTCTGTCATTAAAAAAAGAATATATATATATATATATATATATATATATATATATAACAGAATTTAAAAGTTAATGAGAAATAATTAAACCCAAAAATACTGGTTTAGTGTTTTTGTGTGTGTGTGTGTAAAGGATTAAAACCTTGGACATCTGTATTACAGCTAACAACTTCAGACATATAAATAATTTAAAATATAT
>CM022671.1:6324064-6369064 GCA_012295275.1 Chrysomallon squamiferum | reverse complement strand
TAGTAATAGTAATAATGATAATGATAATGATAATAATAATAATAATAGTAATAATAGTAATAGTAATAGTAATAATGATAATAATAATAATAATAATAATAATAATAATCATAATAATAATAATAATAATAATAATAATAATAATAATAAAACCAAATTTAAAAAAAGAAAAAAGAAAATGTACAGGGAGTACTGTAACAAATACATCTGTCACTTTGTTGTTACACAAATGAAACTTACTGATGGTTAACAATAAAATATTCCAAAATAAAAAAAGATACAACTAACAAATAAATAAATAAATAAATAAATAAATCTTTCACAGTTTGATATGTAGCTTTGAAATTAAATAAAAATTAAAATGTTAACAACCAGGAATCTACTTAAATATACATAATACGTATTTTTAATATACTGTAATATTTTTATATCCTTGTGGATATTGCTTATAAAGCATCTTACTAAGGTACTATCACATTTGTGTGTGTGTGTGTGTGTGCGTGTGTGTGTCTGGGTGTGAATTAATCTATGAGATAACAGATATGTATGTGTGTGAATGTGTGTATTTATAACTGTATGTTCGTGTATCTGTGAAAGTAAAAATTAAGTAAATGTTGAGCAGAGAGAGAAAGAGAGAAAGAGAGATAATTTAATATTGTTTGTAACTGAAGCTTTACCTTACATATATTTATCAGATCAAACAATACACATGTCTATGAATATTATTATACTACTAGTATTATTAAATAACTATAAAAATAGCTACAACTGACTGAGAAGTTCACTGAACAATAAACATTTATGAAACACATGTTAACTGGTATTTTATAATCAGTGATGATTGGAGACAGACAACACTTGGCACCATGTAAAAATATTTACATACATCAGTATCTGAAAACTCTGTTTATTTACATGATATTCTGGGGTTAATATGACATATATAAATGTATGTGCATTTGTATGATTGTTGTATTATATATATATGTATGTATGTATGTCTGAGTGTATGTATGTATTATGTATGTATGTAAATGTGTACATACTAAGATATATTCTACTGGCAAAGCATTGAGATTCAGAACTCTTGATGTCCAGACTTCTGGACAGTGGTCAGTAAGTAAATACCAACTAACTAAAAGAACATATGCAGACTGAGGTGTTTACTAATTAACCATTTTTTTCTTCTCTTTTTTTGAATGAAATTCATCTAATATTTAAATTTTTAATAAAAAGTCAACCATTCTAATATTGTCAGTGACTGAATCCACTTTACCATATAGTGTATCTGCATCTGAACTTTACAACAATCACATTTGTTACCATGACAATGATTTGAACAACTTCTACAGTTTTGTATTGATGTAAACAAACATTTTTAAATATAATTATCTGAATACAAATTAAACTGCCTAATGATAAACGATGATTAAAATTAAATTAAAAATCAAAAAATTAAAATATTAGAACCATAGATTAGTAATACATTAGTAAATGAATAAAAAATATTTGTATTTTTATACTCATCTGCATATAATTATGTTTGTTTACCTACATATATGTGTATCCATTTGAACAAATATATACCCCAAAAACTAAAACATTAAATTTTAAATAACAAAACACAACAGCACACTTAGCAATGGATAATTCTCATTACAACTGAAAAAACAAACAAACAAAATTGCCAACAGAAATTTTGAACAACTTAACTCTGAATAAACATAAGTAATGAGCCAACTTTGTAAGTATATAAAAATAAAAAAATAAAAATAAGAAAAAAAAAAAATTAAAATAACATTATTTCACACAGTGTAAGTTACCAGATAAAGAATGTTTTGTGACTGCAGGACTCAAGAGTACAGTCCTTACCATCAACTGTCATTTTCATAATTCCACATGCTAGGTTCAGTTTTATATTATATAAAAGAATACAATAAAATAATATTAATAATAATCTCTTATAACAGAGATGTAATTTTCTTCTTTGTTTCAGAATGTTAAGAATGGACATGAATCAGATATTTCCAAAATCTGACTGATTATAAAAAGTCTGCAAAAAAAAAAAAAAAAAAACGTAAAACACCCAAAGATATCTTTCAAATGATTCAAAATAAATTATTGTCATAACTGTGTATATTTATAATTAATAATGTTTGGGATTAAATATCAATTTTTTTTTTTTTTTGTCATGTAATTTAAGAGAGATGAAAGAAAAAATTATACTTAACATTTTTGGGGTAGGGTGTTTGTGTGTTTTTTTGCCTATCATGTATCATGAATTTTCCACTAATTAAAATCAACATATAAAAGAAATTAAGTTTTTCTCAAATATATGTAAACTGAATTCTAAAACTAAAATGTTCTAACACTGAAATATTTTATTAAAGAAGTGTATTAGTTTTGATATCATGTATTAACTATTTTTTTTATTTTAAATACTTAACACTGTCAATAAATTTATGCATGATAATAATTTTAAAATTTACATTTTATACTGAACTTTTTCAAAGGCAAAATTTTCTCATACTTAAATGAACCCATCATTAATCATGTAATCAGAAACCAGTTGTCACTATTTTAATAATTACTAATGCAAGTCACTATTAGTAATCCATTTCTATCATTACTCAAGCAATAACTAATCCACTTGTCACTATTCTGACATTAACTAAAACATCGCTATCAATTTTCTGTCAGTCACTGGTCCACATTGATTAGTATTCAAACTATCACTAACCCAATTCTATCCTCATTCTGATTATCAGTAATTCATCTGTCACTACTCTAACAATCACTACACCAATACTATCACTATTCTGAGATTTACTTAACGAGTCCCATCAGCAATTAAGCCAGATTTAGAAATGATAATTTCAATATTTTTGTTGTCATTTACTGATAATACTACTATCAGACAAGGTTCTCAGCTTGTGGTCACTGGATCCCCAGGGGTGACAGAGGCAAAACTGGGGTCCTAGAGCCAAGTAAAAAAATGTCTACAGGTTACACGTAAAATGCATTTTACTCATAATTACACTGAGTATAAATTTATTTGCTTATTCAGTTACATGAGTCTTTAAACAAAGATGTGAAACTGGGAAAATTAGTTTTTACATTAGTTAATAAAATCATCTTGTTGAGTAGACAGCCATTTCAAACATCTGGAGTCCAACATACATTTAAATAAACAGAGTCACTGGTAGCAAAATAGTTGGGAAGCACGGCTGTTGGTGAATTGTGAAAGATTACAAGACTATTTAAATAGTAATACAATAACTAGTCTGTGACAGATTCATCAATCTAATGGAATCAAATGATACCTAATTAGTGATTATAAACCTGTACATATTATTTAATCAGTAACTGGTTGTGAATTGCTATTGTTGAATAACAGAACTAGGAGTAAACTGAGACAAAATAACAAAAAAAACAAATGATCTGTTAACATTCATATAAACATTAAATCTGCTTAATGACCTTTCACATACAATTTAGCACTTTTTTTTTTATTATTCATGTAATCAAGCTGACTTTTTAAAGCTAGTTACTCTCATACATGTATAGACATAATTTCAATACAAACTGTATTCTTAAAGCACCTTTCCATACAATAGAAACAAACATTTGTAATTCACAGTAAACTTTCACTAAATCTGTTTTCTCAAACATCGTCATATGCTCATGTAAATGTTTATAAAGTAAAAATAAAAAAGGGTACATAACATGTATGATACTGGCAATTCGATTTTCTGAAACATTACATTATCTCTGTGTTTTACACCAAAAGTGAAAAGAAATAGAAAGTTTATAACATACATTTTTATATTTATCCTACTAATACTATTTAGGAATTCATTTCCTCAATTATACTTCTGTCTCTGTAAGTTTTTATAAAGAAAAACAATTACACTGTATATAAATTCTCTGTTACAAAATTAACTCTTTTTTTCAATGCAATGCCCACATCTGTAAGTTTCTTTCAATGTAAAAAATGTGTACTGTATATTCTACTTCATTCTAAGTAGTGTAAACTTTTATAAAGGGGACAAAATACAAAATAAATAAACATTCACAAGGAAAGGATGTGAAACAAAGGTTGTTTAAGTGACAAGCAGCATTTTTTTGAAACTGTCGAAACTGTCATGGTTGACGTCCTCGGATATCAGCACTGCCCAGTGATTGAACGAGATGGCCGTGCGAATGTTCTTCTCATCATCGTCCAGCAGAATCACCTCCTCTGGTTTGACGATGATGTGCCGTTTGGTGTAGATCTCGTTTAGGACTGTGATCAGGTGAGCCTCCTTCCCCATGAATTCGTCAACTCCCTGTCTCTGCATCAGGTCAATGCTGTTTCCCTGAACCAATACCCGCGCAGACGCCCTGAAGTGAAACGGATAAAATATAATCCCAGTTGTATCAAAAAAAAAAAAAAAAAAAGGTCATCCTTCTAATTTGTTACTGGTTTCATGTTAAAGTGTATCTGTGGTGTTTAAAATAATCAAATTATTATTTTGGGTTGTGTTAAAGTTTGACTGTAACTGAATAGACAGTTGTTATATCTTCTACATGCTTCCAAGTTATCATTTTATTTAATTCATGTTAAAATAGCAGTGTTTCTGTATAATTTTGAAGAATGTTACAAAGATGTATTATTTTGATATGAGTAATTTATCTGAATGATTGAGAATGTGACAACTTTGCAATGGATTTTTATTTATTTATTTATTTACATTATTATTATTGTTTTTATTTTATATTGTTTATTTCATTTTATATATTTTTTTATATTGGCAAGTAAATGCAATTGGGTTATTCTGTGTCAATACACACCCCTCAAAAAAATAATTTAATCTGACCATCTCAGATTTTTATGAAACCTGGTATACTTGTTGATTGGGAGCCAATCAGACCAGTGGTGTGGGAGATATGGCCCCCCACTCCCAAATTTTGAGATTTTTGCAAAAATGGGCTTGAGCTCCAAGCTTTGAATCCTCATATCTCAGGAACTAATGGGCCAATCTTCATAAAATTGGTATTGACCTTGAGATGACCTTTATTGAAATTTAATCTCGCATGTGTTAAGTAAAACATATAAAAGTTTCCTGGGTGTAATATTTTTTGTTTAGCCACAATATAGATTTAAAAAATGCACGTCCATGAAAATAACACCTTTTCTGCCATTAACTGCAGATTAGCTAAAACCTGAATGAACAATTCTGGATGCTAGGAATCACCATCTCTCTTGGTCACCGAGTAAGACATCGTAGGCCTACATTTATGATCATATGATATCAAACTACTTACTTCATTGTCTTCTCACCAGTTCAGCAGTCACAGAATTATTCAGTAACCCACTTCCCCTATAATCTGGCAGTTATAGCATCATCTTTTTTACTCCAAGAGTACATCCATAGAGAAGATGCAATAGCAGGTGTATCAATGACACAGAATATGTCCCTTTCACTAATCCAACAAGTGTCTTCTCTGTTTGGCCAGTGAAATAACTTAGAAGATCTGTGATGGTGCATGAAACGAATAAAGAAGTCTCCATGCTCTTCTGAAATGTCCTCAACCAGCCCAACCCATGCCTCATTGTCAAACATAGTGTTGCTTCTTGGCTTCAGTGGAAGGCTCCTATGGTAACTCTATCATATCATCCTCAGAATCCTGGACATATACTAGTTCTGGTGGGCGACTCTGCAGGCTCAGCTTGTAGGCATGCATCTTTGATTTAGATAATGGAACTAACGGGTGAAACTGCTGTGTTCCCTTGACCATTTTGGCCACTTGAAACCTCCCTTGTAGTTCCAACTCATGCTTTGCTATGTGGTCTGGTGTGATGTTGAAAAAGTGAATGCCTGGAATATTCTTGATGCAGAAATCTGTGATAGCATGGCTTTTTTTCATGAGGTAATTCGTTGTTTCAAATTGTATACATGTAGAAAATGTACATTGTAATGCACTGTATCAATCATCCATGCAGGTATGCATTTTTTAAATCTACAATGTGGCTAAACAAAAAATATTACACATATATATATGTTTTATTGAACAATAATGGCAGATTTGGAATTCTTGTTATATTGCCTTTTCAACAATACCAATTTTATGAAGATTGGCCCAGTAGTTTCTGAGATATAAGGGTTCAAAGGTTGGTGATCATGCCCATTTTTGCCCAAAATCTCAAAATTCGGGGGGGGGGTCCATATCTCCCACACCACTGATCCAATTGGGCTAATATTTCAGATTTGGTGCTGTGTGATCCTAATCAACAAGTATACCAAGTTTCATAAAAATCTGAAACAATCGGGTTTAACCCATTGGGTGATTTGACACAGAATGACCTGATTATATTAGAAACAAATAAATAAATACACAGTGTATGTGTTTGTGACATCATTCTCAGAGTAAAAAGTCAGATACTCAGAGATGAAACTCATTCTACTATATAATGCAAGCAGCAATTCGGTAAAAATAATCCAAGTCAATGACTCAACCATTTCCCCAAATGAGTGTTCATCTGTCAGAAACACAAATACTGTTAATAGTGAGTCATGGTATTAAACATTCATACAGTAATTCCAAACTACTGAGTTAATATCACTTACACAATGATTCATAATTACATATCTGATTCCTTTATTATTGTTGTTGTTGATGATGTTGTTACTGTTGTTATTATTATTATATAGTTGTCTTTTGAATATAAATAATTGTAATGTCACTAATAATAAATAAATAAATAAAAACGACTGAAAATAATTAACAAAGCAAGAAAACACGTTAATTCTTACTTTTCAGTAGTTTGCAGAACTTTGAAAAGAAACAGTGATTGTAAGTATTTAGGTATGTACTGTGTGTATGTATATATGTATGTATGTCTGTCTACATTTATATATATATATATATACCATATATATATGCATAAGATGTTGAAATTCTGTCTGATAAATATTTTGTGATGGTTTAGTTAAACTACTGATTTTATTCTAAAACTGCAGGAAACGATTAACTGTAAATGACTGAATACAAAGATATAGTGAAACGTTTTATATCTTGTAGTACACCTTTAATATTTAATATGTAATACAGTTGTTTACTGCATATCTCATAATAATATCATTTGAACATTGAATAATAATAATAATAATAATAATAATAATAATAATAATAAGTTTAAAATTGTTAGTAAACATTCCCATTTCTTTTCATCATCTCTCTATCCGAGATGGAGTATTTTTTATAGTTTACTTACTTTTTTGATAAGACAAGTTTTAGCACATCTCTGATCAACCAGGACTGTCTGTGAAACGTCACAACACAAACATGCATGCCCCGACTGACAGCAATTTCAATCAGATCTGCCATACATGGCCGCACGTGCGCAGCCAACTTTTCTGTCCCTTCTCGCCAGATTCCTCCCGAATGAATAGAAATCAACGTCAGATCAAAGTCTAAAGCGAGCACCTTAATACCTTTCTCAATAAGGGCTGCAACAAAATCATAAACTTTTCTTCGATTACATTCATCAATTGTTGTCATAGCTGACAAATGACGTTTTCTGTCTGTGTCAAGTACATTAAAGCTTTATTTACACATTCCTCCTGTCAGCCATTTAACTTGAAAGTTACCTCCCCTTGCCCAGTCACGCACTCTTCTGGTTAAAGCGATACTTTATTAAAGTAGAAAGTAGAATGTTTCACCGTTTAAAATTAGATAAAACTATTAAACTTATTTAACAAATAACTACATCATTTTAACAGAATATTACTTAATAAAAATTAAATGTGCAGTTTCCACTTTTTATACATGTATATCAGTTAAGGAGTGTTTTGGGTTTCCTGTTCAACGCACGATGCTGTGGTTATTGTAATTTAATCAGCGTATAATTTAAAATGTTATAATGTCAGATCCTGGTCAGCCGAGGGCGATACTAAGTCATTAATTTTAAACAATGCCAGTCTTTATTAGTTTTAGTCATTTTTATTTAGACTATCCTGGTTTTAATCAAAGAAGAAAACAAAATACTCAAAATTTAAGATCTTAGTGATTCGATACCATTCAATGATTCTTGAAATTTCTCACTCTGGAATTTGTTAAATTAAAGTCCCATTTATTTTTTTATTTTTTTTTTTTTTTTTTAACCAAACAAAACCATCAACAACAACAATCTCAGGGAGTGGTAAATACTAATAATAATAGTAATAAATATTGTATGTAGAATCACATAGAGTAACACCTACGCGCTCCAACCCTACAAACTGGCCTGATACTTAAACTAAAAAGTGCCTGAAACTCGCAGTAAAACCTAGGTAACAGCAGTCATGAACTTATGTTGGGCTTTCGCGTTCATTATCAGAGAAAAATATTTATAAAAAAAAGAAGAAAACACACACACACACACACACACACACACACACACACACACACACACACACACACACACACACACACACACACACACACACACACACCGTAATTAACCAAAATACATTAAGGTTTGCTTCCGGAATTTTTTTATTTCTTTTCTTTATTTATTTCTTTCTCCTTTACACAGCATTTTCGTGTTATTTTTCTTTCTCATCTTTTCTTTCTTTCTGTTCATAATAAACAACAAACACACCCACCTAGAGAAACACAAACCAGAGCCCTCCCCCACAACATAATAATAAAATATCACGCTCCAACAAACAACACACACACACACGCACACACAGGGCCGGATTTCACATACAGGCTTTCTAGGCTAGTGCCTAGGGCGGCAAAGATGATAGGGGCTGCACTTTATGTTACATAAATTCGTATTTTCACATTTAAATAAATCATTATGTAAATGTAAAACCATGTTTTTGCCAAAACTAGATCATAAGTTATAACCATTCATATTATATAAACTAAGTGGGAAGGGTGACGGGGACTTGAGCCTTGAGGAGGGGGCGGTAAAAATGTGTTAGCCTATGGGCAGCAAGCACATTAAATCCAACCCTGCACACACACACACACATTCAGTCAGAATACAGCTTGTAAAAGAAATTATAATAACAACAGTAACAAACATAACAACAATGACAACAGTAAAGACAGTATTAATAGTGTTAATAATCATTTCATTTGGTTACAATCTATGTTACCTCTTGTTGATTACTGACCTTTTTATTTATTTAAAAATTTAAAATAATGTGATGTATAAAATCATATCCTGCTGCATAACAGGAGTTATTTCCCTTACATCATTAAGCAAACCGTTAGCTTGTACTCGCGAACTGTCAGTGCAGTGAGACGCTCGAATGACCAGTTTGTCAATGAACCTGCAGAACAGGTTTTGTCGCCTCGATTCGCGTTCTGAATAAAGCATAGAAAAACTATTTATGGCAACATGATTTCCTTGACTCGATACCTGTAATATTAAGAACTGGGGTTGGGCTGTCGGAGGTAACATGGCATAGACTACACCTCTTTACTGTGAAATTTTGAGTTTTCGATATTAGGATAGAAAGAAGGATAAAAGCAATAGTGTCGTTAACCATCTGGGTGAGCAAATTTTTGTTTCTGGTAAAATATCGTCAACTGGCTGCATTTATTTGTCTGTAGTTTATTATATAGCCTGATGTTTAATACAAGTGTTTATGTTATACGTACTAGGGCGGTACAGGTAAGTAGTTGATATTTAGTTTATTTTGTTTGATGAATTTCCGTTGACTGAAATCCCAGCTATAATAATGCATATTGTTAATCAGTATTTGATATCAGGTAAAAAAAAATATATATATATATATATAAAAAAAATATATATATATATATATATATATATATTTTTTTTTTCTTCTGTTTAGTGCTTTGATAATCATTCTGTTTGTCAGACAGACACACATCGGACACCACAGAATGTTATCTCAATGTATTAACATGGAGAAAAAGTGTTTTATTTTCTCTTGAAATATCATTCCCCAACCCCCCAGCTTACTTACATCCAGAGTTTTGGACTCGATACACCGAAGAGATCTATCGATCTTGTGCATAATAAGGACCTTTTATACTTATCTATTTAATATACATACATACATACATACATAATATATATATATATGTATGTATGTATATTAAATAGATAAGTATAAAAGGTCCTTATTATATATATATATATATATATATATATATATATATATATATATATATATATATATATATATATATATATATATATATATATATATATATATATATTATTATTATTACTGTTATTATGATTGTTATTATTATTTTTATTACGTCCAGACCATCTCAGTGTGTCTATCCCTTGTAGTCATTTTACCACATCGTCTGTACTACTTACTATCTTCAAAAAGTAATAGTGTTGTTGCAGCATACCTCGTAAATAAGATTATATAGCACTAGTGCGTGCATGTGTGTGTGTATGTAAGCGTGTGTATATGTATAAATGTGTGTATGTGTTCATATGTACATCTATTTAAACTCTGAAATTGATGTTTCATGTGCATATACGTGCGCATGTATGTACATTTATTTAAACTGTGAATTGATGTTTCATATGCATATGTGTGCATATATGTACATAGAGTAGCTACATGTATAATACATGTGTATTTGTGTATGTATGTGTGTGCATCTATATAAAAATGTATGCGTATATGTGTATGTGTGAATTTTATAAATATGTGTAAATATTTACCAAAACCTCGTTTGTGTGTGTGTGTGTGTGTGTGTGTGTGTGTGTGTGTGCTACGAACGATTTGTTTTTAAATATTTACTTTCGTTTTCAGATTAAAGATGGCGAGACTTTTGATTATGCTGGCGTTGTGTATGACGTGTGTGACGGCTGAAGACATGGCAGCCGAGACTTGTGACGTTAGTAAACTGTCCACCAGCGTGTACCCAGTTAACGCTAACGCTGTCATTGGGGGCCTGTTTGGAATGCGAATTCAGGGATCTGATGGGTATGGGTGTGGTCTCCCCGCTCGAGGTGAGAAAAATAATTTATAATTTAAAAGGATAAATAATAATGCATAACTTTAACCAAATAAATAAATAAATAATAAAAAAAATAATAATAATAAAATAAAACATAGAAGTACGTAGTAAATCCAAAATAATTTTGAAATATTTATTCAATGAGTTTTTGCATTGTTTCTTCTTCTTCTTCTTCTTACTCTTACTATTGTTGTTGCTGCTGTTGTTGATCTTCTTCCACTTTTTCTTCTTCTTCTTCTTCTTCTTCTTCTTCTTCTTCTTCTTCTTATTATTATTATTATTGTTGTTGTTGTTGTCTCCACTAGATACAATGCAGATTTACGAAGCTGCTCGGTGGGCGATTGGGAAAATAAATATAGCTAATCGAATACCAGGCATAACTCTGGGTGAGTATTATTATTGTTGTTGTTGCTGTCGTTGTTGTTTAAAACATACATAAAGTGAAAGGGACACAAAGACGATGATGATAATATTTCTACTTAACTTGGTGCCGTCTGTCACTGTTAATTTGAAAACAGGTATCTATATATATATATATATGTGCTATTGGCTTCGAAATAAATGCTGTATCAACATGGCTCTTATCCACAAGCCGATATATATATATATATCGTTATATATATATACTTTTTTTTTCTTCTTTTTTTTTTTTTCTCCAGCATACCATAATTTTCAGTAAATATTTTTGAAGATGTACATTGTACAGAATACTCTCCCTTTTTCACCTTCACCTTTCGTTTTAATTACATTTATTTTGTTTTTGTTTTTGGTGTGTTCCATAAAATGTATTTTAAATTGTCAATTTATGAAAAATTATATTAAAAAAATGTGATTATTATTATTATTAAATAATTAAAAAAAATAAGATAAAATATTAAACGATTTCATTAATTGTTTTCAAACTTTGATTATTTTTATTTTTATTTATTTTTCCCCGGAATTATTTTCTGAATTTGGTTTTAACACAATAAATTTGCAGTTTATGTTTCTGTATTTGATATGTTTAAAACAATTATTTTCAGTAACTGTTTTATTGGTTTACAGGCATTAAGGCTTATGATACATGTTACTCGACCGTACAGGGTACAAATGCCGCTTATGAGTTCTACCCCAGATCTACATCACCAAAGGAATCCTGCACCTCGGTGAACCCACAGCAAATAACTCTAGGTATTTTTTTTTTTCTCTTTGTGCATTAATTTTTATATTTGGTTTATTTATTTATTTATTTTTTTTTTTTATTTAACTATTTAGTTGTATTAGTTACGTGTTTAAAATACTGTCAGCCGATTCTGTACGTGTATTTAAGCAATTCTTTATGTATTTTGGTTACAGTTTTTAAAGTTTAAATAAAAAGTGCTTAACAAATTTATTTATTAGTTAGTCAGTAATCTATATCAATATTTATTTATTTATTTATTTATTTCCAGGTTTTCTTGGACCTGTCAGTAGTTGGACATCTAAAATGGTGGCAGCTCTAATCAAGTCATTCACCGCCTCAGCTGTGTCTCCTCGGGCTGCATCCTCTGAACTAAGCAACAAAGCCCTCTATCCTACTTTCCTGAGAACTAGTCCTTCCACTGCCCTGTTTGCAAGGGTAGGACAGATCATAAACAATTGCTAGACATATCATAAATAATTTTACACAGACGATAAACAATTAGCAGACTGATATAAATAATTATTACTGATCATAACTGATTATTACAACATAATAATTGTTTTTATATTTTTTATTTTGCATTTTTGCATTTTTGGGAAACAACAACAACAACAAAATAATAAAAGTAAACAAACACAAAAAAAAGGAAGAATGACTTCCTGGCCACACTGATAGTATTTTCTAAAAGTCATCACTGTTTTTCACTCAGTATTTCTTTGAATTGTTTTGTTACAGGTAATAGATAAACTGCTTGGAAGACTTCAGTGGCAGAAAATCGTTCTTGTTTACAGTGAAACTGATTATGGCAAAGACTTTTTCAAGGACATTAGTCAACTGACCTTCAGCCAGAAGAAATGTATTATACAGGTTTTGCCACTGAAAGAAAGTGGAACTCTGGATTATTACAGACAGCAGCTGTCAACGTTGTCTAAGACCAGTGCAAAGGGTGGAATTGTCTGGGGCTCATTTCGTTCACTCGACACCGTTATTGATGCGATGGATTCAGTGATGTCCTCAGATCAGAAATTTGCCGAAATTCAGTGGATTTTCAGCGACCTTTCCCTAGAGCAGTCGTACGACCAGAAAAAAGTTGTCAAGGGTGCTATCATCGTGCAACCATCAACAACGCTTATACAAGAATTCAGAAGTTACTTCGTCAATCTTGAATACAATGCTGCGGGACAGACGACTGAGAACCCTTGGTACAAGGAGTGGTACATGCTGGTAAACAAATGTAAATTTACTGGAGTCACTAACCCTCCTTATGTAAACTACCAGAGCTCCTGTGACTTTATACCCAAAGGCAATGTAAACAAATTCACACAACAGCCCTATGTGGACACCACCATCAAGGCAGTTTATGTATATGCAGAGGCTCTGCGCCAGGCCAGTCAGTTTAACTGTGGAGGCACTGGCCAGCTTTGCTATGGGTTGAGAAACATGGATCCCATGGAGTTTCATAACTCGTATTTGAAGAAAGCACGGTACACGTTCCAGACGTCGGACGGAATAGCAAGTCTGGTTGGACAGACTGTGCAGTTTGACAGCAATGGGGACCCACCGGAAAGTCAGTTTGGTGTCTGGCAGTACAAAAACAACAGATTTCAGCAGGTGAGAGAGAGAGTTAAAAACTTCACTTTGTGAATTATTCTGTTTGCGTTTTGTTATTGATAATACAATATAGAAATAATGGTTATTAAATACTGATATGAAAGAGTACCCACATTCGAACAGACACACACACACATACACACACACACACAGATACATACAGACACAATAGACACACACACACACACACACACACACAGATACATACAGACACACACACACACACACACACACACACACACACAGATACATACAGATACATACAGACACAATAGACACACACACACACACACACACAGATACATACAGACACAATAGACACACACACACACACACACACACAGATACATACAGACACACACAATACACACACACACACACACATACAGATACATACAGACAAAAGCAGCCACTCATAGCTAACAAACTGTCTTCTTTCAGGTTGGTAACTTCAGCAACAACATACTCAATCTGAACACTTCAGACCTGACTTTCTACAACAGGAATCGTGACAACATCATCAGCAGCCTTCCAGTGTCACTGTGTACCAGCAACATCTGCAACGAGTGCGTGCTGCCTTACAACCCTGTTGAGATACTGCAGGTGCCGGGAGACATCTTGATTGGAAGTCTGACCCAGCTACACAACCAGGGCCATGAGCCATTTTCCTGTGGAGATTACAGCACAACGAATCTGCAGAGTCTGATAGCAATCAAATACGCGCTGAGCAAATACTCAGGACGTGCTTCCAGCCAACACTCTGAAAAACGTCAAGCTTGGAGGTCTGTTCGTCGATGCATGCAGCAATCGGGAAGTCTTGTCATCTTTCCTCGTCAACCTGCTCAGTGGCGCAAGGGTTTACAAAGACTCGCAAAACAGATACGTTGACCCTCACAAACTGAAAATGTTCGTTCAGAGTTCACTGACCTACACACTGGAGCAGACGTCCCTGGTTACTTCCAGTTTCAGAATTCCCGAAATAGATTCAATGGCAACAGCATCCAAACTGTCAGACAGGTCTCTGTATCCCTACTTCAACCGGCGGTGCCCTCTGATGCTGTGCAGGCCAAGGCAATCGTCACTTTCATGAAGAGGATGGGCTGGACGTATTTTCAACTTGTTGTTCGCGATGATGCGTTTGGAGAGCAGGCCCTCAAGGACATGGAAAGAGAAGCAAGGAAAGCTCAGATCTGCATGGCAGCAAGTTACAAGTTTGGCATGTCGGGCAGAGAACTTGTCAACAAACTCAGAGAAAACTACCTGGCCAGTACCATCGTTGTATTTGGATTCAAAGCCGACATCCGGACTCTGTTCCAAGGAATGAAAGACCAGGGTGCGATAGGTGAGTATCAGCTGATTGGAGCTGAGCCCTGGGGCACACGTCTGTCTGTCATACAGGACTACAACTCGCAGGCAGAAGGCAGCATCATCTTCCAGATGGACTCGCAGCAGAACCTCGGATTCAAACAGTATCTCACTCAGACCTACAACACTCTGGAGAAGATTCGACAGGATCCTATATTTTCAAAGTGGTATGAATCAGAATTCAAATGTTACCTGAACGCAGGAAACAAACAGTTCTACCAGAAAGCTTGTGATTCTGGTTTATTGGTATCACAACTATGGATCCAACCCAACACAGCAGCACTGATTTCCTCTGTGTATGCATCGGCAAAGGCTATACACAACACCCTTGTTGACATCTGTGGCAGTGGCTACAGTGTTGTCTGCAACAAGGCACGAGTGTCGCCAGAATTCAATGAGAAGTTGCTTAGCAACATCAGAAATATTCAACTGAACTACGTGGAGGAGAATACGCCATATTCATTTGAGGTGGTGAATGGTGAAGGGACTCAGAACTTTAACATTTTCAGTGTGAAAAGTGGACAGTATGTCAAGGTTTGCAAGTTTTTGTAATTTATCACAACTTTTAAATATTATTTTATTAATTTTTGATCATAGGTTTCTAGATTAAATCCACTAATGGAAACAATTTTTTTTTTCCTTTATGTCATTTCATATTTAGCTGAAATACAAATATTTTGACATTCTACCATTTGTCAGATAATAAATTTGCATTATAAATATATTTTATTTAATTTTTTTTAATTTTTTTTTTTAATTTAATTTTTTTAATTTTATTTTAGGTTACCTCTTACAACACTAAAACTGGATTTCTAAATTCTAATTTTGACCCAAAGAGCGTTGCAAAACCACCGAGCTATGGGTTACCCTCTCAGTGCAGTGGTAAGTGCTATCAGTGCTACGTGTATCAGGCTGAACCGCACATGTACATCCCAGGAGACTTCATCATTGGCGGGATATTTGCCGTTTCAACACCAGGTGGCAGTGGACCGTTCGCATGCGGTAGCGGCGTGACGGCCGATGGCTTCCAGCTGACAGCCGCGATGCAGTACGCTCTGTCGATGGTGAACTCGGGTAAAGCTCCGGTGGGTGTGAAGGGTGTGACTTTAGGCGGGTTCATGGAGGATCACTGCAACAACCCTAGGAGAACGTACGGTCTCCTGAACTCTTTCTATTCCGGGTTGGTCGAGAAGTCGATGTCGACGTGGGGGACTGACACCAGCAAGCTGCGGCCGAGGAGAGTCCCAGTGTGGTTGACAGACAGCACCATCAGCGCCGCGGAGGCAGGAAGCTTCTTGCAGCAGTTTAACATACCCGTCGTCAGTCCGTTTTCCACGGCGAGGTCTCTGAAAAGTAACCCGGTGTTTTACAGAACTGTGCTGGGAGAGGACACTCTCGCCATGGCGATGGTGAAGTTGGCGAAGTCTCTCAACTTGGTGTACGTTCATGCTGTGCGAGGACTCAGCGAGGAGGACAAGAGTGGGGTCAAGTATCTGGAGGCTGCTGCCCAGCAAGAAGGCATCTGCATCATAGGAATGCACGTTATGACTGACAACAACACTGCTGCTGATGTCGTGAAGGCTGTCAGTGACAGCGCTTCTCACGTGGTTGTCTTGTATCTGGGAGAAAGTGACATGAAGAAGTTTCTGACTGCTAAACAGTCTGCAAAAGCTAGCAACATCGTCCTCATCTCGCCAACGTCTTTTGATACCGTTGTGTCAGGTGCAGGTACCACCGCTACCAACATGCTCGCACTGAAACTGAAATCTCCAGCTACTGCAACAGCTGGGTTCCTCTCCTACATCAATAAAATGAAACCAGAAGACAACCGATACTTTTCAAAATACTACAGCGAGGTTTTCAAGTGCAACCTGCCAGGATATTTCAAATACGCATCGTCATGCGGGACATCTCTCCGAGACTTCTCAGTAAAACAAGTCAGCAGTTTTGTCTTGCCAACCATAAATGCTGTGTATGCTGTTGCTGATGCACTGGACAGGACGCTGAAGCAGTTTTGTGGGGAAAGCTACAAAGAACTTTGTCTGGAGTTTCAGCAAGCACAAAATGTGCAAGCAGTCCTAGCACAGAACCTGAACAGAGTGACGTTTGTAAACACCAACACTTTCCAGTTCCTAGACAGAGACGCAAATGTGGAATATGATCTTGTTAGATACAATGGATCTCAATATGAAACTGTGAGTTAACTTTACAAATTATTTATTTATTTGTTCATTTATTTATTTATATCTGTCTATCTATCTATCTATCTATCTGTCTGTTTATTTCTGAGTCTGTTTGTCTGTCTTACTGTCTAAATTCTCTTTTTATTTATTTATTTATTTATTTATTTATATCTATCTATCTATCTATCTATCTATCTATCTATCTGTTTATTTCTGTGTCTGTTTGTCTGTCTCCCTGTCTCTATCTATTTATTTATTTATTTATTTATTTATTTCATTTTAATTTGTTGATTTCTTTTCCATATCTTTATTTTCTTAATTCTTTACATAATATTACACATGCAAATAAATAAATAAATAAATGAATGAATAAATAAATATATGAACTAATAAATCAATAAATAAAAATAAATAAAATGCAAAATAAATTTAAAGATGTTTAATTGTTAATTGCAGACAAAAATAATAATCAATAATTTTAGATAATTATGTTGTGTATGGTTTAAAGTACACATCATCACATGATGTTTATTCTTCAAAAAAAATCAAAATAAAATTGTAAACAAATAAAATATAGTATATAAAGAAATAAAATGAAATGAAATTGTAAATAAAGAAAATTGTAAATTAAAAAAAAGGGAAAAAGTTTAACTAAAATAAAATATAAAAAGTGTTAAATGTATGAATCTATGTATGTATGTATGTATGTATATATATATGTATGTAATATATTTATAAAATTTGTAAAATGAAATAAATTTGTAAATAATGACTAATAATAATAACAACAATAACAACAACAATAATAATAATCATAACAAGGAATAAAAGATTAATTAAAAAAAAAAAAATTGTAAATAAAATAAATGAATGGATTGAAATGTTATAAATGTTCGTTATTTCGGAATATGAAGATTAAAAAGTAAACGATTTTAAATTTCAGATTGGCAGCTATGCCGGTGCTACAATTCAGATTATTACAGAAAAAGTTGGCAACCACTACAGCAGCATCAGTTCCAGTTGCAGTAGCAATTGTCTCCGATGTGTGCAGCAAGGATTAAACTTCACCTACATTCCTGGAGATATTCTCATAGGAGGTGCGTGTTTTATACCCCATTCAATTATAATAAATGATGATGAATAAACGACGAAAGGTTTAAGCTTACTGTTGTAATTATTATGATGGTAATTCTACATTTATTTGCTGATTTTATTTATTTTTGTGCTTATATATTTGTTTTAGAAGTTTACTAATTTTTTGTGTTTATTAATTTATTTATTTATTTATTTATTTATTAATTTATTTATTTATTTATTTATTATTTATTTGTATTTTTTGTTTGTTTATATATATGTTTTATATATTTATATATTTGTTTATGTGTATTTTGTTTGTTTATTTGTATGTTTTATTTATTTGTTTATTTGTATTTTTGTTTATTTTATTTGTATGTTTTATTTATTTGTTTATCTGAATTTTTGGTTAGTTTGTTTATTTATATGTTTCATTTATTTATTATTTATTTAGATACTACTTCTTTGTTTATTTCTTTCATTCGTTCATCTGTTTAACTTAATTTTTTCAGGACTGTTCGACGTTCATGAGAAAAGTTACAATCCGTTCACCTGCGGAGCGATCAAACCACTGCACGGGTTTCAGCTTCTTGAGGCTTTCCACTACGCACTCGGCCAGGTCAACAGCAAGGAGGGCAAGTTCAAGGACATTCTGAGGGGCACTCGACTGGGTGGGGTGGGCCTCGACACCTGCGAGAGCGCTATCAGAACAGGGTACCTCGTGTCTGACATTCACAACAAGCTCACCAAACTCGTACGCAACACCGACACCATCAACCCCGACGATATCGATGTTTACGTGGGCTCGTACGCCAGCGACCAGTCGATTTACCTAGCGAGGATCCTGAAAGACTTGAAGATCCCTCAAATCAGCTACGCCTCCACCTCCACCCAGCTGAAGGATCAGTACAGGTACCCATACTTCTACAGGACTGTGCCTGCGGACGATCACCAGGCTCGGGCAATGGTCAGCTTTCTCAACCGGTTCGACTTCCGATACGTCCAGGTGGTCTACACGCTGACCAATTACGGGAATCGGCAGCCAGAGCGTTTCAGAAACTAGCTGCGGAATTCCGAATCTGTATCGCTCAGATGATTCTGTTTCCTGACAACGGCACCGTGTCCACTGAGAGTAGTAACAACGTCATCACCGCACTGATGAAAAAGCCGTTGGCTAACACCGTGGTCGTTTTTGCCGGCACCAGCTACATCAACGCTTTCCTCAAAGCTGTTCAGAGAAACACAAACGCGAAGGGGAAATTCCGTTTTCTTGGTTCAGAGACGTGGGCCAACAATGAAGATGCTTTCAGAGGAGTAGAGGAAGTCGCTTTAGGCTCTGTCACGCTAAATGTGGAAACTAAAAACATTGGCGCATTTGACACGTACTTGGAAACGAAGAGTCCAGCAAACGCTCAAGAAAACCCTTGGTTTAACGAGTATTATGAATATATTCATAACTGCTACCTGACAAAATCTCGAGGCCTGTATCCAGAAAAATGTCAGTCAGAACCGAAGAAGCTTCCAAAGAGCATTCGGTACAAACAGGACACAGGAATCTTGCACGTCATCAATGCAGTCTACGCATCAGCGTTTGCTATAGACAAGGCTATACGAGAGGTGTGCGGTGACAACTACGTCGCAGTGTGTGAGACGTACAAAAAGATGTCTGACAGGAGAAATCTGGTCCTCAAACACCTCCAGAATGTCTCCTTCACTGATCCAACCCACACACTTTTTGCCTTCTCGAACAAGAAGTTCTCAGATGAAGATGGGTTCAGTGAAGTGAGGGAAGGCAACAAGGGCTATCAGTTTTATTCCATTGTGATGAGGCCGATTGAAAACAAACCAGGATATGATTACAAAGAGGTGTGTTTTTTGTTGTTTTTTACTTTGAAATAGAGCAAGTTTTAAACTTTTGAATTTATTTTTTTAATTATTACCAATTTCTTGTTCTTCTTATTATTAGTAGTAGTAGTAGTAATAGTAGTATTTGTACTGTTACTAGTACTACTACTACTACTACAGTTATTTCTACCGGTACTACCACTATTATTTCTGCTGCCACTACAACTACTGTTATTTGTAATTTTATTATTGTTGGGTTTTTTCAGATTGGAACATTTTCTAGTTCAGGAAAACTTGAAATCTCAGACTATGCACGAAACTGGGACAGTACTTGTAACCGTGACGACACCTGCACCGAGTGTCCTGTAATTCGTAACAGCCAAGGGTCGCGTTACTCTGTCCTGACACCTAAAAGTATGAGTAACATAAAGCCATGGACAATTATAGGTGTGTTTGACATCCACGAACAAGGCATGGATCCGTACAGATGCGGTGAACTGAAGACAGAGGAAGGTTTTCAGCAGTTCTTAGCATTCTGGTACACATTCAGCCTGCCTCAGTTTGAAAACATCAACGCAGTGGCTGTGGACACATGCTCAAACAGTCTGCGTGTAGATCAGGACCTGTGGAATCTGCTTGCGGGGCAAGGTCTATGTACGGAAGCATTCAGTGAGGCCAACAAAGTTTCACTGTCCAACATCGGTGGGGTGGTCGTCATGAACGATAAGAACACGTTTGCTGCAGCCCGAGTTCTCAATGATCTCAAAGTTGCATACATCTCTCCCAGTGCGCAGTCTGTGCAGTTCAATAACACTGCTGCCTTCCCCTACCTTGCGAGAACTTCACCTCCACGAGATCAGCTTCTCAGAGTGCTGGCAGACATTTTGAAAGAGGCAGGATGGGACTACGTTGTTGGTATTGAGTCGTACTGGCACTTTGACTCCAGTGGTAGACAAGAGTTTGTGAGGACATCCAGTGGGAAGACATGTTTGCGATTCACTTACAGCCTCCCCAACAACCCTGCCAACGAGGACTTCAAAACTGCTGTCGCGTCTCTGAGGGCTGCACAGGGTTCAAATGTTGTTATTCTGTTCACGAACAAAGAAGACACAATTAAAGTGCTAAAAGCAGCCAAGGAGTTGAACTTACTCGACTCGTATCTGTGGGTTTTCACGGACGTTTCATACGAAGATATCAGGCTGTTCACCTTTCTGACTAACACTCATTTCAGAGGTCTTGTTTTCAGCCTGCGTGACGCCAGTGTTGCTGCGTTCAAAAACTACATCGTTGACATCAGCAACAAGCCTGACACGAGTCCAGATAAGTATAATATCCCAAAGCACTGGTTTGATGAGTACTACCAGAAACTTCACAAATGTCAGATGACAGACGCTCAATTTCCACTCAAACAGTTTACAAAAAAATGCCTCAAAAACGAGACCATTAATTTTAATAATGTTTCTCAAAATCGTTACATTCTGCCAACCATTGCTGCAGTTCATGCACTTGGAAATGAGCTGGAAGCATACAAGTCACAGAAATGTTCTCAACAGTCAGTGGAAGCCTGTCTCCAGTCGGACAATGCCCGGGAATCAATATTTAACTACGTGTTGAAATCAAATTGGCCTCGTATGAAAATTGACCTAACACTGCAAACAGAGGAACCATATGAAGATTTTGTTTTCAGTTTTAATAAATACAGATTCTGGGACATTGGCTACAATGTCTTGATGATGGAAGTCAACAAGACTTCATTGGTGTGTCACTTTTATATACAATTTATTGTCAGTTGTCTTTATTTATTGTCAGTTATCATTATTTACATAAACAAAATTGCACGTTAATCATCAGATATTTCATTGTGTTTTCTTTTTATATGTTTTGAATTACAACTTTCATTAATTATTTTAAAAACATTTTTAGATTTTTAGTTTTGAATTAAGGTTTTGTTAATTAATTTTAAATATTTTTATTTGTTTTGAATATAGGTTTTTGGGGTTTTTTATTAATTATTTTAGTAAATTCTTTTATATATCAGTTTTGAATCTGAGTCTTGTTTATAATGATAAAATATTGGTTTTGACTATGAGTTAATAACTGAGTTAAATATTGGAATGTTTCAGGTTAGTGTGTGGAAGCAAGGTAAACTGACAGTGAAAGATGAAAAGTCGCTGAAACGCTTCACGTCCACGTGTCCTGCTGGCCTCATCTGTGGCTGCACACAGCCAGATGCCAGTCAACAGCAGCTCACACCACCAACTACCACACCACCAGAACCTCGCAACTTCTTCCACTACAGTGATCAGGAGAACAGCTGTATGAATGGCCAGTGTGGGCCATCGCTGTGGCTGTTCTTACCAGCATTGGCATCATCGTCACCATCATGACTCTCATCTTCCTTCTTATCTACTACCCTATTCGAGGTGGAACCACAGTGCTCGGTTTCTTCACGATCATAGGCATTCTGGGCATCTATGGAGTCAACTTTGCCTTCTTCGTGCACGCATCAGAAATAACCTGTGCTGCCAGACGTCTGGTCATGGGCATTGTCTACATGATGGTCTTCGCCTGTCTGCTAGTCAAAGCCGTCGACAACTGGAGATACAGTGACAGCGAGTGGGAAGGAAAGCGTTACCACGGAATCACTAGTGCATGTGCACTTTTCCTGTGTGCTGTTGGAATTGTCTGCATACAGGCGGTCATTCCCATCGAGTGGCTCATTCTCATACCACCTACGGCAGTCAAAGCAGCAGGCGTCAGACACGACCTCTGGTTCTGCCACGCCATTGACAACTCATATGACACTGGACTCGTGATGTCCTTCATATTCGTGATGGTCATTGTTGGTGTGACGGGCATAGTGGCCATGATGTCGTGGGACAGTGAGAACAACTACAGCGAGTCGCGGTGGATTCTCGTCAGCTGTGTCTGCACTGCCGGCTGCTTCCTTGTCTGGATGATTGTGTCCACCAACGCAGGCTTCACGTACAGAGACCCCACAGTGGCCATTGCTAACTTTGTTAATGCAACGCTGTTGCTCATCTGCATACCACTGAGAAAAGCAGCGCTGTTGTTGTTGATGAGGACCGAAGAAAAAAAAGAAAAACTTGCTGCTGGAGCTGATGGTAAAATAATAAAATGTTCTTCATCATTATATACTGTCACTTTCTTATTCTCCTTCTCTCTCCCTGTCTCTTCTTTCATGTCTCTTCTTCTCCTTGTCTCTCTTCTTCTTCCTTGTCTCTCCTCTCTCTCTCTCTCTCTCTCTCTTTTCTTCCAGTCTCATTTTCCCTTTCTTTTTCTTTCTCTTTCTTCTCTCTTTGTCTCTCTTTGTCTTCTGTCTTTCTTTTTATCAAACACATACAGTACATATATATATATATATATATATATATATATATATATGATAATATTTTCCATAGAAATGTCTGTACAAGTTTTGCCATGGTAACAGTTAGAACAGTTATTAATATTTTGTCACTAATTATTTTAAGGGTTAAAACAAAAATTTAGTAATCTGCTATCAGAAAATGGTGATGACATTTTAAGAATCGCTAAATGACGAAAGTTTTAAAGTTTTAAAATAAATATGTTGCTGTTTAGGACACACATTTTAGAACTTTACAACATTATCAATAATGTTTAAAATAAATGTTTTATTTTCAGTATCCTATCAAAATGGCTTCAGTGATGTGTACACAAATGAGGCCTATGATCCACATTTTTACGAGTATCAGAGACAAGAATCCAAACAAGACTCAGACGTTGGCTTCTGAGCAAAAATATAGACACAGGTAATTACACTTGTTAATTGTGTTGTTGTTGTGGTTCTTGCTGCTGCTATTATTGTTGTTGTTGTTATTATTATTATTATTATTATTATTATTATTATTATTATTAAATAAATATTAATATTGTTACTGTTACTATTAGAGAGAGAGAGAGAGAGAGAGAGAGAGAGAGAGAGAGAGAGAGAGAGAGAGAGAGAGAGAGAGAGAGAGATTTGAATACTGGATGAAATAAAAATAAATTGTGATGTTTTATCTCTTTGTATATAATTTTATGTTAAAATCTCTCTCTCTCTCTCTCTCTGTCTCTCTGTGTGTGTGTGTGTGTGTGTGTATGTGTGTGTATGCACATGTGTTACAACTATATAATATTCATTTAAAAATATGAATAATACATTGCTGCACATTGAAATTACTATAAGTGATTTTTATTTTATTCACAAAAAATGTAAAAACTATATTTGAAATGTACTTACTGTTATTTATATATTATTTTTTTTTTTTTTTCAGAATGTATGTTAGACTAAGAAAACACAGCGGCTTATGAACATTGATGATATTTATAGGTGAAGAGAGATGTGCTAGACTGTATTCTGTTCTCTTTCAACTACAATAAACTGTATTAGAAACATTTTAAAAATTAAACAGGGAGACTGGATGTGTGAAAATAATATTTAGATTAATTTATGAAAGAAAAGCAATTTTCCTGAACAGATTATTGAAACATTAAGATGAATACACCAGCTTTTTTATACAAGGACATTTGCTAACAAACTGAAAACTGCTGTAAGAAAAATCTGAGTTATAAAAAGGATTTTTTTTAAAAGAAACAGTTTGTACTCAGATTTTTTTTTTTTTTTTTTTTTTTTTTTTTAGAATTTTTTATAAATTTAACAAAATTATTTTTCACAACTTTAAAATTTATAAATACTCAGTCTTTTAAGAGTTTTAAGTATTTACGTAGGTAAAATGTATATTAAACATTGAAAATGTTTTGGTAACTTAAATAATTATTTTTGTCTGGCCTTGACATGCATACTTTACATCAGTTTGTAAAATTGTATCTTTCTCAAGTTACGTCTGAACCGAATAAATACATTTTTAACATTTGTCACCTGCCAGGAAACTAGAGTTTATTTCTGAATGAAGTGATGCAGTCATCACATTAATCAACACATTTATGAAAAATGTGTGGCATGACAAATTTTTATACATAAAAGTGAAAAAACAAAGTGTGAAGAGATTTCTCTGTTTTTCACACAACACTGTGAAAGAACAAATTGAAGAATAAATGATTAAAAGCTTGCACAGAGACAGACAAACAGACAGACACACAGACTCACATGCATGCATACACACAGTGTTTGAGGATAACAGTTTCTGGTTTATTTTTTTTAAATCTCAAAGATATAAAATATCATCTGTAAATTATAATCAATTAAAAATAAAACAAACATATTTTAGAATGTAGTTCAAGGAATGAATTTAGACCGAGTAATATAAAAATATATATTTCTGTAGAAAACATTTTATACTGAGAGTTTTCAATGTATGTACATTTACTTGTTTTTTATATATAAACTATTGAAATAATGTACAGGTTTTTGTGAATAAATATTTTTATACTTGTACCATTTCTTGTTTTTGATTTCAAAAAGTGAATGAATGAATAAAATAAATGAATGAACAAACAAATGTAATGAATAAATGAGCTACAATAAATAAATGATAAACAAATGAACAAACATCAGTGTAATGAATAAATGAATGGGATAAATAAATAGAATGCATTAATGGACAAATGAATAAATAAATAAATAAAAAATAACAGTTTATACCCTTTTAAAAGCAGTCACTGAGTTCAACTTTACATTACACTCAGCTATCATGAATTTCTACAGCTTCACATTTTTACAGTTAGATGTTTCCATCATCTCTATGATGAAAATAGTAACATTACCTCAGTATGTTTTTTATAAATAATTATTATGTTTTGAAACGGAGACTAGGAAGAAACCAGCTGATGTATCAGTGTCAGACAGTCTTTCAATATGTTTGTGTGTATTTGTGTATGTGCGCAATGTTTGTGTGTCTATGTGTGTCATTTTATATACATATACAAGCAGCACATATGCACATAAAAATTACACAGACATGTCAAGACATACACAAATATATCATTTTCAAGTGTATGGGTGAGCTGCTTGTGTATGCATATAAAGTATTACACACACACACACACACACACACACACACACACACACACATGTATGCATGTATTATACATTCAGACACTACCATACAAAATAATTTACATAATATACACAAATGTACATATATTTGAAACATTGAAACATGTATACACACACATAATATATGTATGTATGTGTGTGTGTATGTATGCATGCATGTATGTATGTGTGTGTGTGTGTGTGTGTGTGTGTGTGTGTGTGTGTATGTATGTTTGTATGTATGCATGCATGTCTGTAATATGTTTGTAGTATGTATGTATGTGTGTGTATATGTATTTAATAAAAATCTGAAAAACTGAAAAACTGGAAATAGGGACAGATTGAGAGAGAGAGAGAGAGAGAGAGAGAGAGAGAGAGAGAGAGAGAGAGAGAGAGAGAGGAGAGAGATGAAGTAAGAGGAAAATGAGAAATTAATAATTAAAAATATAAAAATAATTCTGTTTTAATAAATATATTGGGCTATCACAAAAACATAAAGCAAAATTACTTACTTAATACTATTGTCGTTGTTTTTATTATTATTATTATTATTATTATTATTATTATTATTATTATTATTATTATTATTATTATTAAACAAACAAACAAATGAATCAATAAATAAATAAAATAAAACTATCAATATAAAAATATTTAAAGTAATTTGATAAATTAGACGTCTTCCATCCAAACGTGGGTTACGAGTTTAGTTCAGAACATAAATCGGTTATTATAAACAAGTTTACTGATATTGCGACTTCCGGCATTCTAAAAATAAAAATAAAAACATAAACTTGTTGGACAGGTTTGTTCGGTGGATCAAGTAATTCAGCATAATGAAGCGATATTGTGAATGCCGTTGGAATAAGCTATTTCTGGACAGGCACACACTGGTGCTTACACCCAGAAAACAGTTTGTCTGTCGAGATGTCCCTGACGATTTTCTGATTCGGGGACAGGTGCTGGTAAATATCGTGCGATTTGGAATAAAACATAAAGTTAAAAGTAACGTTGACTTAATTTATTTTCTTACATTGTCATTAATGAATTTTTATACAATTTATTGCACATGGGGTATTTTCTTATGTATTCATAACAGCGTCTGTGACATTAAAGGTGGGAGCGGCATATTTCACTGGAATATACCCTGCCATGCCCAGTTTCTGAGGTAGTTCTTGGCCCATTCGGGTCGTTGATTGCATGAACAAAATATTAAATATTCAGTCTGAAAATTGCAACTGAGCACAGTTTCAATGAGGGTAAATCTGGTTGTTATTAATTACTAAACTTTGTAATAATTTTGCTCCATTACTCAGCCATAGACTTTTAGTAAATCCTAATTTACTTTTTAAAAATAGTTTTAAAATTTGTTAACACTTTGATAGCATTGAATATTTCATTATTAAAACGTCAAAAAAAAAAAAAAAAAAAAAAAAAAAAAAAATATATTAATATAATAAAATAAATAACAATTAATTAAATATATAGAGAAAAAAGACAAAATTCAAGATTATTACAATTACACAAATAATCTCAGTCTGATAGTTAAGAAATAGCAAAATTAACTTTTGGTGCAGTTGTTGTGACATCATAGCCAGTATATATATGAGGTTCAGTCTTCAAATCTCACTGGCATATTAAATATATCATCAGACAAACTAGTACATCATTACCACCATCATCATTGTTGTTGTTATTATCATCATTATTATTGTTGTTATTGTTATTGCTACTACTATTTTATAGTTATTATTATTGCTATTATTATTATTATTGTTATTATTACTACTACTACTATTTTTATTAGTATTGCTATTATTATTATTATTATTATTATTATTATTATTATTATTATTATTATTGTTATTATTATTATTATTATTATTATTAGACAAAATGAACTGGTTATCCAGTCTGGTGCTGGTTGTGTTGGTGACTCAAGGAGCCGAGGGGGAGGGGAAGATGGAGCGACAGACTTGCAGTGCTACAGAGACAGAGACATTCATTCAGAAAGGAGCAGACGCTGTCATAGGTGGTGTCTTCTCAATGCACAGGCAGGGATCCCAGGGCTATGGGTGTGGTGAAATTGGAGACGGTAATACTGAGATAATATTGATATTTTATGGTTTTATGATATTTTATGGTTTTGAGAACACTGTATCATTATGTGTGTCTGTCTGTCTGTCTGTCACTGTGGGCAAGCCTCTTTGTAACTGTTTCTCAGTGTATATTTGTAAGTGTGGCGTGTTTGTGTATGTAAGTTTTGAGTTTAAGTCTGTGTATAATGTGTATCATTTAATCAGAATGAGTTACAGCTTGGTATTACAATATCAGCCCCACTCATTGACCCAGCCAGTAACTTCTTAAAACATTCAGCTGTATTTTCTCTCATTATTGTTCCTTTATGTTCAGCTCTGTGTGGCCTCACATTTACAAATATTTAACTATTACTTACATAAAACACAACAATCTCTCTCTTTCCTACTGATTGTCGCTGAAAGAATTTGGAGATGTGAATGTTATTATTATTTCTTTTTTATCTTCTTTTTTTTTTTTTCTTCATTTTTAAATAAATAAATAAATTTGGTGTGTTTTCCACACACATAAAACGTGTGTACATGTCATTTTTTTTGAATAAATAAGTTGTATATTTTTTTTAATGTGAGTAAACTAATGTATGAATTTCAGACATGCAGTCGTATGAAGCTGTGCGGTGGGCTCTCGAGCTGTTAAACAAGAAGAACGTTGAACTGAACGGACAGTTTCTCACTGACTCGTATGTTCCAGGAATTAAATTAGGTTTGTGTTTATTTTTATCTTATCATCATCATCATCATCATTATTATTATTATGATTATAATTATTATTATTATGATTGTTATTATCATTATTATGATTATTATTATTATTATGATTGTTATTATTATCATAATTACGATTGTTGATATTTTTATTATATTATTATGATTATTATTATTATTATTATTATTATTATTATTATAATCATTATGATTGTTGTTATTTTCATTACTATGATTGTTGTTGTTGTTGTTATTATTATCATTAATTATTTTTCTTTCGTGTATATTTAATTTTTAAAAATTTTCCTTTAACAAGATTTTAAAAATTAAAATATTAAATATTAGTTAAAAGAGATATTCAAATATTTTACTAGTTATGGTTTATGAATCACTCTTTAATTAGTTATTTTTTTCTAAAAAAAACACAAATAAATGATTTTTTACAACATAATAAACCTTGTTAAATTATTTCTAATAATATTTTAATTAAAATATCCACTTTATTTCTAATAACTGGTATTTTTTTTTTTAAAAAAAAAGGAATGAACGTGCAAGATTACTGCAGCCAATCATCAACAGCAGTGTACAAAGCTGAGTCCTTTTTTCCCGGTCTAACCTCTGACTCTGTCTCCTGTACTAAGTCAACAGCCAATATGACATTAGGTAAAATAGAAATAATTAAATAATCAGCAAAACTGTCTATATGTAATAGTATTTTAAATTTGTTTTCTTCTATTCTGTGTTCAGTGTATATATATTTACATAAACAACAAAAAAATCTGTTCAGTTACAGATAATTGTATTCATTAGATTTTTATTATTTGTTTTTTGTTTTAAAACTTAACCAGTACTTCATATTTCAATATTAATTTAATTACTGTCTTTATTTTAGGATGTTTTTTAATACTTATTGTATTTTACTTAAGTATTATTATAATAATTCTGCTTGTTTTAGGTGTTATTACAATTATTGTTTATTATCTTACTGTAATTATTGAGTTTTTTAAGTATTTTTATAAATACTGTGTTTATTATATTTATTTTAGGTATTATTAGAGAATTGTTTTATTTTAAATGTTATTGCTGTATTTGTCATCATTTGTCACAATTATTGTTTTTAAGTATTATTGTAAATATTGTGTTTTATTATATTTATTTTAAGTATTATTATAAATATGGTGTTTATTATTATTTTAAGTATTATTATAAATATTGTGTTTATTATATATATTTTAAGTATTATTATAAATATTGTGTTTATTATATTTATTTTTAGTATTATTATAAATATTGTGTTTATTATATTTATTTTAAGTATTATTATAAATATTGTGTTTATATTTATTTTAAGTATCATTATAAATATTGTGTTTATTATATTTATTTTAAGTATTATTATAAATATTGTGTTTATTATATTTATTTTAAGTATCATTATAAATATTTTGTTTATTATATTTATTTTAAGTATCATTATAAATATTGTGTTTATTATATTTATTTTAATTATTATTATAAATATTGTGTTTATTATATTTATTTTAAGTATTATTATAAATATTGTGTTTATTACATTTATTTTAAGTATTATTATAAATATTGTGTTTGTATTTATTTTAGGTATTATTGGAGCTGATACCAGTGACGACACTAAAGAAGTTTCTAAATTTGGCGCACAGTTTGACATTCCTGTCATCTCTTTTTCATCAACTGTTTCTGAACTGAGCAAGTTATCTGAATATCCAACATTTATGAGAACTGTGCCTCCTGATGGTTTCCTTATGGATGTAAGGCATTTTTATATCTGTTGTTGTTGTGGTTATTACTGTTATTATTTTTATTATTATTATTATGACTATTATTGTTATTATTACTGTTATTATTATTATTACTTGTACCATTATTTTTATTTATTATTATTACTACTGTTGTTATTATTTTTGTTATTATTACTAGTATTATTATTACTGTTATTGTTATTGTTATTATTACTATTACTATTATTATTATTCCTACTATTATTATTATTTTTATTATTTTTACTATTATTATTATTACTATTACTGTTGTTGTTATTGTTATTATTGTTACTATTAATATTATTATTGTTATTGTCATTCCTGTTACAGGTTATAGTAAGTGTACTTAAGAGATTAGGCTGGAAGTATGTAAGTTGTTGTGTACACTGACAACACATACGGCAGATCATCGTTTGAAGAAATTCGGCCTCGTCTCAATGCAGCAAACATCTGTCTCACTACAGCCATTCAGACACCACCTACAGACACGCAGAACAAAACTCTCGATCCCATCTTCCAGCAGATAACCAGCACACTGGAGTCCAAAACGGGGGAGTCTGTCATAGGAACTCTTTTCCTGGGCACAGCTGTTGTTGCTGAGGCTCTTCTGAAGAGGGGCCCTCATTTTTACTCTTCCGGATCGGGAAAAATCCAGTGGGTCTTCACGGACTCCATTTCTCTGAATTCCAATTTCGGAAACAACTTGTACCCGCGTGGCATTCTTGTCATTGTCCCGCAGTCTCGGTTCATCGTCGAGTTCGAAGATCACTGGGTGAGGATAAAGGAGAACGAGACGAGGGCAGAGAACCCTTGGTTTCAGAAGTGGTACGAGAAGAGAAACGACTGCAGCTTCAGCGGCCCGTGGAAGAAGTGCGTGCTGCTGTCGGAGGAGCAGAAACGCAAGGCATTTACACAGGACATGTTTGTAGAGCCTGCTGTCCACGCGGTGTACGCATATGCCAGAGCACTGCGCGACGCACAGCAGGACAAGTGTGGGAAAGGATCCTCTGGGGTTTGCTCCGGGCTGCTCCAGATGCAGTCTGGAGATTTTCTCAGGAACTATTTGATGAAGGTGAACTTCACATACAGCAAGGCAGAGAGAATCCCCAGCATGGCGTCCTACGAGTACGAGCCTTACAAAGCTGCTGCCAGGTTGAGGTTCGGAGACAACGGCGACATCACAGACCCCAAGTTTGATGTGTGGAACTACAACAATGTCCCCATCAGAGGTGTCAAAGGTTTCAGGTTCAGAAAGGTAATATACATTGTACAGTAATTTAGAAAGGTAATGTACATTGTACAGTAATTTAGAAAGGTAATGTACATTGTACAGTAATTTGGAAAGGTAATATACATTGTACAGTAATTTAGAAAGGTAATATATATTGTACAGTTTAGAAAGGTATTATACATTGTATAATATTTTAGAAAGATAATATTGTACACTAATTTAAGAAACTATTATTATACAATGCAAAATGAAAAAACACAAGTGTTTTTTAGGCTGTCAAAGAATTTAATTTGTTATTTAATGCAGCATAAGTCATGATAAGATCAATATTAATTATTTATAATGATTATAAACATTATATTTATGAAAATATTTGAGGTCTTTTGCACTGAATGTAAATATATACATATATATATAAAAAACAGAATCCAAGATGCTAAGGTATACTTACGGTTTGATATTTATCCAGTTGCTCATTTTTGCTGTGGTTGTATCTGTTGATTATTTTACTTATTTTGTAGATTGGTTCATATGTCAACAAATACCTGGACATAAATGTCAACAACATTCAGATGTTCAACAGCGACAGGACAACACCACTCACAAGTCTCCCTCCATCACCTTGTCCTTCCACAGGATGCAAACCATGCCTCGGTGACCCCTTCACCTCAAAGTACTTGTACATCCACGGTGACATCGTCATCAACGGCATCTTCACTCTGCACAATCAGGGTCCTTCGCCTTTCACCTGTGGACTGTTTGATACAAGAACGAGATCAGGAGCTCAGGCAATGCAGGCCTTTGTTTATGCCCTGGAAAACGTGAAGAACAAATTTGGTCCAAATTTCCTACGCGGGGTGAACCTTGGAGGCCTCGCTTTTGACGACTGCAGCAACACCATGTTAGGTGCGAGCCTCATTTCACAGGTGCAGCATGGGTCACTTCAGGTGCAGGATCTCCAAGGCAACCGGCTGAAACCAGAATCAGTGGATGCATTTGTAGCTGCTCACACCTCACCTCGGACTGTTCCCGTCGCTGAGCTGATGAATACGTTGAAGCATCCTGTCGTCGGCTACGCCAGCACCTCCTCTCTTCTAGATGATCGCAGCAAGTACCCATACTACCTGCGGGTGAACCCTGGGGTGACGCAGGAAGTACTCACCATTATTCACCTCCTCAAGGAGTTCAAGTGGTTTTACGTCCAGACTGTTGTTGTCTCTGATGACGCTTATTCCAGAAATGGAAACGATGAACTCAGACGTCTTGGAGCTGAAGAGGGCATATGCGTTGTAGCCGAGAATGAGCTTGATGATGACGTTGTGACAAAGCTGAGAAGGAAGAAAGCCGTCAGACCTGTTGTTGTGATTGCTCAAGAGTGGCACCACAGGAAATTTCTGGAACGTCTGGCTGCAGAAAAGGCAGACGGAGAGTTTTCCATCATAGCATCAAGCACATGGGGAGATTCTAGAAAAATCATCTCAGGTCATGAGAGCACTGCTGATGGGGTCATTTCACTCAAGTGGCACTTCTCTCCTCTGACGAAGTTTTCAACATATTTGAAAACACTTCGAGCAGACACGTACAAAACAAATCCCTGGTTCAAAGAGTGGTATGAAGTTGTTCACCAGTGCAGTCTCGGAAATGACAATCCCAAAGGTTACAAAACAAACTGTTCCGACATTCAGAACAAAGCAATCACAGACAGCAAGAACTTTGAGCTTGACCCATACACATCATTTGTCATTGATGCTGTGTATGCTGTTGCCTATGGTTTGGACAAAACCCTGATACAGCTATGTGGTCAGGGTTACAATGGTGTCTGTGGAAATTACCTACATGCAGCTAATCAGACTTCACTGCTTCTCAACAACATCCGCAGTGCTGTCTTCACCATGGATGACACTGTAGAGACTTTCAGGTTTTACGGCTATGGCGGTGATATTCCTCTTGATATCTACAACTACCACCGCAACTCAAATAACTATATTCTGGTAAATTTTAAAAAATTTAAAAAAATGCAATTAATAGGCAGTTAAATGAATTCACTGAAAATATAAATAAATTATTAGGTTTCTTACTACTGTTGAATTATGTATAAAAATCAGACTAATACGTAAGTGCTGCCCCTAACCTGTGTGAACTGAACTGTAAAACAGTTTATTAAATAATTAATTTAGTTTATGTTTTATTAATTAATGAATTATCAGTGATTACAAGAAATAATTCCTGTATATTTTTCAGAAAATGCAGTACACAGTGAGCACAAGGCAGGTTTCTAAGTATGAATCTATAAAGCTGTTTAACGGAGTTTCACCGGACACAATTAAGCCTACCTGTCCCTACTTTTGTCCAGAGTGCATGTACCTCTTCAACACCCAGAAGTATCTGTACATCGACGGGGATGTCATCATCCTTGCAGTTGCTGACGTCCATCGTCAAGGAGAGAACCCATTCAGCTGTGGCAGTCTGCGAGATGTTGATGGTTTCCAGTACACCGAAGCATTCAAGTTTGCTATCGACTACATCAACAGTGGCAAGGTCAATGGATCCTGGTTGTCGAGGAATAATTTTAAACTGGGAGGTCTGCTGCTGGATGGGTGTACTTCGGCTACGCGATCTACAACTCTTGTCAGCAGTCTGATGAGTGGTCTCATCAACTTCAAGTCCCCCAGCAACCGTCCAATCAAAGTGCTAGACTATCGTGGATGGCTGACGTACGACAGCCAGAGCACCATCAACATCGCCGACATGTTGAGTCCAATGCAGTTTCCTGTTGTCAGCCCTGCGGCAACATCTCCAGTTCTCATGGACAAGAAGAGGTTCACGTCGCTGTTCAGGACGGTTCCCAGTGACAAGCACATTGCCATGGCAATGGTTGACCTGGCCAGATCAATGGGATGGACTCATGTGATGACTCTGAATGCTCCTGATGTTTCCAGCAGAGACACGCTGGCAGAGTTCAAGAAACTCACAAAAGAGCGGAACATTTGCATCCTGGCTTCGTTTGAGTTCAAAACCGACGGGAGTCCAACTCTGATCATGCAGTCCATGGCTAAAGTGAAGACTCAGGTTGTGATGGTTTTTTCTGAGCCGGACGTGTACATCGGTGACTTGCTGAAAGCAAATCAAGCCTTGTCTCCGAAGGTGAAGTTTCTGTTTGTGTCCAACCGCTACTGGGACGTTCCCAGTCAGCAGGAAAACGTCATCAGCGGGTCAGTATTCTTCCGCATGAACAATCCCGACATCGGTGAGTTCATCCAGCACATGATGACCCTTGACCCCACCAGCACGACCAATCCATGGCTTGCCGAATACTACGAGAAAGTGAAAGGATGCACATTGTACGGTTCAACAAACAAGTGCTCAAGTCCCTACCGACTGACAAGAAATGATTTCAAACAGGACATCCGAGTTCTGTCCACTATAAATGCTGTCTTTGCGCTGGCACAAGGAATTGACCAGACAATGACCGAAGCATGTGGTGGTCAGTTTGACAGCACTTGTACAATAGACATCCCCAACATCATCCGCTTTCTGGAGATTGTAAAGTTCAATGACTTGTCACAACAGCTGTTTAAGTTTGTCAACAGAGAAGCTAATCGTGGTTTTGACATGAGACAGTATTATCCAAACTCTGTATCAAAAGGATCTGTGCCACACAAAGTTGTGAGTATCACACTCTTCTACATGTTATTCTAAACAAAACATTTATACACAAAAAATAAAGAAATAAATATACACAGACGTACATACATACATACATGCACACACACACACACACACATACATACATACATACCGTACGTATCTACGTACACACATACACATACATCCATACATACATAAATATAATAATAATAATAATAAATTATATACTTATGTTTACATATAGAAATAATTATTTAACTACTGAATTTTAAATAATTAGCCACCATGTTAATTAAAAGTACATAGAAGTGCTATACATGAATAATTAATTATTTATACAGAGGAATAATTAATAGTGTTTATTTCAAACAAAGCATATTAATAACAAGTGCTCTACACAGGTGGGGACATACTGGAACCAGCTAAACCTCACAGAGAGCCAGTTCCTGCGAAACCAGTTTGCCAGTCTGAACATCAGTGGATCCTGTGGAGATGAATGCAGAGAAATCTGCGTCCCTTCCAGCACAAACTTCCAGGATTTCACACACATCTACGGAGATATCTACTTTGTTGGTACGTTAGTTGCGAGAGTGACTTGTTTTTCAGTCACGTAGTTATTCCATAGCTTACAAACATCAAGGAGTAAATTCATAACTTATTTTTTTTGAAGTAATTGTTTTGTGGCTTTTTTTTTCAGGTTTGTTTGATATTCATCACAGAGGAAAAGACAGCAACCCCTATGGGTGCAGCAGCATCAACAACAAACATGGCTACCAGCTACTGGAGGCCTTTAATTTTGCTCTTGAATACGTCAACAACAAAAAGGGAATCTTCAAAGATTTGTTACCAGGAGTTGATATTGGAGGCATTGGTCTTGATGTCTGCCAGAATCCTCTCCGTGCTGGCAACCTCATCGCCAACATCCACAGCAGGAACATCAAACTTCAGAGAGGCAGCCTCGTGGCAGACCCCCATAACTTTGACACGTACATTGGTCCTTTCGACTCCGAGTCGGCCATTCGAGTAGCCGATGTTCTCACAGCCATCTCCATTCCACAGATCACGTATGGAGCCACCAGCCTGGAGCTGCAGAATCCCCGCAAGTACAGATACTTTCTCCGTTCGGTCCCCGCTGACGACAAACAGGCGAGGGCCATCATCTCGTATCTGAAGAGGTGGAACATCGAGTACGTTCAGATAATCAGCTCGTTTGACAGTGTCGGGGAGAAGGGGAAGGAGGAGTTTCTCAGACTGGCTGTTCTCAACCGAATCTGTGTGTCGCAGCAGATCGTCATCGGCCAGCACGGCACCGTCACCAGGGAGGAAGCGCAGAGAGCTCTGAACAAAGTGAAGTCGAATGCTAGAGTGGTCGTCCTCTTTGTAGACGACCCGCGACCCATCCTGGAAGTCACGGAAACGATGAAGGATATTTACGAGAAACACTTCTTCATTGGCACCGACAAATGGGGCAACAACATGGACATCCTGGCTAAAATACCAAACCTCATCCGAAACAAAAACGCTGTCACTTTGGACGTGGAGACAGCCGATGTTCCCGAGTTTGATGAGTACTTGGAAAACAAAGTGCCTAGCAACTACATTCGCAACACCTCCTGGTTCCTCGAAGCTTTCCAGGAAGCACACCAGTGTTTCCTCAAACAGTCCACAAACTCCAGGTACCCACGAATGTGTACAGATAAAGAATTTGGAATTTCTCGTTCCTCCAACTACGTTCAAGATCCGTATGTGCTCTACGTCATCAATGCTGTCTTTTCAGCTGCCATCGGTGTTCACAACGCTTTGAAAGAACTCTGCAATGGCAACTACTATGGAATATGTTCTCTGTTTCTCACCAGTGGAGAGAGACGTGAAACAATCTACAAGGGCACAAGACTAGCAAGATTCACTGACAACACAAAACAGCCATTTTATTTCACTAAGGGAGGAGAGAGTGACAGAGGCTATCATCTCTACAAGCCAGAGATGGGGGCCAACAGTACCAAGTACCAGTACACAAATGTGAGTGTAGAAAGTAGTATCAGTAAATATTATTTCAAATAAATATCAATACACAACAGTGTATTTTATTTTTAAAAATTGTAGTTACTTAATCAGTGAAAATAAAAGAAAATAAGCTTTCCAAAAAAAATGTTATATTTCATGCTAAATTAATTTGATATCAGACACATTTTACAAAAATAATTCGCAGGATTCATTTGATAAAAATAAGATACTGAATTTATTTTCAAGTGTTATTTTCAAAACATCATTTATTTTATAAAATCTTTATAACAGATTTATTTCTATTTTTCTTTCTATTTTACACACGTATATTTATTTTTTAAAGTTAAATACTACGAGATTTATTTCACCTAGGTGGTGTATTAAATATATTTGACAGTTGTCACATTAACTTGTTTCAGATTGGAAGTTACAATGACACAGATTACTTGAAACTGTGGATCCAGTATGGAATCAGTGTGGAAGGTGACTGCAGAGTGAAAGACGCATGTCAGTGTAAATTTCCTGAATACCAGCCTTCGCGGTACATGTTGGTTGACAAGCCATTCAAACAGTTTGACCTTAATCTCGTCTATGTGGGAGCCGTTCACGACAAAGACCCCAACAATGCTTTCCGCTGCGGCCCAATCTTTGCTGACTGGCACTTCCAGCAGATAATGGCATTTTTCTATGCAATTGAACTTGTTAACAAAGACCGGACCCTTCCTGGCTCCCTGAAACTTGGAGGTTTGGTGCTCGATACATGCAACCAGCCAATGAGACTGGGACAAGACATGTACAGCCTGCTCAGTGGCACAGCTCTGTGTCATGGTGGAAGTGTGGGCCAGGTGATTGCACCAAAAACCATTGTCAGTGTGATTCCATTCAGCAGCCAGAACTCGATTCTCCTGAGCAGCATGCTGTCCCCTCTGAAGATCACCACACTCAGCCCTGCTGCTACTTCCGTGGAACTGAGTAACAAACATCAACATCCCTACTTCCTGCGTACAGTTCCTCCTGACAACATCCAGGTGCTTCTCATGCTTCAGGTGCTCAAGTCATTTGGCTGGACATACGCCACTGTGGTCTACACAGAGTCTGTTTATGGACAGTCGGCTGTTAAAGCTCTGCTAGGATCGGCCAATGCTGCAGGCACAAGAGCCTGCATTGCCAACAAGGTGGAGCTCAAAGTGGACATGACTCTGGCTGAGGCTGAACAAGCAGTGGACAGGCTGAGTCAACAGGTGGGTGCCAATGTTGTGATCCTCTTTGTGGAGCCTCATCAGATCCGACTGCTTCTTGAGGCAACCAGAAACAAAGGACTCACGGGAAGATTTGTGTGGCTGGCTAGTGATTACTGGGGCAGCAGTCACTCGGTGACTAAGGAGCTCGAGGAGCAGGCTAAAGGAGCAATCACAATACAGATCCGGTCTGAAAATGTGAAGGGTTTTATCAGTTACATGACCTCACTGACCCTGGACAACAGACACAACATCCCAGACGACTGGTTTGAAGAATTCTACCAGACTATTCACAACTGTCGTCTTCTCAACTCAGTGGTAACCAGACACTTTGCCAAGATCTGTACTGGTCAGGAGAGAATCACAGTGGACATGGTGAAACAAGACAACTACGTCCTCTCAACCATCATCTCCGTCTTCATGGTGGCATACGGCCTCAACAACATTGAACAATGTCGTCAGCTACCCATTGACATTTCTGCCTGTCTTGCTCTGCAACAAAACAAACGATGGGACATGATTTTCAATGGCATTTCTAAAGCACAGTGGGCAGTCCTGCCAGACCAGCTGAAAAACAACTCTTTCCAGTTCCGCTTCACTGACCAAGGCTATGGTGATGTGAGGTACAACATCCTCAACTACTACAGAAATGCAGAGATTGACAGATACATCTACCAGCAGGTAATGTCTTCTAATCTGCAACATTATTTTTTTTTCTTTTGTACATGTAAATAAAATAAATAAAAGTAAAATAAAATAAAATAATATTACAAAAAGGAAACAACAATAAATTGTATGCTTAGTGGAACTGGGAAGCTCTTTTTATTACATTGTTTACTTACATCAGATATTACTAAACATGATGATCTGCAAATATTTTCACTCTTTCTTCCCCTGTCTATAAACACATACAAATCATTTTATACTGGTATCTTAAAATCTTTTTGCAGATTGGTTACTACAAAAGTGGTCTCACACTCAACAAAACATTGTACTATGGTGCTGGAAATCTGGATCGAGGTGTTTATCCCAACTCCAAGTGTCCCAGTGGATCATCCTGCCAGTGTCTGGCTGCTAATGGAATCACACTAATACCATACGCCTTTGAAAGTTCATCTGTCGCAGGCTATGGCTCTGGCTCTGGCTCTGCCTCCAGCGTCCGGACAGACTGGTCTTACTTTGATGTCCTCACTGGCAAAACATACAACATTCCCTTCGCCACATCTCGCTTCCCTCAAATCTGGGCTTTGGTTGTCGCGACACTGGCAGGAATTGGAGTGTTCGTGTCACTCTGCATGTTCATCTACTTGCTGGTGGTGTACCCAGTGCGAGGAGGAACATCCATCCTTGGTTACATACTGTGTTTTGGTATCATTCTCCTTTATGGTCTCGTCTTTGCCTTCATTGCTCATGCCAGTGAACAGATCTGTGGTCTGCGAAGGTTTGCCCTTGGTTTTGTGTATGCGTTGTGTTACAGCGCCCTCTTTGTCAAGCTCATTGACTGCTGGAGGGGAAGGAGCAAGGATGAAGTAAAGTACAGCAAGCTGGGAAAGCCTTGTGGATTCTTCATGATTGTCCTGCTCCTTGTAGCAGTCCAGGTGATCATCTGCACGGAATGGTTGATCCTACAACCACCTTTCTTCACCTATGTCTACTACAACAGCGTGCAGTGGCCAAGATGCACACCTATTGATGTGTATGACCTTGGACTCGTCCTTTCACTCATCTACGTTATGATCCTCATCATCCTCTGCATCATATTCGGCTTTGCAACGTTTGGCAAATCTAAGAATCATCACGAGAGCAGGTGGATTCTGGGAATTGCTGTCCTCAGTGTTCCCACGTGGGTCATCTGGTGTCTCGTGTCAACTATCGGTGTGCTCAAGGTGAGAGATGCTGCTGTTGCAATTGGACTGCTCATCAATGCCACCATCATGCTGTTGTGTGGACCGCTGAGGAAACTGTGGCTGCTGAGCAGATATCAGGCTCTCATAGAGGAGGAGGATCTTGAGTACGAGAAGGAAAGAGGTGAGAGAAAAAAACAACCACTTTGTCTCTTCTGATTCAGTGGTTTAAACAAATATGTTAAGGATATATACTAATTAACACAGTGATGACATCCATCACAAATTAAGAATGAAATATTTGCTTCTTTATTAAAATATTAAAGCTGGAAAAACTTCTGATATTATATTTGAAAAGAAACTTTAAAAGCTGTTTTGTTTTATTATAATGAAACATCTTTATCTTCATGGTCATCTTAAAAAACAAAAAACAAAATAAATAAATAAATAAATTTAAAATCTCAAAATGTCCAGATCATCAATAGATTTCAGGACAGTCCTTTACAATTGTGTAACAAGTTTACCAAATAGTATGTGTTATCTGTTAGACAGAACTAACATTGCACTAACTGTGTGTTACAGGTAATGACTATGACTATGCCTCTGTGTATGGCCGCCAGTACGACAATGCACCTCGACTGCAGGAAGGTTCTGTCAGAGCACACTACTACACCGCAGCATCGATGAGGGCCAACTTCCAGCCACATCACACTCAGGCATCGCAGCGAGAGAGCTACCACCAGCCTCACTACAGCCAGACAACCTCATTCACAAAGACTGTCTCACAACAGCAGCAGTCTGAAGGAGCAGCTGTGGTCATATCACGAGACTCACATATGGAGGATTCTGAGGGAGCAACTGTGGTCATATCAGGCGACTCGCAGGGACGCCACTCTGAAGGAGCCACTGTAGTTATATCAGGAGAACCCAGTTCGCATGATTATGAAGGAACAACTGTCATTGTTTCAGGAGACTCACCTGTCCATCATACTGAAGGAGGCACTATTGTCATATCAGGAGAATCGCAGACATCTCACTCAGAAGGAGCCACTGTCATCATAAGCAAACCACAAACTGATGGATATCATGAAGGGGGCACAGTCGTCATATCAGGAGAATCACAGAGGTCTCACTCTGAAGGAGTCACCGTCATGGTATCAGGAGACCCGCAGCCGTACCATTCTGAAGGAGCCACTGTCATGGTAACAGGAGACTCGCAGCCCTACCATTCTGAAGGAGCCACCGTCATGGTAACAGGAGACTCGCAGCCCTACCATTCTGAAGGAGCCACTGTCATGGTAACAGGAGACTCGCAGCCCTACCATTCTGAAGGAGCCACAGTGTTTGTAACAGAGGGGTCCTCGCCACATGTGACAGATGATCCTGCAGTTTTTATCTCTGGAGAGAGTCACCATCAAGACTCAGGCGACCCAGCTGTGTTTGTCTTGAATGAAGGATTTGACCCACATGGCGTGGAAACTTCAGAAATCATTGTTCATCCTGGAGGAGAAACACAAAGAATTGAATATTCCTCTGGCCAAACTTTTGATGCCTATGAAGAAGTTGTTGTTAAAGGTAAATTTTTTTTTTTTCTAGTTTGAGCTTTTTTTTTTCTTTTTTCTTTTAAATTTTGTAATTATAAATTTATTTTTCTGTAGAGATAGATGACAGATTTAATTTTCTACTGAATCCAAGGAAATATTCTGAGAGTTAACAAACAGCCTGGTTAAAGAGTTTTAAACCAGAGCAACAAGAAATCCAAAAACAATTCTACTACTACTACTACTACTACTAGTATCATAACTATTACTACTACTGTTGTTACTAGCACTATAACTACTATTAAAGTTATATAACTACTTCTGCTATTAATATGATGAACTTTATTATTATTATTATGATTATTATTGTTGTTGTTGTTTTATTATTATTATTATTATTATTATTATTATTATTATTATTATTATTATTATTATTATTATTATTATTATCTTTACAGGCAAATAAAGTTTGATGAAAAGTCAAAGGATCAAGAGAAAGAGAAAGATCTGAGAAGAGAAACTGGTTGAAACCAGCCAAACAAACAAACAAGTGAAAAGAACAAGAACAATAACAGCAACAAAATAACAAAAAAAAAAAAAAAATACTTTAAATATGCAGTAATACTTCAGTGTGCCAGAAAACAAGAAAAGTTTTTCAATTTAGATAAAGAAGCAGACCATTGCATAATAAATGTTTTGTTTTTACAGTGATGACATTTAGTCTTTTTTTTTTTTTTTTTTTTTTGGCTGAAATTAATTTTGAGATGACATACATCTGTTGAGAAATTTTTAAAAGCAAAAATAAAAACTAGCAAGATATTTGAATAGCTTTATTGAAATTGAAATATTTGTAGATGAATAGCAATATGTATATATTATATTTAAACAAAAAATAATAAATGTTTTAGTTTTTCTGTATTTATCGAAATTACTAGAGTAGAAAACAACTGAGATCAGAATTTATATTTGTATAGCCTTTGTTTGTTTTTATAAATTTATATATGAAATAAAATGTCTTTATATTTTCTATGGACTATTTTTCATATGTGATCTGTTTCCATGAATGATACATTGTAGTTTTGTTTTGTGAATTAGTTTTTTTTTTCTCTTGCTTTGTTGTTTATTTTTTTTAAATCATTTTTAGTAGATTGGTTTAAAATAAATAATTAAATAAATGAAAGTTTCAGATGGATAGGTTTCTTTTTGTCACTGTAACAAATAACATTTTATTTGACAGCTGTTATGATAATGCAGATTGTTTTGTTTCACAAATTTGTAGTTAATTCTTTTGATTTGTCCAGTCTTAAATCCAATATTTTTATATACTGCATTCATATTTAATAGCAGTAAAAATTGGAAAATTATTTTCTCAAACTTACAACAACAACAACAACAATATTCTATCTTAAATTCATTATACTTACGTTCAGTACTTTAATCAGTAAATGATGGTAAAATTATAAGATGTTTATTTTATTTTTTTCAAAATTTATTTTAACATATATATAAAGAAAGAAAAAAGGTCACAGCTTATTATTATCGATGACTACATGTGCCTCTCATGGAAACTTGTCACATATATTATACATACGGAGGTTTTCACGGGAGTTGGGGATTTTGATAGTGCTGTTGGAAGAAATGTTTTATATTTAAGACTTTTTCTTGATCCAACCAGTCCCAGAAATATGTGCTTTTAATAACTTGTAAAAGATTGTTTTCTGTTTATAAGCAGGAATAGCTCGTGAATAGCTCGTGCATGACCTGTGTCTCTTGTTGAAAACCACAAAAACAAAAAAAAAAAAAGTATCATTAGCTGTCCGTGGGCGGTAAACAATGGCGTAAATCTTAATTTTTATTCTTCAATTATATTGTCTTGTTTTCTACTGCAAATTATGCATTTTATAAATAATAATAATAAAAAAGATTATTCCTTTTCTTTCGCATCATAAAAAGTTATTTTTAGTTCCTAATCGTTTCTAGAAATATTTGTTCTAAATTCAAAATAACAAATCATAGCAATAGAAAAATTTCGAAGGCTACCGGTCTTAAAATATCAAAGGTTAAGGTCATTTGATGTTAATAAAATATTACTTTCAAAACCACCAGTCATTATTTGTACAATTATATGGAGGTTTCGTGGCACTATCATTCTACGTTTACACGTGTATTTAATGCATTTAATAAATAATAATTCGTAGTTATCTCCCCTCTTTTAAAAACCATAAAAACATAACGCTATTCTGTGAATTTTTCAAGAAGAATCATTAGTATGTAATACACATTTTCTGATTTATCAGCTACGAATAACTGTGTATATAGTAAATTTGTAGAAAAATATATGTTTGTACATACAGAATGTTGTATTTTAAAAAAAATATATATAATAAAGTTTATAATTTTATATTCATAAATGTGTGATGTTTTTTATTTATTATATTTAATTTTAATTGTATGGTGGGTTTTTCTGGGGTTTTTTTTTAATTTTTTTTTTTTATTATTATTATTATTATTATTATTATTATTATTATTATTATTATATCTGGTTTTAATTATTTATTTATTTTTGATTATTTGTTCCCCCATCAGTGTCTGATACAATCATTCTCAAACCTGGAACTATAAGTTGTCAGATTTATAAAAATC
>CM022671.1:6311564-6321564 GCA_012295275.1 Chrysomallon squamiferum | reverse complement strand
ATTACTGAATTCAGCTTTTTAATCACAGTGATAATGATACATGGCTTTGAGTAAATACAGAAAAATTCAAGTAAAATTACTATTATTACAACTGTGGTTGCAATTTCCACTACTATAATTATTACCACTACACTAGTACTATTACCACTACTATTATTACACTACTATAACCACTGCTGCTACTGTTACTACTATTACATATTACTGAATTTCTACACTACTACAACTATCATTAATTTTTTTACTGTTCCTTTTTACTACCACTACTGTTCTCTGTTTTTGTTGTTAATATTACTACTACTGTTTTATTGTTATTATTATTGTTATTATTATTATTATTATTATTATTGCTATTGTTGTTGTTATGATTAATATTATTATAACTATTATTATTATTATTACTGTTGTTGTTATGATTATTATTGATATTATTGTTGTTGTTGTTGTTGTTATTATTATTATTATTATTATTATTACTACTATTATTGCTATTGTTGTTGTTACGATTAATATTATTATAACTATTATTATTATTATTACTGTTGTTGTTCTCATTATTATTGATATTATTGATATTTTTGTTGTTGTTGTTGTTATTATTATTATTATTATTATTATTATTATTATTATTATTATTATTATTATTATTATTATTATTATTATTATTATTGGCTTTATTGTTTTTAGAGCTGTTGAACACAGGATATTTTTATTATTCCCGTTTATTTGTATTTCTTTGATCACGATTTGGTTGTATGATTAGTCTATTTCACTGAACCTATTTTTTCTGTTTCCCGTTGTACGCACTGATCCACATATTTGATTAAATGACCTTTAACATTTGAATACACACATAAGTGACGTTACACATATATTTATTTATTCATTCATTTTTTATTTTTTTATTTTTTTTATTTTTTTTTTCTTCTCTCCTTTCACACAGATGTATATTGTGGGAGGAGTTATCTTCCTTGTTTGCCTGTCGTCTGCTCAAGAGGAATGTGGCTCGGATACGGTGCAGTGTATTGACAACTCTATTCCTCCCTTGAAGACAGTTTTTACAGGAACGAGCGATCATTACTACATCGGAGGATTGTTCGACGTCCACGACAAAGGAACCGACGCATACGACTGCGGCGACGATATAAACGTGCAAGGTCTCCAGAACATGGAAGCCTTTTTCTGGGCGATAAGATATTACAAACAGAATTTAAGTTTTAAACAAAAGAATGGACAAGCTGTGAATAACAGAGTTGATGTTGGCGGTGTTGCTTTTGATAACTGCGGAAGAAAAGAACAGGTCATTGACAACATCATGGGATTTGAGCAGTGCAGGACGAAACCCCCCGGAGTCGACAGACGACAGCTTCTCGCGTTCGTTGGTCCGGAGAGAAACACGGAGGCCACGGCCGCGGCCGATCTGCTTCTCGACATGAAGATGACGTCAGTGAGCAACGCGGCCACATCCGAGCAACTGGGCGACGCGAGAAAGTACCCGTACTTTCTGAGAACCGTTCCATCGGTCAAGAATGACGTCATGATTCTTTCGGGGATCCTGAAGAGCGTTCTGCGCACCAAGTACGTTCAGGCGGTGTACCAGGACAGCGTGGACGGAAAAGACTCGTTGAAGAGTTTCGAGCTTCACGCTAATTACGCCGGAATCTGCATCATTCAGAGAATCGCTGCAAACGGCGACTACAAAGACGTGATAGAGAAACTGATGAAGAACAGCACCGTTCACTACGTTGTTGTTTTCGGTGACTCCGACACCGTCGGGAATCTTCTGAAAGCCGCCCAGGCGGATTACTCGCCTTCTGGAGTCCGCAGATCCGCGAAAGACGTTTTGATATTCTTCGGGACGTCTTCGTGGGGCAGGAACCCGGATGTGATAAAACAGGCTGCCGACGCTGCCGAAAACAGCATCGTCGTCAGCAGAAAGGTTCCCGAGGTTTTTAAGCCAGAGGTGGATGCATTCACTAAGCATTGGCGAGGCTTGATGCCCAACGACTCGTCCTCGTTCTCTAAGGACCTGTTTGTTCAGTACTGGGAGAAGAAATGGGGATGCAAAACGACAGGCAACAAGACGTGCGACTTGAACTCGCAGTCTCTGAAAACGTCAAAAATTAACGAGTTTGTTCCCTACACAATTATAGCTGTGAGAGCCGTCATGCAAGGCGTGTTCGACGCCGCGACGTCAGCGTGTACTGGGACGTACGAGCTGTGCACCTACCTCATGAACATTCGCAACCGAGGACCTTCCATTTTCTCTGGTATCAAGCACTTCAAAGCCGCGAACGACGAGTTTTATTTCAACACGAAAGTCAGCGGGACTAGTTACGTTACTGGCGACGTGGCTGACAACTTCACCAAATACGAAGTGTACACAGTAGTCCGAGGACAGTACGTGAAGGTTAGTTTGAAAAAACAAAACAAAATAATATTAATAAAATAAAAACAAAAACATATATATATATATAACAGATACACAGGCATATACATTAAGTAAAATTATAATTAAAAACAAATTAAAAGCATTTTATATCATCAATTTATTTTTGAAAATAAAAATCTTTATATTTTCATTTATAAAACAAACACATGTGTAAACGTACGCACACAAACAGACAAGACACACACACACATTAATCCACTGTTTGTTTATTTCAGCTGGCCGACTGGCAGCCAGGTAAACACTTGACGCTAGGTGATCTGGGAAGAAATTTTAACATTGACAAATACGGGAAGACTGAATGTCCTTCACCTTGTAGTCAGTGTTCCGCTTTTCAAACTACGACGTCGGCACCAAGCACTGCAGCCACGACACAAGCAGTGACGGTTATCAACGACGCCAGACACGACGCAAGCCGGGAACTACTCGTTCATTAAATTCCCCGTGGGGCAGGAGATTACAGGGTCGTATCCGATCACGTTTGTAGAAAGAACTCCCGAGGAAAACATGACTCGTTTCGAAGTGGGGCAAAGATGGATTATCGCCCTTGGAGTGTTGGCCGGTCTGGGCGTTTTAGCCGTCATCGTGTTCGAGATCTACATTCTTTATCGTCTGCTTGGCACGCGCATGGGCCACAGGTGGAGAACGATGTGGCTGGGGCAGCTGCTGCTGTTCGGCATCTTTCTCTGCTACATGACTCTCTTCGCCTACATCTTCGTGCCAACGAAAGCCACGTGTGGGATCACGCGATTCGGCGTCGGAGTCAGCTACGCTTTTTGCTTTGCCGTCCTCCTCGTTAAGCTGATGGTCATTCTGACGTCGAAGTCGTCGTCGCTCTCGCTCCTCCCTGGCGACGTGGACTCGCAGAACAACCTGAAGGGCGTGTACCAGTTCCTCATGTTCATGTTTGCTGTGGGAATACAGGTAGTCATAGACGCACAGTGGCTCATTTCCGTCCCACCAGAGGCGGTCAGGGTAAGCTGGACATTTATTCATTTACTTATTTATTTATTTATTTATTTATTTATTTATTTATTTTTATTTATTTTTTTATTTATTTTTATTATATTTTTATTATATTTTTATTATTATTATTATTATTATTATTATTATTATTATTATTTTTTATTTTTTATATTATAGCAGGGCTTCTTTTTTTTTTTGCAATTAAAAAAGAAATCCTATATTATAATAGAAATATAATAAATATTTGGAAATGTTATCTTTTAATATTCCTGTACTTCGCCGTCATACGAGATCGATGTTAATAATAATGATAACAGTAATAATAATAATAATAATGTAGTAATAGTAAAAGTTTGAGTAAATATTGATAAATAAATAAATAAAAAATAAACAAATAAATAAATAAACAAATAGCAAATAAATAAAAAATAAATGAACAAACAAACAAAAAATAAATGAACAAACAAACAAAGAAAACATCAATAAATAAATAAAAATGAACAAATACATTAATAAATAAATATATAAATAAATAAATAAATGAATAAAAAAAAATAAATAAATAATGTTCTTTTGCAAAAATAATGACAATGAACAAATAATGAAAACAAACAAACAAACAAACAAACAAACAAACAAACAAATCAACAAACAAACAAACAAATAAACGAACAAATAAACGAACAAACAAAACAAAACAAAACAAAACGAACAAACAAACAAAACAAAACAAAACAAAACAAAACAAAACAAACTTACTCTCACCGTTTCTCTTTCCCACAGGTGACGTCGAACAACAACACCAAGGTGTGGATCTGCAACCACTATACGTGGGCAGTGAAGGACGGCTACAGCGACATGAAGACGTTTGTGCGCAACGAGTTCGAGAACCACCTTCTGTCGCTCATCTACGTCATGTTCCTCATCCTCGTCATCACGCTCCTGGCGTTCAAGGCTCACGGGATCGCTACCAATCACCGGGAGTCGGTGTTCATCGGAATAGCCGCGGGGTTCAGCATCCCGGTCTGGCTGGCGTGGACTCTTGTCGGCGGGCTGAACAAAAACCACAAGAATGCCCACGAGTTCTGCGACGGCTGCATCGCGTTCGGCCTCTTCGTGACGGCCACGTGCATCCTCTTCATCATGTTTGTTCCCAAGGTGACGTTACAGAGAGATTAGAATATTTGAACAATTCTTTTTCTTCTTCTGTTCCTTCTTCTTCTACTTCTTCTTCTGCTCCTTCTTCTTCTTCTTCTTCTTCTTCTCCTTCTCGTTCTTCTTCTTCTCCTTCTTCTTCTCCTTCTTCTGCTCCTTCTTCTTCTTCTCCTTCTTCTTCTTCTCCTTCTTCTTCTTCTTCTGCTCCTTCTTCTTCTTCTTCTTCTTCTCCTTCTCTTCTACTTCTATTATTATTATTATTCCTTCTTTTGCTCCTTCTTCTTCTATTTCTTCTGCTCCTTCTTCTTCTTCTCCTTCTTATTATTTCTCCTTCTTCTTCTTCTTCTTCTACTTCTTCTTCTACTACTATTATTTCTTCTTTCCTCCTTCCTCCTCCTTCTTCTTTTCTTTTATTAAACTACTACTAAGACAGACAATTTTCGTTTTACTCTCTATTATTAATGTTGTCGTTGTCATAGTTATTACTGCTGTTACAACTACAACTGCAGCTTACGACAATGCTACGACTTCAGACTGCAGTCTTAATGTTTTATTTATTATCTTTTTAAAAATATATCTTTAAAAACTGTCCTTTTAACACTGTTATATTACAACATGTATATATTTATTTATTTACTTCTTTTCTTTTTTCTCTTATCGATCAGGTTCGACAACTCGTAAACATGAGTCAAGAATCGCTGTACATGGAAGACGACAGAGATACATACTACGCAGGCTCAGTAATTATGGCGCCACCTAGTTACAAAAGTAGACCCAATTCGGTAATTTACGTCAACAATCAAGGAATCTATTCGGAACCTGTTGCTGTTGGTGACCCACGTAAGTTGTTCATGTCAAAAACTCAGACAGTTATTCAAATAAATGAATGAATGACTAGCTAGTAATTAATAAATTAATTTAAAATATAATAATAATAATAATAATAATAATAATAATAATAATAATAATAATAATAATAATAAATGCTAAGGGACTGAGAAGATTTATAACTGGTGTTTATTATTTAATTTTAGTTGCCACCCGACTTCGTCACCCTGGTAGTACGTACAGTACTACAAATCCTCACTTGTATAAGAAAGCGCAGTCTGAATATGCCACTTCGGGTAGAGTGTTACGGATGAACCCGGACCTTACCGGAAGATATTCCGAACGGAGACGAACACAGTCGGAAATGGCGTACGGAACTAGGTCTGCCAAAGGAACACTAAGACGTGAGTATCAAATATTTAAAACAAAAATTTTACGCACACACACACACACACGCGCACGCACAGAGAGGGTATTAATAAAATTGTATTATTATTTTTATTTTTAGGTACACATTACGGATCTCAACAGAATCTCGGCGCTTTGTGATGATGGCGGCGTTTCTAATCACGTGACACAATCTGCATTTGTTGAGGATCAGTCATAACAAAGATATATATAACAGTTGTCTCGTTCAAATTATTTTTTAAGTTTCTGACCGTTTCTGTGTCTGTTATCGTGTGATTGGTGAACTCTCCAGAAGATAAAAGTTTTATGAGAATGTGCTGTTTAACGGAGAAAGGAAATGGTTATTGTGAAAATGACATAAATTTGTATAGCTTAATTTTGTAAGGGTGAAAAATGGACGGTATGCGAACGATTAGGAACAGAGCCAAGTGAACATTTAATTACATTCATGTGTTATAGGCATGACTTTAACATCGTCTATCAGACAATAAATACATCAGTAAAATAAAATAAAATAAAATAATAAATAAATAAATAAATAAATATAATAAAATAAAATAAAATAAATAAATAAAATAATAAATAAAAAAAAATTAAATTAAATTAAATTAAAATTTAAATAATTTAAATAAACGAACAAACAATAAATAAATAAATAGCGTAAAGTATGGTAAAGTAAAGTAAAATAAAATAAACAGATGAAATAAATCAATAATTAAAAACAAAAGGTAGGAAAGAAACTGGGAAATCTGCTTGCTGTTTCTGCGTCTGCGAAATATCGCTAATGTATTATCAATCTCTTTGGTGTATTTTTAAATTTGCCTTGGTGGGTTGTCTCCTCTTTCATTGTATCGCAACAGATTAATGCATATATAATTTCAGATAAAGTCTTTATTGTATGATCTACCTTCGCAATAAATAATTAAAATAAAGACATACCGCGAAGTACCGCAAAATGCCCATTACTACGGTTTATCAAAAATATTTATTTTTGCACAGAAAGAATTCAGTGATCAGATTATGATTATGATTATGATTATGATTATTATTATTATTATTATTATTAAGCTGAGACTATATTTTAACCCCCCCCAAAAAAAAACCCACATCTACACATATATGTTGTTTGTCTAAAATTATTACATATTTTTTTGTGGTACTTTCTCTACCACTATTTCTGTGTTATAATTAAATCCGTTAACATGTATTACTTAGTCAACATCGCTATAGCTGCCAACTGTTTAATGACGTAACGATGTTAGAATGTCTGTATATAAAATCTCATATTTAATTATTTCACCAGTTATTTTTAGAAATTATTTAACCTAAGCAATCAAAAAGGTAAACTAGAAATAGATATGTTACTGGATATATCGATATTAATATAAAGCAGTGTGTTTATATAAAGTGATACTTAGATACTAAAATACTTAGATATTAATGTCAATATTTTTGTTGTATATAATATACTGGTATACGATATCCGTGTTTTACATATAATAATGATGTGAATAAATGTATATACTATTTTCTAAACCATGGTTTTGTTTTCAAATTTAGTTCTTTTTTTTTTTAACATTTTACCGTGTTTTCTGCTTTCAGATTTACTTATTTGTTTGTTGTTTATTTTGTCTGTTCATTTATTTATTTACTGATTTGTTTTATTTATTTATTTATTTATTTATTTAATTGTTTCTTTCTTTCTTTATTTCGTCGTTTCTTTCTTTCTTTCCATTTTCATTATATAAATAAATAATCATTTGTGGACAATGAATTCTGAAAGATTGGTTGAAACTACACACGAAATTTCCTAACGAAATTATCCACATTTAAAAAATACGAAAAATTAATGATTACATCCTCGAAAAATGGCACTGTTTTGTAATTAACATAAATATAATGCTATACCCTATGTTATAGTGGAAAGTATTTATAAAAGAACGGAATACTCTTCTCACAACAATCCGAAATTTATATACCGTACAAATTTATATAAAGTAATAACATAATCCGTTATATGATGTCATTTATTTGGAATAAATAAATAGCTACACAACTGCAACAGCGGTCATTTGAATTCCAGACGCCTAGGTGTAGACATTATGAACAACAACAGCAGCTGAACTGCTGAACTTTATTTCTACAGAGTTAACAAACTCTTACTTAGCAGAGAGCACTGAGCATTAAATTATTAAAGAAATCAACATTTTATTGCTTAAAGAATGAAACATTTGGATAAAAATAAAAAAAATAAAAATTCAATGACTTGTCAGTTGTGTAAATCGTTATGGGAACCGAAACAGAATCACCATCAGTGAAAAGAATACTAAATCTCGAGATGTGTGTCCTCTTAGAAATAAGACTGCACACTCGAACAATACAACACACCCCTCATCTGTTTGTAAACACAAAGGAAACAAACGGGATTCTTAACTTATTTGCCGAGGCTGCCAGTTTGCAGTCAAAGCAGCGACAAATGAATCGATGCCATGAAGTGCACTATTTAACATACAGAACATCCTGTCTTGAATTTATATATATACCTAACATTCACTAAAGCAAATAAATACACAAACACAACATACACATACGTCCAGGTACTCTGTAATACATACAAACATTCGTACTTAGAAACACATATACATATGTACTTGTTTACGTTTGTACCTACCTACAAACATACATGAATACATATACATGCATACATGTACAGAAATACATTCTTACAGTCACATATGCATACATATATAAAATTCAGACATATATACATATTCACACAAACATTCATACATTCATACAAACCATATATATATGTTGGATGCAATAAATTACATTTTCATTTTTATTTGTGTCTTGATAGTTTGGGATTAAATGAGCTTTTCAGCTCTGAGATTGATTAGAATATTTTTCCTTGCATAAATACACACACAAACAACTAAAGGGCTCATGCAAACACACGTGTACGTATATACAGACATACGTTCGAACACACACACACACACATAGTCACGTATCTAAAAACACACATAACTCATAAATTCAGAGAAAATACGTGCATATACACAAATGCACGTGTAAGTAAACACGCTCATATTAATACTCAGACATGCACGTGCTTGTACACGTAGAGGTGGAAGACATGGTGCAAATCTGATCGAAACAAACAACAGTAACAACAATGATAATAATATTAATAATAATAATAATAATAATAAGGTAATAATAAAATAAATAAATAAATAAATAAATAAATAAACAAATAAACAAACAAAACAAAATAAAATAAAATACTGTGCCACTTGTACAATCGGGATCATGACAGCTGCTTCCATCCAGATGACACTAAATGACATTTCATGAAATATTAAAAATAAATAAATAAATAAATAAATAAAGCTGCATAACTAGATGTTTTCGTGTCAGAATTAAGAACATTCTTTATTTATGTGTTCATTTGTGCTCATTTCGTGCACTAAATCACAATTTTCAGTTTTACGCAACATGAGCATGAGACTCGTTTATAACAGAACGAAAGCTAGACAACAATCAAACATCCATATGATGAAAAAAGAGTACATTTGGAATTGGAAAAAAAAAAAAAAAAAAAAGTACATTTTGTCACAATTTTTGTTTTCCTTTCCTTTTGTTTTTATTCTCCCTATTTATTATAGCAAAAAGTCGTATTTGACCGAGTCACTGGTTTGAAACAGGTACAACTATATTGTTCAGTTTAATGATTATGAAGGTTTTTTTTTAAGCAATCAGTATAATTATAAACGTAGCCTTTACAAATTGTACGTTTTATTATTAATACCTCTTTCTATTTTTGTTTATATTAGTTTCCATATTTAAAACCACAGATAAATTAATATAAGAAGAAAATGTTGAAAGAACCCACCAGCGCAGAACGGCAGGCGAAATTATTTCATAGAAACTGATCAAGACAAATAACGGTAACTCTGTTTCTCTGCACAGAATAAATCTTTCGCCTTTTACTAAAGATTTCCGTGTGGAGGAACAACTCAATGAGTCTATAGACTTATTTTTTTTTAAAAACCTTACATTTAGTAAGGTAAATATAAAATATGAAAAATAGTTTGAAATTTGTTATAAATTATATCTGATTTATTGTAATAGTGGTCAGATAAAAAAAAAGTGAGAAAGTGAGATATTTTAGTGAGACTGTGAGGTAAA
>CM022671.1:6306564-6309064 GCA_012295275.1 Chrysomallon squamiferum | reverse complement strand
CGTGCACGAGAAGGGCGTTGACGCGTACCAATGCAGCAGCAAAACGCGATTTCGAGGTCTGCAGAACATGATGGCGTTCTTCTGGTCTATCGACCACTTCCAGCGCACGCTGAACAATCGCGTCGGCGACAAAGTGTACGTAGGCGGAGTCGCCTACGACAACTGTCTGAGAAAGGAGCAGGACGTGGAGAATATTCTGGGATTCCAGCAGTGCAAGGTGAAGCCCAGCGGAGTCGACCGGAGACAGGTGATGGCCTACGTGGGCCCGGACACGAGCACCGAGGCTGTGGCTGTGGGCGAGTTGCTGAAGGACTTGAAGATGACCTCGGTGAGTCACGCGGCGACCAGCGAGCGACTCACAGACGTCAGCGAGTACCCGTACTTCCTCAGGACCGTGCCCTCCGTCAGAAAGGACGCGCAGCTGCTAGCCGAGATACTCGGCTCCGTGTTGAGGACGAGGTACGTTCAGCTCGTCTACCAGGACGACGCGTCAGGCAAGGCCGGCATGGAGGCGTTCGAGGACGAGGCTGCCAAACGAGACGTCTGCATCGTGCAGACGATTTCCGCCGCAGACGATCCTCAGAAAGTCATCGACAAGCTGATGGAAATGAGCACCGTGAGGTACGTCGTCATCTTCGGCTCCGCGACCACAGCAAGGACGATTGTGGCCGCGGCTGAAGCAGACAAGCCCGCGGACAGTCAGAGGCCGTCAGCGAAACAGGTTCTCAAGTTCCTGGGCACGTCGTCGTGGGGCGCCAACACCAATGTGCTGCAGCAAACGATAACGGCCTCCAACAACAGCCTCGTTCTGTCTCTGGCCTTTAGCGACGTGTTTCGGCAAACCGTCGACGGTTTCGTGAAATACTGGCAAAGCTTGAAACCGAACACGCAGGTGCAGACGCCTGGCTCTCGCAACAAGTGGTTTGTGGAGTACTGGGAGCAGCAGTGGGGATGCAAAGTGGACTCCATTGGCAGCGACAAGTGCGACTTCTCCAAGCAGAAGATGAAGGATCTCAACATCGACACGTACGTTCCGTTCACGATAATAGCCGTGCGGGCAGTGATGGAGGGCGTGTTCGAAGCAGCAAAGGCGAAGTGCAGTAACAGATACACTTTGTGTCCCAGCTTAATGGACGCGGACAGCAGAGGCCAGACCGTCCATGATAAAATTAAACACTTCAAGCCAGACAAGAACTATTTTGACGTCAGCAAAAACACCAGCGATGTGTCTGCTGATTTCTCAAGATATAAAATATACCAAGTTGTGAACGGCAAGTACATACAGGTATATATTTAACGTTTTACTCTCTCTCTCTCTCTCTCTCTCTCTCTCTCTCTCTCTCTCTCTCTCTCTCTCTCTCTCTCTCTCTCTCTCTCTCTCTCTCTCTCTCTCTCTCTCTCTCTCTCTCTCTCTCTCTCTCTCTCTCTCTCTCTCTCTCTCTCTCTCTCTCTCTCTCTCTCTCTCTCTCTCTCTCTCTCTCTCTCTCTCTCTCTCTCTCTCTCTGTGTGTGTGTGTGTGCATGTCAGGTCTGATATTGCAATATATATATTTAATCATTTAGATTTAAACAGGAGGTTTAACTAAGAAGAATTAGTATGTTTTATACTGTATAAAGAACAGAGTATTATATCAACTGAAATGTTTTAGATAAAACATACAAACGATATCTTTATTTCTTTATATGTTTGCTTCTTTGTTTATTAATTTTCTTTCTTTTCTACTTCTTCTTCTTATTTGTTGTTGTTGTTGTTATAAATTGTTTAATATATTTAATATACTGAATCTGTTTTAGTTATTGTTCTCCTCACAGAAACTCCACCACTTTATCTACAACCTCAGTTTATTTTAGTTAACTAACTTATACTTCAAAAACTGTATCAAATTAATTTACTTTAGTAGACATGGGCGGATCCAGGGTTTCACCACCAAGATGGTTGTTGTGTATGTTAGTGTGTATCAGACTCAAAACTCTATAGATGGTTGTGTATGTTGGTGTGTATCAGACTAAAAACTCTACAGATGGTCGTGTATGTTGGTGTGTATCAGACTCAAAACTCTACAGATGGTCGTGTATGTTGGTGTGTATCAGACTCAAAACTCTACAGATGGCTGTGTATGTTGGTGTGTATCAGACTCAAAACTCTACAGATGGCTGTGTATGTTAGTGTGTATCAGACTCAAAACTCTACAGATGGTTGTGTATGTTAGTGTGTATCAGACTAAAACTCTACAGATGGTTGTGTATGTTAGTGTGTATGAGACTCAAAACTAGAGATGGTTGTGTATGGTAGTGTGTATCAGACTCAAAACTCTACAGATGGTTGTGTATGTTAGTGTGTATCAGACTCAAAACTCTACAGATGATTGTGTATGTTAGTGTGTATCAGACTCAAAACTCTACAGATGGTTGTTGTGTATGTTGGTGTGTATCAGACTCAAAACTCTACAGATGGTTGTGTATGTTAGTGTGTATCAGACTCAAAACTCCACAGATGGTTG
>CM022671.1:6299064-6304064 GCA_012295275.1 Chrysomallon squamiferum | reverse complement strand
CCTCAACATGTCCAGCTTCGTACGCACGGAGTTCGAGAACCACATTCTCTCCCTCGTCTACATCATGTTCCTCATTCTCATCACCACGCTGCTGGCCCTCAACGCCCACGGCATCATCACCAACCACAGAGAAAGCATCTTCATTGGGATCGCTGCTGGATTTAGCATTCCTCTCTGGTTGGCGTGGACCCTGCTTGGCGGACTTACGAGGGATCACAAGATGGCGCACGAGTTTGGCGACGCCTGTATCGCCTTTGGGCTTTTCCTCACAGCCACGCTTATTCTGTTTGCCATGTTTCTGCCAAAGGTAAATTTACAGAACCTTAATTTTCAAGTTAATGAACATTTTTGAAAATGATAAAAAAAAAAAAAAAAAAAAAAAAAAAAAAAAAATCTTATCCCTGTAGCTTACCTTTACCCGTTATCATTCGTCTTTTCCTTTCTTTCTTCCTTCTTGCTTTTCTTTTCGTTTCATATTCATTTCGTATTCATTTTTTATTTGAATTCCTTTTCATTCATTATTTATTCTTTTACTGTTATATCCCAATTTTTATTTTCTCTTTTCTTTATTTCTTTTATTTCATTCATTCATTCATTCACTCTTTCTTTCAATCTTTATTTATCCATGTTTCTTTTCTTTCTTTCTTTCGTTCTTTCTTCCTTTTTTTCTTTCTTTCGTTCTTTCTTTCTTTCTTTGTTTCTTTCTCACTTTATATATTTATTTACTTATTTCTCAACACTTTAACAATTATGTCTACGTTAACTGCAGGTCAGACAGCTGGTAAACATGGGTGTGGAAGGAATCTACTTCGAGGACGATGTTGACACGTACTACGCCGGCTCAGTCATCGTTCCACCCAGCTACAAGAGCAAACCCAGTTCGGGCATCTACGTCAACAGCCAGGGCATGTACTCTGAACCCGTTGTCCTCGGCAACGGCGACCTTGGTATGCAGACATTCTGTAGTGTTTGTAGATTTAAACAACAACAACAAATAACAAATAGCTAGAGATATATCATATCTGAATTGACCGTCTTTTCTTTGTTAACATTTTTCAGTTAGAACATCTGCAGCTAATTATTATTTTGTCTTAGTGTGTGTCTGTGTGTGTGTGTGTGTGTGTGTGTCTTTGCAGAAAAAAATAAATGATTATTTTTTATTTGTTATCATCATCATTGTTAATAAACTGATAGAATAACAAAACCCAAATTCAAGATATCACCTATGTGTATTTGTTAATATGAAATGTCTATAGATAGACAGATAGATAGATAAATATATAGACAGACAGACAGACAGATATATCATCATCACTATAATAATTTCGACATTTAGATATTCACATGCCTCGGGAACAGTTCAAGTCAACTGCATACTAAACAAACTGTTATTATTATTATTATTTATAATAAAATATTGAACAAATATGTTTTGTTTATTCCAGCAGCATCTCACATACGCCATGCTGGTTCCAGTATTCACGGTGGACCGAACGTGCACACGTACAAGAAAGCGCAGTCTGATTACGTCCCCACGAGCAAAGTTCTCAGAGTGACCCCTGACCTCACCGGAAAACACTCCGAACAAAGGCGAACGCATTCCGAGCTAGGCTACACGACACGATCTGCTAAAGGAACTCTGAAACGTCAGTAGTAGTGTACTACCACTACAACTACTCCCATTACAACTACTACTACTGTATCTACTACTACCACTACAACTACAACCACTACCATTACAACTACTACTACTGTATCTACAACTACCACTACAACTACTACTACTGTATCTACTACTACCACTACAACTACAACCACTACCATTACAACTACTACTACTGTATCTACTACTACCACTACAACTACAACCACTACCATTACAACAACTACTACTGTATCTACCACTACTACTGTATCTACTACTACTACTACAAATACTACTGTTATTACTACAACTACTACTACTATTACAACTACTACAAATACTATCACTACCACCTCCATACGATGACTAAAAAAACTACTACTACTACTACTACTACCACTACCACTACTTTTACTACTACTACTACTACTACTACTACTACTACTACCACAAAGCTGAAATAATACTACTGCATTACTGTAACTACTGCTACTGGCAGTTATTATTACTCCAGCTATTACCATCACCACCACTACTTCTACTACTATAAATACTATCACGACTACTACAACATAAAATCTACTACTGTTACATCTTGAAATGATATCTTTAAATTTTTTTTTTTTTTTTTTTTCAGGATCAAGATATGGTTCACAGCAAAATCTTGGAGCACTTTAATAGCTGAGACTTTGCAATTATTAACCTGTCAAAAACAAGCTAACAAAATGTTTGACCAATCAGAAGACTCCTCTCAATTTTGTAAAATGCATTTGTTATTTTAAAGTATAATATTATATCGGGTATGAATGATGTGCGTATGTTTTTTTTTTTTTTTTTGCTTTTTAATAAATATCATGAAGTTAAATTTTAGTTCTAAACAATTTTTATTTTATTATTATTTTTTTAAATAAATATATGAAGTTAAATCTTAGTTCTAAACAAAATGTTTTTTTTTTTTTTTTTTTTTTTTTTTTTTTTGCGCTGTAAACATGCACCAACAAAAATGAATGATGCTGAATAAAACTGAATATTTTCAGCCATCAGATGAAATTTAGAAAGTTTTAGTTTCAATGGCAAGAAAAAATGTACTTAAAACATGTATTTAGTGTGCCGAAATGTTAAGATATTATTACATTTTTGAATATAAAACCTGTTTAATAAATTTTAATATTTGTTTCCATTTTTATCGACACAATTTTTTTATATATATAAACACTTTACTGAATATTTCCATTGTAAGTGGAATGTTAGTAAGATATTAGTTTTTAGATAGATGATTTTATAAAATAATGTCCAGTTACTGATATTGTATTCTTGATATCAAAATATATGAAACTGTAAATAAAAATATATTTTTCACCTAATTCTGATCTTCGTTTGCTCATTTAAACCTTTTCACAGAATTTAGACTTTTTCATGCATTTGTAAAAAGCATTAATTTTTGTTAAAGAAAAAAAAAAAAAAGAGAATAATAATAATAATAATAATAATAATAATAATAATAATAATAATAATCATGCATATGCTACAGTTGACAGTTATGCTATTATAAAGATTTCGTTCGGAGAAATTTTAGTTTATTACATTCTGAAAAATTGTATAAAACATTGCTTCTTAATAATATTCCGGTAATGTTGCTTTTCCTTTCTTCTCCTTAAAACATCAACAAAAACAACAACAAAACAACAACAACAACAACAACAACAACAATAATAATAATAATAATAAACTGAATAACCTCAAAAAAGGCCTTCATGTATTCATCTACACTTGTGATATTAACAGCCGGCGAGAGAAAGCTGTTACATCCCCTAACAGTATACAATACGATAAGTAAATTTAGTATTTACAGAATATGTAAATAAAATTTATTTATTTATTTATTTTTATTTATTTATTTATTTATGTATTATCGTAATTTACTCATTTATTTAATTTAATTCCATTAAGTTTATTTCTTGAAAGGCAAAATATTGATATTATTAAAATGAATATTATTTATTTATTTATTTATTTATTTACAGTGTCTTTTATATAAATCTATTTATAAGTTATCATTCAAGTAATGTAATTTTACAGAATAAGTATGGACGTGACCGATTGATGACGTCATCGTTTCGAGAAATAAAACAGACGTTGACAATTGATTGACGTCACAAACACACAGTTGCGGTTCAGACAGGGCGGAGTTTTAGATTTGAAATCAGACGTAATCTCAGTAATATCAAAATTTTAATTATCAACTGCTTAGTGAAAATGTAATAATTAGTTTTATCGGAACGTTCATTGAATAGTAACATTTAAATTTAAAATAATATTCTTCAAGCATATTTCACGAAACGCTTTCGATAAAGTAACAGGTAATGGACGTCTGAGTGTGTGTGTGTGTGTATGTGTGCGTGTGTGTGCATGTGTGTGCGTGTGTGTGTATTTGTGTTTGTGTATCGATGTTTATTTATTCAGTTCAGTATCTGTTAATTATTATAGTTAAATGTAGTTAAATATTAAAATAAATGTAATTAGGTCTGTGTGTGTGTGTGTGTGTGTGTATATGTGTGTGTATATGTGTGTGTGAGTGTTTATTTAGTTTAGTCCCTATGTTTTGTTTTAATGTGTTTATTATTATAGTTGTATTTAGTTTGGTATTAAAATAAGTGTAATTAGGTCTGTGTGTCTGTGTGTGTATATGTGTGTGTGTCTGTGTGTGTTTATTAATTTAGTTGAATTATTAGGTTTTGTTTTAATGTGCTGATTATTATAGTTGTTTTTAGTTTGGTATTAAAATAAGTTTAATTAGGTATGTGTCTGTGTGTGTTTGAGTGCCTCTGTGTATGTGTGTGTGTGTGTGTGTGTGCGTGTGTGTGTGTGTGTGTCTATTTAATTAGGTTAGTCACTATGTTTTGTTTTAATGTCTTGATTATAATAATTATGTTTAATTTGGTATTAAAATAAGTGTACTTTGTATGTCTAAGCATGTGAGTGTGTCTCTCTCTGTGTGTGTGTGTGTGTGTGTGTGTGTGTGTGTGTTTATTTATTTAGTTTAGTCACTAGGTTTTGTTTTAATGTGTATATTTACTTTAGTCACTAGGTTTTGTTTTAATATGTTGATTATTATAGTTGTATTTAGTTTGGTATTAAAATAAGTATAATTAGGTCTGTGTGCCTGTGTATGTGTGTCTGTGTATGTGTCTGTATGTATGTGTGTGTTTATTAATTTAGTTAAAATAAGTGTAATTAATCTGTATATTTATGGATGTTAGTGTCAGTGTGTGTGTGTCTGTGTGTGTGTGTGAGTGTCTGTGTGTATGTCTGTGTTTGTGTGTTTTTATTTATTTAGCTTAGTCACTAGGTTTTG
>CM022671.1:6286564-6294064 GCA_012295275.1 Chrysomallon squamiferum | reverse complement strand
AGATTAAAATAAGAAAATAAATAAGAAATACATATTTATTAAAAATTAATTAAATAAATAAGAGAGAGAGAGAGAGAGAGAGAGAGAGAGAGAGAGAGATTTTAATTTTGTAATTTTTTCATAAAACAAAAACATAGATAAATCAGGTTTTTTTGATATAGACGACTACTGACATTTTTGTTTAATTTGGAATGGATTAGTTATTTGCAGTTCATAGTAAAGTAAATTAAAAAAAATTATATTAATAGATGAAATTTGAAAAATATGAAAAATTAGGAAATTAAAGTTATATAATAAAAAAATAAAAAAAATAAAAATAAATAAAATAAAATAAAATAAAAATAAAATAAATATTATGAACCATTTCACTGTGTCACATACTTTGAACAAAAGTTTGATAACGTATCATTCCTCACCAAGTAATGCTACAAATAGAAATTTATATATTTAAATTAAATGACGTACCTAAAATGCAGCGACAGTGAGTCACCTGGTGAGTGATGACACCCCCACCTCAGAGTGGCTAATACAGGAAACTCATACTTGAAAATGAGCTACTGGGGGACTGTTCACCTTAGGTACACAACAAAAGAACTTATATATAGATATATATGTATGTACTGTATGTGTGTGTGTATTTCTTTTGTAATTGATCTTATTGTTGACAAATTTAATAATAAAAAAATAAAAATAAAAATAAAAAAATAAAAAAGGGAATAAACACATAAAACCCAAACAAGAAATCCCAACAACAGTAGCTGAATATATATAGATTTATTAAAAATGGATTAACAAAATTCCTGAAAATATATTTTAAAACGAGTAAAATATACTGAAAATTCAAAATATTTGGAATATAAATTCATGATATAGTTAAGTGTCTAGGTCTAAATATTACAAAATAAAAATCCATTATAATAAAGAATATTAAGTTTTAATTAATATATTAATTAGTATTACGTATATAAATAAACAAAAGTGAAAATTCTGAACGAAACAAAATTCTTACAAATGACACAATGATTTTATTTTTTTTAACCAATTCACTCATGTATGTATGTAATCAGTGTTCTACAAGTATAATACATTGAGCAAACATTAAAATCATCACATAATTCAGTAATTAACATAATCTGCTCATTAAAAAGTAGATGTGGCAGTACAAATAAATTGCCTAATGCTATCCTTCAAAGTTATTGTTTTATTGCTTGGGTCTGAGTATTCACTACTAAAAATAACAATGAAATAATACTTAATTAATTAATGAAATAATTTAAAAAAACATCTGAATGCTGCCATTTTGACATCTGCCAGAGTGAAGCAAAAAGTTTAAAACTAACAAAACAATTGCAAAATAGAAAAAATATTTTAAAAACAGAAGGAAAATGGCAGTTACAATTTTTTTTAACTGTATCTAATGTTCACTTCTGTAGTTGATCAAGATGTCAGATTGCAACAATTTATCTTAAGCACATTATTTTACCAAATAAACTTTCAATTAACCTTCATTTAACAAATATCAAATATGACATTATTTTATAAATATTTTTCATTTTAAATACGAGATTTATTATAAAATTATTTAAATTTAAAAACAAAATATAAATTAATTAGTAAAATATTAAACATTAGTAAGACACTTTTTTTTTCTTCTTAAATATCATCTTTACAAATAAACTGTTATTTTGTAATCAAATTACTAGATTTATTATTACACTAAAACATTAAATGTTAAAAAAAAAATTAATCAATCTTTCTTTGGAACTGAACCAAGATCTTTGGGTGATAACCAATACTCTATGAACTGATATAATAGCAAAATAAACTTGTAAGTTAGTGTCAATGAATACTTGACATTATTTCAATATACAATATATATATTTACTGTAATTAAAATTGCACTGTCATGATCTGAGTAATGGCAGCACATGCCATGCAGTTACACAACTGCCAGTGAAAGACAAGACGATACAGCTGTTGTTATTTCCAACATTTTTTTAAACTCTTAAAACATCAAATAGGACACTGGTATCAAAAATACATTTAAAATGTTTGGAAAAAAGGATATACAAATATTTATTTAGAAAGAAAACAACAACAGTCCTTAAACAATCCAAAGACTATTAATAATAAAAATAATATCTATATATTTACATAGAAAAAAAATCTTTTATTAAAATAAAGAAACTTAAAACCGAAAAAAATTATTAGTGAAATTGCAAAGGAATTTAAAATGTATTTAATTTTTAATTTTACCTCCTATACAAGATTATACCAATTTTTATCTCTTATAATTTCAAATAGAAAAAAAAAAAAAAAAATGTGCAAATCTTCATTTTGTTATTTCGTGTCATATATGTTTACATAAAATTTATTCAGCACTTTAATTTATATTTCACCATTCACTCATCTTAAAAAGAAAGAAAGGAAAAATGATAGAAAAGAAGTTTATATACTGACAGAAAACACTATGATAATAATAATAAAAAAAACATAACATGTACAAAAATAAGTTTACATTTACAGAAAATAAAAATGCAAAAAGCATCATGAATTGTTATTATCTGCTATTTTCATTTGCTTGTCAAGCATGTTTAACAAAACTGGCATCACCTAGAGAAAAGTTGTAATGTTATAAAAATACACTATCATTACTAGGATGGCAACTGTTTTAATTTTTAAGTTACTTTTGTGTGAATAATAATTTTGCATGAAAATGGATAATGAAATCGCTAGCAAAAAGATCTGCGATTCAAATATTTTAGTTTTCTTCAAACAGATGAAACAGTAAGTGTTGTAACTAAATAGAAATCTGAATGGAACTATTTACAATTTTGATTTGGTCCACAATCGAAAACTGTTATTTCCAGTCACCTGAGTAAAGCAAATGGGCCAGTTGTTTTCTTTGTGTTGTTTTTTAATTTGACGAGATGGAAATGATCTGAAACAAGTTTAATTATTATCTTTCATTTTAAACCTACTTGTTACTGTTATCATAATTTTTGCTAATTTTGTAAATAACTTAAAATCCATACAGTCATGGATGTATTTTCTAATTATACTTTTACAGTATAGTTAAACAAAACATTTTGATTTTGGTATCTAAAAATAGGAATCTAAGTAGATAAAAACAGATGTTATATATATTATGAAAAGTAAGTTTTGTTATGGGTAAGTGGATAAATTAAGCAATCATAATTATTAAAAAATAATAATAATAAAAATAAAAAATAAAATAAAAATCTTAAAAAAATTATATTATTAATAATAATAATAATAACAATAACAAAAAGCAAATAAATCAAAACAGTTATTTTAAATAGAAGAAATGTGTGAATAAATGGAAAACAAACAAAAATGTGAGTACATGTACACTGACAGAGTAACATTTAAACAGATTTGTAAAAAGCTGATCAAAATAAAATTAAGAATAATTATTTGAAAAAAAAAAAATATATCTCAAAAGCATTTCCAGTAAATTAAACAAATCTAATATTCAAAAGATTAAAAAGAAGAATAAATACAATAATAAAAAAAATAACAATGTCTGTATCAACAAGGGGCAAAATGTATAGTGAAGTATTTCTCTATAAACATAGCAATGCACAACATCTGAGAAGACAGTCTCAGACAGAATATCAGAAAATGTAAAAAAAGATAAATACAAATAATTTCTTGTTTCTTTAGATTAATTGTACAGATATTTATACCTATGTAAAAAATATAAGAAAACGAACAAAACATGAATACAACTAATCAAAAGTAAGGGTTTTTTTTTTTTTTTTCATAATGTTATCTTTGTAAAACTAAAAAGAAACCAGTGCTAACAAAACACTAAACTAAATAAAAAAAAGAAGATTTTTGTTGAAAATATGTAATCTATAACTTGTCATATATCTCTAGGTATTTAAAAATCTGAGTTGAAATTTGTAAATAAAATGTCTGGACAGAAAGTGATGTGTAAAACTAAGTGAAGAAAACAGTTAGCATCTCTATGTATGCAAAATGTAAAATTAAAACTTTTGATCAGAAACTTAGAAAAATACGTAACAATATATATATTTAGAGATAAGTCAAATATAAGAGAGAGAGAGAGAGAGAGAGAGAGAGAGAGATTTATGTCTTAGTCATGAAGAGAGATTTATGTCTTAGTCATGAATATTAATATTAATATTAACCTGTATTAGTCTATTCTAAGTACACTGCTATATCAAAATCTATAAATCTTTGTCATCTACACATTCTAAATGAAATGATTATATCAACATGACTGAATTTACATCACCATTTTCAGTCTTGTATACTTATAATGTATAATACTTCAGGAAATTAAAAAAAAAACAGGTTAAATAAATACAGCCCATAAATTTTTACTTAGTTATTGATATGCACAAGTACATGTTATGTTAATGTGTAAACTATTTCATGTGTAATATGGCTGACATAAACTGGAACACTCAACAGTGCAGTCAAATCATTAATCTGGATTTCAATCTTTGTGATCGTCTATCTAAAAAAATTAAAATTAAAAGTTTATTAAATAACATTTTGAAAAAATAAAAAAAAATAAACAAAGAAATTTTCAAATGTTATCCATAACACACACAGATATAAAATAATAATAATAACAGTAATAATAAAAATAATAATAATAAAATAATATTAATAATTATAATAATAATAAAAAAATAACAATATTAAAATAATAATAATAATAATAATAGTAATAATAATAATAAAAATAACAATATTAAAATAATAATAATAATAATAATAATAGTAATAATAATAATAAAAATAACAATATTAAAATAATAATAATAATAATAATAATAGTAATAATAATAATAAAAATAACAATATTAAAATAATAATAATAATAATAATAATAATAATAAAAATAATAATAATAATAATAATAAAAAAATAAATAATACTAATAAAACAATTCAGAACCAAACACATTTTTTAAGTAAACAACTAATTTAAATTTCAACACAAAAGCATTATTTTACTTGGTTTCTATTTTTAACTGTATAAATATTTTTTTTTTTTATATCACCATGTAGTAAATTTTCTGTTAAATAATTTTTTGCTCATTTGTTAAACAAATTTAATATACAAACCTTGAATTGTTTGCTGATTGCCAGTAAGGAATATTTCCTAGTGAGGTAACACAGGTAGTATTTTCCTGAGCTCACTCTCAAGTAGCTGCCCTTCATTGTTACACAGACAACACTGTTCCTGTCAAACTCAGGAGCTGCCCAGACATAAGTGACATAATCTTTAAAACTTTTAAAATCACTCTGAAAAAAAAAAAAAAAAAAAAAAAAAAAACAGCAATAAAAAATACAACAGTCAATAAAAGGAAAGAATAAATTAAATATTTGTACTTAAATTTTTTAACACTTATACTCTAAGCTTCTAAAATTAAACAGCGTAAGTGAATTTTCTGTAGATTATAGCATAAATAACATAATAATAAATGAAATTAAAAAAAATAAAATACACTAAATAATTAAAAAGTATGTTAAAATGATAATATATAAAATCAAAAATAAATAATAATAATTAAAAAAATAAAAATGTAATAATAATAATAATAATATCATCCCTCAAACAGAAACATTACCTACAACCCCTTCTACTGTTATAAGATGGAATAATCCTACTTAATGACATCATATTAATGTTAGCTGTAGAGTAATAATAGCGAAAGACATACTAACTCTGTACAGACCAATCCAGTCAGAGGATGAAGTTTTTACTTCAGGTTTCACAGTGTACATTATGTTGACATCCTCTCCTGCATACACTATGCCTAGAGGCTTGAAGACAACACTAGTGGGATCAGGCACAGCAGATACCTGAAATAGTTTTTAAAATGCAGATGTAGATATAGTGGTTAAAAACTGCTATGTGAAGCATGCCTGAGTTTGTTTTAAGTGTTTACTGTGAGGTTTGAGTGCAGACAAAGATACAGAGAGCAAATAAATATTTTCCTCTTACACATAAATATTGGAACAAACACACAAAAAATGTAAGTATAAGTAGGGCATCTACTTCAAGAAGAGAATTTTAAAAAGATAAAAGTTTAATCCATTTTAATTAGTGATCAGTTTTTTATTTCCTGTAAATACATTTAGGCCAATTTCCTTTTACCTATTTTTTGCAGAAACAATAACATTAAATTAAATAAACAACAAAACAAAAACCAAATAATAATAATAATAATAATAAAGAAAAAAAAAGAAAAAAAAAAGGAAAAAAGCAATAAAAGAATGAAATATATATAAAAACGTTACAAAACTCAAAGTAAAATCATTACAAACTAAAATAAATATTATAAGATGAAAATTAACATTTTAAAATATGTTTTCTAAAGCAGCAGAACTAAATATGGCTGCTAGAAACATGAATGCAGCAGAGAATATGACGTTTATTCTGATTGGTTAAACTCACAGCGATGTCAAAGGCCGAGGTCACTGGTTTGTGGTCACTGATTTTGTAAGCTGGGTGACTTGTGTAATGCAGCTGTTCCACACTGAGTTCTACATTTTCATAACACACTTTGTCAACCAGCCACAGCACCCTGTCACACCACGCTGGCGTACGCTGCTTTGGGCTGTGTGTGTAGTAGTAGTAATAATAATAATAATAATAATAATAATAATAATAATAATAATAATAATAATAATAATAATAATAATAATAATAATAATAATAATAATAATAATAATAATAATAATAATAATAATAATAATAATAATAATAATAATAATAATAATAATAATAATAATAATAATAATAATAATAATAATAATAATAATAATAATAATAATAATAATAATAATAATAATAATAATAATAATAATAATAATAATAATAATAATAATAATAATAATAACAATAATAATAATAATAATAATAATAATAATAATAATAATAATAATAATAATAATAATAATAATAATAATAATAATGATAACAGTAATAATAATAATAATAATAATAATAATAATAATAATAATAATTGTGATAATAACTTTGATAATAATAATAATAATAATAATGACAATAATAATAATAATAATAATAATAATAATAATAATAATAATAATATTAATAATAATAATAATAATAACAATAATAATAATAATAATGATGACAATGATAATAATAGTAGTTTAGTCATAGTTAATAATAATAATAATAACAAAATAATAATAGTATTAGTAACAATAACGATAGTTATTTGAAAAGTTATACAATGAAAAAATAAGTAGGAATAAAATTATAATAGCAAAACCATTAATGAATAAATTGAAAAAAACAAAAACAAACCCAAAATAGTGAGTTGAAACATAAATAAACCATGAAAAAAAAAAAATAATAATAATAATATAAAATCAAAAAGAATGAAAACAAAACAATACTAACAAATAATAACTTCAAAAACCTAATGATGATTCATAAAAAAAAAAAAAAAAAAAAAAAAAT
>CM022671.1:6274064-6281564 GCA_012295275.1 Chrysomallon squamiferum | reverse complement strand
TTAAATCATGTGGCAAGATAAGATGTGGACCAGCAATTTTGTTTTGGATGAATTAATACCGTTGTATTCTTAAGAATCTATTGTATTTAATTACGTCAATGATATAATCTCTGTCATACAAACTCGCCTTACAAAATAATAAATAAATAAATAATATGGGAAGGAACTGTAGTAATTTGTGTATCTAATATTTCAAGTGTTAGTAACGCAAGTTAACAAAACTGTCAATTTAAGTACAAAATGTCACAATACCTGACCAAATGCGACATTTTGAAGGCGTACTGTTTGTGTTTTATAAATCAATCATGTTGTCAGCATATATGATAATCTATAATGAAATATATGCTTCAAACCAAATCTGTAAATGACAGATCATTCATTAAGTGATTTTGTTATCCAGGAATGAAAACAGAAAACATTCGATTTAAAGAATAATTTTTTTTATAGCGTTACTCTACATAAATTTATTATTTTGATATAAGTATCATCTGCAGTTATGAATTTTAAATGAATACAATAATGCCGAAATCGGTGAATTCAGTCATTTTGCAGATGCAAGTGATCAAGTTAAAAGCAAAACCGAAGACCATTGCGAAAAACGTCATCAATACTTGAGTTCCGTTTTTCTTCTGTTAGTAACTAACGCCTAAATGTTTGGTGATCCATTTTAATATTATTTTTAGTCATTTTTAACCTTGTGATGAAAATCTTCTATTCGTAAACAATAAACAGTTGAGACATACATATAAAAATAAATAAATAAAGAATAACTGATAAATAACAAAAAAATAAATGAAAGAGTAATTAAAAACAACAAATATTTACTGAAAATCATCTTTATTTTTCAAAATATTATAATTTATTGAAAATTATATATACAAAAGTTGTTTTTTAATCTACATTAACAAACTGAAACAGAATATCTATAGGAAACTTTTTCTCTAGCACAATAAAACGTTAATATTAAAATTAACTTTTCATATATGCAAGACTTTAAAAGTTTATGAATCAGAATCAACACAATTTTTTAAAAATTGTTGCTGAACATTAACATGAATGCCCATTAATTGTACCAAATTCCTAACTTAAAAAAAAAAAAAAAAAATAATAATAATAATAATAATAATAATAATAATAATAATAATAATAATAATAATAATAATAATAATAATAAAATAACAGCTTATTAGCTGAAAATGTCAATAATTATAAAAACAGTGAATTAAACTTTCTCTTCATTAATAAACCCTCTGGAGATCACTTATGTTCAGTTTCCAAGGATTTCAGACAAATATAAACATAATTCACTGCTTTCATTCTACAACTGAATTTCCAAAAAAAAAAATTACATTTCTGACTGACCCAAAATTGATTTTTATTAGTTGATATTAGTATTAACATTACTCAGATGTTTTATTCTCAACATAAAATTGTATCTATATAACACAATACTGATATAACATGAAAAGATTAATTTATAAAAAAAAAAAATTTCTTATTATATAAAATTTGAGTGATTAGTAGCATTCAAGTTTTGTAACACTGAATAAAAACAGTAATTATTTAGATCAGAATGAAAAATATAATATCAAATGTTTAGTAAAATAAATAAATGTAAAAATGTATTTTAAAAAATATGTTTAACAAAATAAATAATGAAAAAGAAAAAAAAAAAAAAAAAAAAAAAAAAAGAAGAAAAAAAAAAAAAAAAAAAAAGAGAAAGAAAGAAAAACAGAAATAGAAAAAAAAAACATTTTAAAACAGAATGAAAAAAACTTTCTGATGAAGAATCTAATAACATGTTTTGCCCTAAATTCTAGAAACACTGGCAAAAACCAGTACCAAAATGATTTATTTGTAATTACTGAGTCAATAAACTTTTAAATATTTATTAAGGAAAGAAAAAAAATATATATAGAAAATAATTGACTCAGAAACATTCTGTATGAAATTGGACTTTTAAGCACATAATGAAACAAGTCATTTTTTTGTCATCAGGCCATTTTTCTGTTCAATTTTTGGTTTTCTGGCTAAACCACCACAAACATGAAGTCACAGACCTAGAAAAAAAAGAAAAGAAGAGATATTACAATATAGTATTATCATCATCATCATCATCGTTATTATTATTATTATTTTTTAATTCTATTTTTCTGGCAAAATATAACAAGTAAAATATAAAGTTTCACACTTAAACTGAAAATACCAGATGACATGAAGCAGACAATTTTATTTTTCTCTTCCTTCAAATCATAACAAGAGAAATAAAAAATTTATAACATAATTTTAACTACATAACTCTTAAATAAAAAAACAAAAAATGATATTAATAAAAATAATTAATAGAACTATTTAGTTTTTATCACGTTTCATTATTTATAAGAATAAAAAATACTTTTAATTTCCTTTGTAGAGAAAATAAAAATAAAACGCGCTTAAAGTAGACTTTTAATTTCAGTTGTAATGAGTGATAAATCTTTCAGTTTAAATAAAAAATGCCCCTTCCCCATTCTCTTCTTTTTAAACAAATCTCTAGATGATCTGCAGACTGAGATTTATATTTTATTAAGATGAATCAGTGATACCTGACACGTGATGAGGAGGTTTGTGATTCCCAGACTGTCAACAACACTGAACTGTGGTGCTCTATCACAGACAGAGGAATGAAGAGACACACCTTCATCTAACTGTTGTTTTACATTGCACAAACTTATACAGTCTTGCTGAAATAGTAATAACAATAATAACAACAATAGTAATAATAACAATAATAACAATAAGAACAATAATAATAAAAATAATAATAACAAAAACAAAAATCTCATCAAAACATTAATGATAATATTAAAGCAGTAACAGTGATAACAACAATACTACTACATGAAACTATTTCTGTTAATATCATCAACATTAATGTTATCCCATAAACAATGCCTTTCAAAACAAATTATTTATTTAAATATCCTATAACAGAAAACTAAGTAATTTTCATTTATTAATTAAACTGTTTTATCACAGAATACTGAAAAATACAGAACTGCTTTGACAATAAATTTGTTTCCAGAACATACAATAATCATGAATCTGCTATCTATCTTTAACTGAGCCAATGACTAATTTGATATATAATTTGATGCTATTGCAGTAAATGAAAACATAAATAAATAAAACTGTTTTAAATAAAAAAAAAAAATCTGGTCTTAATGTAATCAGCAAATGAGAAATATACATTTAAAAAATAAATAGGGTTTTTTTTTATAGTAATTTCTGAAAAGTTTCTATTATTTTTACCTCTGTGTTGATTCTGAGACCACAAGGACAGAAAATAATTCCCTTATTTAATAGTAACGGATTTCTGAAAATAAATCAAATATAACATTTGTGCTGTTAAATTTCCTTGAACTATGCTGCAATAAATTCCAATAAAAATTTGATGAAATGAGAATCACTGAAGAAAAGCAGATATATCAAACACATTTGATGTTTTTAAACTTATTTCTGCAGCATTCTCTAGTTCACTTGCTGTTTTTAGTTAATTTGGCTGATTTGGTTATTATGGTATGTGCATATGTGCATGCATGCTTATATCTGTAGTGTTGTGTGTGTGCCTGTGTTTGCATAACTATTCTGTAACTACCTCTGACATAGGGGACAGACAACTTCGTCTGTACTGAGTGTTGTTATTGCCTTGGACAAAGCAATCTCCTCTTTTTCTAAACCTCTTTGATGTTCTTCATATTCTGCTATCAGTCGCTCCTCTAGAAAAACAAGAACTTGAACCTCTTAAAAGTAGCATAGGTGACACAAACACAAGTCTTAAAGTTTACAGAATCTGTTGCTAGAAACAAGTCTAACATTTAAAAGTATTGCAAATGTATTTACCTCATTTTCTTGTACAATTAAATAAAAACTTTAAGCAGCTTGAGGAGAAATATTTAAGTAAAATACCTTCTTGTAATAACTCTTTCTGGATATCATCAAATAGTGACAGCATCTCATCCACGTCATCAACAATGGATGACTCAATCTGAAAAAAAATGATGAAAAATTCATCAAACTTTTTGCTTATTTGTAGTTTTAGTGGAAAGCAGAAAAAAATATCCAAAAGAGTCAATAAAAAAAATAGATTTAAATCTCTTTAAAAAAAACCAAACAGTAACAACCAAAAAATGCCCCAACAGATCTAATATATTCTTCATATACACTACAAAGGAAATCCAGTTAAACTTTTTTTTTTAATAATTAATGAATAAGACATCCACTACACAAATGCTTCTTATCTTCCTTAATTAAACTGATAATAAAAATGCTAAATATTTCCTGCGTATGCTAAATTTTCTAAGGACATATATTTTAACTTTGACTGTCGGACAAATTCTCACATCAAACTGTAAATTTCTTGAAGAGGTCTTTTCATTTTTCAGACATTTCAGTTCCTCAGTCATAACCTCTTTAACAAACAAAGACTTTTCTGATAAACTGACATCAGCAACGTTCTCAACGTTACGCAGTCTGTTCTGTAGCTTACTGCGACTGTCTCGTAATCTGTCCAGACACCGCTGAAACAAAAAATTAAATCAAAATAATAATAATAACAATAATAATAACAACAACAATAATAATAATGATAATAATAATAAAATTATTATAAAATTTTGATAAAAATTTATTATAAATAAAAAACATTAATATCAATAATAATAATAAAAAAATAATAATAAAAGACCAGACACTATCTATAGTATGAAATAATAAATAACAAATAAATACTGCCAATGCAAGATGTAAATAAACAACAGGATAATATTTTTTCAGTGAACATATTATTTACCTCTATGCAACTAAAAGTTCTTTTTCAAAATAATGTCTCCCTCTCTTTGGGTGTGTACGAGTGTGTGTTTATAAATTTGCATGATTACCTTTCTGTATGTGTCTTTCCATGGTGGAGTTCTGCATTTATATTTGTCTTGATGTCGAACGCTTGCAGTTTCCATTTTCTCTTTTCTTATTTTTAAATTCCAAGGCAGTCTTAATGATAATAATAAAAAATAGATTGATAATAATAACAATAACAGTTACGTTATAGTTATCTAATGATTTCAACTTCATTATGCTCATCAATCATCATCATCATCATGAATGATGTACTCATCACTGTGATGATTCAGTTAATTCAGTTTGACTTTATTCAAACTGTTATATTTTAATTTTAGTTACTTAATTAAAATAATTATAAATTAAATTATTTATATTGATAATTCAGTTGCAGCAGTAAACATTTTCTCAGTTTTATTAAAAAAATATTTAATTACTATTATTATTATTTTAGAAAACAATTATATCCACTAAAACTATCAGAAGAAATAAATGTAAATAACACTGCCGTAACTAGACTCTTTTTGAAATGAGGCCAAACCACTTAATTGCCGAGCGAGAGATTTGGGGGATAAATGACAATATACACTGGATTAGGGAAGACCCGGGCTAAGACTGAAACGTGTGAAAAGGATGCTGTATGCTTTAAATCATCAGGTGTTCGATAAACCTGGTTGATGTCTGTTAATACTGATGTCTTTGAAGTCAGTTATTTCTTTCATCGTAACGATGTTGGTAGACTTCAAACGATAACCGTAGACATAAACGAGTTCATTCAATGGATATCGTTTCTATCGGAACAGAAATTTACATTTTATATTTTTTAAATAAAATCTATATTTAAAAAAAACCCAAACAATCAAATACATATTTAAAAAAAACCCAAACAATCAAATACATTTTTAAAAAAATTGACAATTTCTTTTGCCCCATAATATTCAAATTAACTCCATAAAGATCATCGTTAATTTGGATTCACAACCTGTCAAATAACCAATACTTGATAACACTGGCAACAGAATCAGTTTATATCATTTGGCGTTCCCGCGATGGCCAAATTGTCTCCCCTTGGTCATAGTTTCTAAACATTAGTTTAAAATTGTGTGTGTGTGTGTGTGTGTGTGTGTGTGTGTATACATGCACGCTACTACGGGTTTATTTTTTATCTAGAAATATATTTACAATGCCAAATTTGTGTATAAAATTTCATAGTTGGAAATATATCATCAGATTTAAGACTGGTAGTTTTCCGAAATGATACGATTCACAGTATGAAGACTCAATTAAATTCAAGAGTTAAATGAAATTTATGATTTTACTAACTCAATCTATAAATATAATTTAAAATAAAATATTTTTTGTAATATTAATATTAAACATAATAACTTCTTGTATTTACAAATTTCATTAAACAGTAAGAAACGCAACAAGTCAACTAATAATGAATTAAAAGAATTTTTCTTTCATTCACATCATGCTTATCTCCCTTGAAAAATAAACAGGAAATGCATTTCCAATAATAGACGGCGCTTTTTAGTACAGTGACGTTAGATGCAGGACGATGTTGCATTAAAAAAGACATGGAAATATTATTATATTAATTTGTAAAATGGCTGAAAACGAAGAAAATGAGTTTGGCCCTCTTGAGTCGGCAATAGACACAGGTCAGGATTTTTTAGAGTTTTTTTTGCAAGGCATTATCATAAATATTTCTAATGTCATCAACATATTTATAACATTTATTTACACCATCATCATGATCATGACCATGCAGTGATACATCATTTCATGATTACAATCAATGATTTACGTTGAAATTACTATTTCGTTATTTTGTTTGCTGTTTCATTCAGTAATCATATATAAATTATAAGCCGAAATTGCACTTGCATTATCATTATGATTATCATATCTGAAAAAAAAAAAACAAAACAAAACTACAACGTGTTATAATAAATAATGTAGTTTAAGATATTCATATTTATGATATTGCATACCAGTAAAAATGATTTTTTATTTTTTTTTATCTTAATTAAGATTAAACAAGAAATGTTCATAATTTATTAATATTAAGATGAATGGTTAACACCTTCTCATATTTTTTCAACAGTTACAGCCAATGAGCTTTTTATTTTTTATTATTTTTATTTTGTTTTTAATATGACATGACAGGGGAAACCTGTTGTTGCTCTTCCACAGCCAAATGTTATCTGTTAACAAAAATAAATATTTTATATGTCTTTTCCCATAAACAAGAAAACACATGCAATAATAGCCCATGATAAATCAGATGTTCATTAATACCTGGTTGTAAGTAGGAGGATTAATGGGGTGACCAGATCATGATCAATGAATTTTGATTTCTGTAGATTAATTTTATTTTGTTTATTCATTTTTTTTAATTTTCAAGTTTAACAGCATCATCATTTCAAGCAGTAAAATAAAGATAAGTAGTGGATAAATGCCCAGAATTAGAGTTCACTGGTTTGACAGTTGAACTTCAGCTTCTCTCAGATTAGGTGTGTCAAGTTTAAATTCAGGCCTGATTGGATGGAGGAGGCTTGAATTAACAAAACAAAATAAATAAGTCGGATGTTTCATTAACTGTGTATTACAGGAAAATTG
>CM022671.1:6269064-6271564 GCA_012295275.1 Chrysomallon squamiferum | reverse complement strand
AAGGTGAACTAGTTTTAGTAGTTGTTCTGTCTGAATATAGATCAGACATTAATGACTGCTGGAAGTTTACTCCGATTTCCACTTCTACCAAGTGCTTCAGAGATTTTTTTTTTTTTTTTAATGGATAAGTACTTTATATATTAAAATATATTTATGCATTAGAACCACTTTAATAAATAAATAAATAAATAATAATAAAATTTAAAAGAGTAACACAAACATTTAAACTATGTTTAAATTATTTATTCCAGTCATTACACATACATTTTGTATCAGGTGCATTAAACATTATTAATTTAAACTGTGCTATATAAACATCAGTTTTATTATTATTTAAAACAAAAATAAACCATCACTTTAAAGCATACAAAATATTTATTAGCAACAAAAATATTTTAGACTAACAGCTTGCGTTATAGAGATCCACTGATGTGAAATAATTAAATTAATCACCATGACAATTATAAAGTATTTTTGGTCTGTAACAATAACTACAGAAACGTGATTAATCCTTGTAAATAGATCCCGAAAACAACTATGTAATTTGTTATCAAAGCTTTATGTTCTTAACAAACAAATGAAACAGTGAGTTTGAAAAATGTATCATGTATTTAATCAATATCACCAGTGAAACGAGAACAAAACACTAACTTTGATGGTGGACAAGCATTTTAATCATTGCCAGCTGTAACAGCAATAATCTATGTATAAATAATATTTATATTTTAATCACTGTATTAGTGTATTGTTGACCATATTATTAGTAACAATCTGTGTATTACCAGGCTCAAGAAGATGCCCAGGTTCTCAAGTCTGTGGTTTTACCCCTGGAAGAAGAAATATCAACACTGAAAACCAAACTTTCTGAAGCTGATGAAAAAATTAAACAGTTAGAATCACAGGTTTGATCTGTTTTATAATAAAAAAAAAAATACACAGAAATTAACCATTGTTTTATAACAGTTTCTGTTGTGAACTGAGTAATAAAATAATTAAGAAATTTACACTGAGTAAAATGAATTTTAAATTTTAGTTTGCCTGAAGAGTTCTGTTTTTATTATTATTTTTTTTTTCTTTCAGTAATTGGTTTCTTCAATAATCCTGAACATATTTTTATAACATAAAATATACTTGTGACACAAAAATACCTAGTTATTATTAATTATTAAAATAGATTCTATGATCTGGTTGTGAAGGGATCTGTGTGTGTGTGTGTGTGTGTTTGGTAAAATTAAAAAGTTAAAATGTGTTACAGTCTGCAGTGAACAGTTCTTTGTTTCCTGAAGACAAAAAGTCGCCCTCCTTACCTGATCTCAACAGCATAAAGGATCCAGATGAAAAGGTAAACTGATTTCAAACACAGATAAATACTTCTTAAACATTGATTTAATTCATTTCAAAACTGAACTTTCCCCTTCAAAAGTCATCTTATAAAATGGTCAAGTTAATAATTGATTGATTATCAGCTTTTCAAATACTGATTCAGGTAATGAGTTCATTTCAAACTTGGTAAATTGAAGTAACATTTTCAAGTCAAGGTTTAAGTAATTAGTTTTTCTACCAACTGATAAATGGAAGGACAAAGTCATTTCCAACTACAACTTGTACTGATGTCACTGTAAAGTGTGTTGTGTTTGCAGGTTCTACAATTGTTTAAATACTTGAAAGCTGAAAAAGCAGCCAGGAAGGATCTGGAAATGTATGTCGCTGTTTTAACAATGCAGAAAAATGTTTTACAAGAAGAAAATGACAAAGGAAGAAAAGAGTTACATGAAGGTGTGGCATCATTTTCTTAAAATTTCTTTTGATTTTTTTTTTTCATTTCCAGTATAACATGATATAAATATTTTTATTTTATTATGAGTATCACATGTATTAAACTTGTGCAAATGATGGGAAGGTGTGTGTAACAGAATAGTTACTGCTAACTGATATTAGTATCAATGATGTAGCAGTAGCATGTTTCTTAACATTCTTATAAATCACCATCACAAAAACTTGATGACAAACATATCAGTAATGTGGAAGTTCTGATTAACATGATATTCTGAATTGATTTCTGATGTTCCTGTTACTAGTTATTAGTCTGTTTTGTCTAAAATATTCTGTTTCGTACTTTACTTACTTCAAGAATTTTCTCCTTCACAAATATTCTTTCATTCAGCTCAATATTTACATTCTGTTGTTTGTTGTTTGTTGTTTGTGTCAGTGTGTCGACTGTTGGAAGAAGAGAAACAGAGTCACGATGCTCTCAGACAAACGTGGCAGATGGCCAATGACCAGTTTTTAGAATCTCAGCGACTGATGATGATGGACATGAGAAGAATCGAAGCAGTACTGACAGCTGAACAGCAGCGGCAAGTTGCAGGTGAGTAAACACAAGACAGATCTGTATGTTTGAATGTGTGTAGTTTTCTTTGTTAATGTTTTGCCTGTATTCATAGGGTGTTTGTATGTGTGTGTGTGTGTGTGAGTATGTAGTTTTGTTCATTAATGTTTT